>VXBW01005537.1:961759-1054183 GCA_013400375.1 Thinocorus orbignyianus
TGGGGATGGGGAGGGGTGTGGGTGACCGTCCCCGGCTGCCGGCCCGGAGGTGGGACGGGTAATGAATCATCACTTTGGGGAGAACGGCGGCTCTTCCAGGCTTGCTCCCGCCGGAGGAGGAGGCGGTTTGGAGGAGAGGGGGTTTCAGGCCAGCCGTCTCCTATTGTTTGTAACCGGAGCTGTGAAAGGGGGAGGTTAAAAATGAAACGAAGCCCGGGGCGGTGCGGTCGGGACGGCGGGGAGGAAGCGGAGCCTCTCCGGCCGGCGACTTTAGACTCTAATAGCTGTAATCAGTGCCTGTGTAAATACTCTTGCCTGCTACTTACATAATTAGAATTTAATTGGATCACGCGTCTCCGCCGTTTATTTTAAAATCGGACCCAACCCCCTTTTGAAGGTACTGATAAATACGTGCCTGATGCTGGTTCCTCTTTGTAAGTTCTCGTGTTCTCCGTTCTGAAAACCTATTAAGAAAAACAGAAGTAAAAGTAAGTTTCTTTGTTTATTTTCCCCTCAAGAGATGAGTAGAGCCGGATAGCTGTCCCTGCCGCTCGAGTACAGGCTTGCAGCACCGGTACCGTATAATCTTGAGGGTGGCCACATGTGCTCCTGAGGCAGGAGAAACACTGGGCTGAACTCGGAATTAACCAAGAAGCTGAGGCCCATTAAGAGGCATATTAAACGTGGAGCAAAATTGTCATAGTTTTTTGTCTCTCCTGTGATATTGAGATGAATAGGGCTGGCATTGGACTTGTGGTTTACTGCCTGTGTTCTTTACCTTGAAGTTACAGATCTGCCTGTAAGTTGGTAACTGCTTTCAGAGTTGCTGACTACTTTCAGTACTGCTTATTCTAAAGGTTATTGTTTGTATAAGTCAAACATTAAGGTGTAAGGTGACTTTTAAAACAGATTCATTCTCTTGATAATTCCAATATATACGTATTATAATCTGTCTAAATACTAACCAACTTCTCCAAAAACTTGCTTTAGGGAAAGAGGAGCCTCATGTAAAATGCCTACATTTCTTTATCTAATTAATCTGTTTCTTAGTACTGTGCATAGCAGGCTGAGTTTTCTTCTTTTCTGTAATGCAGCCTGGTTTTACCCAAAGCAGAGCTCCTGTCAGTCTGACCCTCACAGGGTGTGCAAGGTTTCTGTCACATGGCCTGTCGCCTATGTGGTGTTGGTGTGTTGACCTGAAGACAGCATAGCTGTTACTTCCTACGTCTAAAACGGCTTCCTCCCAGTGGTTGAACATTAACAGAAAGCTGTCAAACCCTATTATTATGAAGGAGTATTTGCCCTTAAGAAAGAAAACATAGCAGTTCTTATAGTACCAAGCTACTCAATAGGAGTGCTTTGTTGCAAGGATGCTCATTATGCCATCAAGGTAGCTGGTAGGGGAACATGGTGCGTGTGTTTCTCGGTGATGAAAGGATGCCCTACCATGGACTATTGTACAGTTTGTACTAAGCTCAAGGGAATTATCAAAATATATAGCCAGTTGTTGCTCAAGGTAAAACTTTTTTTCTTTCTCCTTGCTTAATTTTCTTGCAACCTGCCTTGCTGCTGGGAGGGACTGGATTAAAAGGAAATGCAGTGATGAGGATCAGTAACTATCTTTTTTAGATGCATGAAGGTCTCATCAGAATAACTCTTAATTTGATTGTACTTGTCTATAGCATGTAATAATCTACTAATTGCTGTACTACACCATATTTTGTCTTTTGTGAATCTCTGAAATTGGCATATTAAAGAGGATATAGGCTGAAATGATGCAAAGCTTGTTGCTTTTCCCAGTGGGGAAAAGTGCCGAGAGGGGTACACTTTCTTCATCTACTGACTAATAAATGAGGAATACCATATGTTAGGGGTTTAAGTGGCAAGTTTCAAAATACACTGTCCTTATGTGGTCACAAGATTATAATGAATCTACTTACTTTTTCTCTTCTAAAATCCACGATACGTTATACTACATCACATTGAATGTTAGCATCCTTATTTGATCGCTTGCTTTGTGTTTTCTTGAATCCCTGTAATAATTAGATGCTGGGAATGAGTAGTCCCACTGGAGATCATACATTTAGTAGCATCAGCGTGGTGAAAAGTAACTTGAAGCATTGTTTTTGTCCTGATGGTAACTAGCTCAAGCTTGTCTAGGTGTGGTATCTGGCATTTATCTTGTGTATCATAAGCATGCTTGAAGTCCCCTCCTTTGTTTTGTAACTTGCAATTTAGTCAAATTGTTTCTTTTTATTTTGAAATTACTGAAATTAACTTTGAGGTTTAGTGTAGCAGTTCTGTGAAAATCAAAATGAGAAAGGAGAACAAGAATAACTTCCGGAAGTTGCACTGTTTCTCCAACTATTTGTTTTTAGGCATACTGCTTGTTTGCATTAATCAGTGACATGGAGATGTGTTTATTATATTACTGCAATTGGTTTGCCATTAATGAATTACACTATTGTCACTTTTACTGAGCAGCTTTACATGCTGAAGTAATGTATAAATATTAACTTTCTAATGTAACATACTTACATCTGTACTATGCTTGTTAATATGCCATTTAAATGAGACTATAAAAAGTATTATGTTATTGTATGTTAATGTATTGGAAAATATGACCAGTTATTTTCTATGTTCCTTTAATAGGAGCTGTAGTAACAGCAGCCTTTACTGCCTGTAAGGATCTGATCTTCCTGTCTGACCTCAGGCTGGTGCACCTTTATGATCAAAGTAGGACAGAGTAAATACTGTTCTGGAACCTTATGTCTCATCTCAGGAAGAGTTCAGTTCACTGAACAACTGGGGCCTTGATCTCACAGACGAAGAAATATATATATGTTTAACTTGTGCTGCAAGCATGCCTGGAGTAAGCTTAGAGCATTAAGCAGAGCGAGACCCAAATTCCATAAGATCTTATGGCACTCCCAGATGCAGAGGCCAAACTTGCACGTGACATTCAAGCTTTCTTGCAACATGGTGCCAAGTTCCAGCTTCCTTTAAGGTGATAACACTGTTATCGGGAATTTTGACCAGTGATTTCCCGCTCTGTTGCTCAGTGAATGGGATTTCCCCTTTCTCCCAGCCCCAGAGTAAATATTCTTACCTCCTGTTAAGAGCAGTGTGTGGAAGAGTTGGCCCTGACATCCACAGTTAGTTTTTTTCAGTTTTTACGGAGTAACTATTCCTAGGTAGACTGTGAGTGCTGCAGTGAAGCTACTGCTGTAGTTACAATATAGCTTGTTTTTGTCAATGATGCTTGCAGCGATTGGTTCAGCTGAAAATGGACAGTTTTGGGGGAATTTTCTTTGCTTTGCGTAACTGCCAGTGTGTTATTTCCATCACTTAAAATGTTGGCAGCTCCTCAGAACCCACTTCGTGTTTGTGATCTTGTTTCTGTGTGGTCACAACAGGGAGAATTCTTGGTGAAAATGCCTACTCTAAGTATTCTTCTGGTGTTCAAATTTAAATCTCTTCTTCAGAATATTGTTATATGACAAGAATAAAGCCTTCAAGTATTTTTTGTCTTTAAAAGTCTCTTAGGGAAGAATATGTAGAAATTCAACTGAAGAGAGCAGAAATGTTATATACTGAGTCTTTTTAACATCCACATCAGTTTTTCATTCAAGTTGATTGAGCAGAGACCATACAAGTATTATAAAAAAATCTCAGATTGTGCTGTATATGGTCATATACAATTTTATATGATGTATTTGTAAACAGGTTTTTAAATATGTAGTGTTGTCAGATACAACTGTTGACAGCTTTCAGGCCTATGTCAAGACTTGGAGTAATAGTTGTGTGATTAAGTTGCATCTGTTCAACTTTATTAGGAGAAGGAAGTTTCCTACATTCTTCTGAAGCCAAATAATGATCAGGCTTTTTTATGAAGTGTGTTACAGTGCAGGATTTACTGCTAGCTACTGAATGTATGTAACACAGTAGAGGTAGAACCTTACAGGTATGTTGTAATAGCATATGGTTGTAATAATAGCTGGTAGAAGTATTGAATGAATTTTTCATTCTGTAGAATGTACTTCATGAAAGCCTCAGGTTATAACCTTGAATTACTTGTTGGATTGTGGGAAGCAGATACCAGTAGAAGAATGATGTGAAGTCTCAGAAAACAAGTTTTTTTTGACACCTCTCAAATGGCTTAGAAAGCCACATCTTAGTTTGTATTCCATCTGATCTGTTTAGTTATATGGCATGTTTGAATACATTCTTCAGGTTCTCTTTGTCTTTCTCACACCTTTCCCCACTGCCCTTCCCCAGGGTGTGTGTGTATGACTATCTCTTGGTCACTTCTTTGTCCTTCTCTCCCAGTATCACACAAGTAATATTGCTTTGAGAAATTGTGAAACTCTTAAACAGACTTCAGTACTGCTCCTGTTTTGCTGGCCAAAGTTGTAGCTTTGAGGTCTTTGACCTCTGCAGAAGTGTTGGGAAGCATGCTTTGCAGTGAGACTCTTAGATGTCCCATGTGTGTAAAACATGTTAGAAGCAGTAAAACTTAGTATTGCAGTTTCAGCCTGTATGCCTTGGTACCTCTTGACATACCTTCTTTTCTTGGCAATTGGAATTTTTTTTTTTGATGTCTGAGGAAGGCCAGTGAATCTTTGATACTATATACATTTCTCTATATTATTTCTTAGCCATTCAGAATGAGGAAAGAGTGTAAGGATTTAGTCTAATAAAAACTAACCTTTCTGTACAAATTCTGCCTTTTTTTTAGAGATATAACACTGCAATTTGCTGTTGTGAACACAAAAAAATTCCCTTGTGTATTTTCTGATAGTTTTGCTGTTGCTCTTTGTAGGTCTTCCAAGGTGAGGCTGTCTCTGCTTTGATGTTTTGATTTTTTTCTGTTCACTTCACTGCACCAGTGAAATGCAATCATATCCATGTTTGTCCACTTTATAAAAATGAGAGCAATAACCATGAGAGGCTGGCTGAAATCTGCTGATTGTAGAAGTTTAAAATGGAGACCAGTTTGGGAGCTGAGAGAAATACAAACATGTCTGTACACAGACACATAACCTCACAACAGCTACAGACTGGGGGGATGTGAGATATGAGCCTCACTTTCTCTTCAGTTATACCTATGAGTTGACTTCAAAGTAAGAGAGAAGAATCACTTCAGCAGTCACTGAAGATGTGGGAGGTTTTGGAAATGTATTATCATTCCATTAACCAAAATACAGATTGAAAAATCCAATGTCCTAGGAAAGCAGACCAAGGGTGAAGTCTATTGATAGGGTGTTTCAGAATAGCTGTTCTGACGGGTGAATTTGAGGAATCCAGTCTTTGCCATTCCTTTATTTAGTGGACTCTTCTCTTTCTGGACACATATAGTGGGCAGCATACAGTTCCTGGTTGGCAGCAGAGACGTAAACTCTCCTAATGCGTAGATGGGGGACCAAAGAAAGAAGTCCACCACCCCTCCAACCTGCTGCAGCTCAGCCAGGAGGCAGGTTTTAGTCTCAATTGTTACATATTTGGACAAATGAGCTAAAAACTAAATGAGCGCTGGTAGGATCTTCTGGTAGTCTTAGAGAAGCTGTTGGGAGCAGTGTTGGGTTTCCTTCAGTTGAAGATGGAGATGGCTCTCTGTCATGATTGAGAGGCTTGGGGCACTGGAGTAAAGACTGAGGCAAGTGTTAGAGGCTCTTTGAAGGGCTTCTTTTTTTTCCTCTTCTTACTGCCTGGTAAACAAAAGGGGGTATGAAAAGCCAATTAATAAAAATGGCAGTACTACATTTAGGGGGGGAGAAACATAAGTAGTTAATGGTCTGAAGAAAAAGAAACAGCCTAATTGTAATGGCATATATAAATATTTCTTTTGGCTATCAAGACAGTGATAATACCTGACTGAGCCTTTGCAGTGCCAGTTCAAACAAAGGCTTTCCTCTTTAATGTCTTCTGAATACCAAATCCAACCCAGATATCCTGACAGTGTGCCTCTCCTTATGTTCTCTCAAATAAGCACAGACTAGTCTCCAACAGCCTCCCAACTCATTTCTTTGTCTTACAAAGAAAGCCTTTTGTCATTGCTAGAAATTCAAAACTATTTTTAAAGCACATTGCCTACCCGCCTGTTTGGGTAAGTTCTCTCCTGTTGCTGCCAGCTGCTCGTAGAAAACCTCATCATGTAAATATTCTTGATTTGCTGTCTTAGCCTTGCATGAAACTTTTAAGTTTTGAATAATGTTATGACAGCTTTTGTGTTGGTTTTCCCTGCTATTTGCAGATGTATGAGCCAAATTTGTGTTATTTTCAAGATTTTTCTGCAGTATGTCTGCTGCTCATGAATGGTTTAATTTAGTTTCAGGAGAGTTGTATGGTCATCTCTACAGACTGTGTTCATTTGCTGTGGTAATGGAACATGTTCTTGCAGATATTTAGCCTGTGAAAAGAGACAATGAGAAACTTTTGAGTGCTCTAAGCTTTTATTTTGGAATATCTTTAAAGATGTGCACCTTATAAATCAAAGGAAACAAATTGTGTAAAAACCACAACCACATTTCACAGGCATCCAGGAAAGTGGTTTTGCCATCTTACCTTTCACTGGGTATTTCCTAAATGAGTGCCTATGTTCCCAAAGGCCACCTTTCCTTTGTAAATGATGATTGTGACTTTTATAAGGATGTCTCGGTGTGCATCCAGAGCTGTCTGATGTCTGTTCTTTGGTAGGCTTCAAATTCCTGATGCTTTCAAAAATGGGAGGGGAAGCCATAATAAGAATGGAGCTGGTTCTCACTTTCACTTGTCACGCGCTTCTGCTCCCTGTTCGGAAATTGCATAGTATTGACTTGGAGAGATCAGGAAGCACACTGGAAAATCTCGTAGGGCACGGGATATCTGCCAGAGTATGAGGCGTTGCATGGGATTCTATTCGGTTACTCTTAGTCTTTAGGGACTGACCTACCTGGGTGTTTTCTTCTTCCTTGTCTACTCTGTCTCAAAATCAGACCACCACAGCCTGTGAATAGTCCCCAAAGGGTGGGTGTGCTGCATACCATTGTGGATATTTTTAGTACGTTCTGTTTGCTGACCGACTTAGTGTGCTATAAATACAGAGTTCTCGTCTGGCATCTACTTTGCATGTCTTCTAGTAACTTATAATAAATTCACCTAAGAATGATGGCAAGAAAAAAATGAGCTGTTAGAATATATTTGGCTTTCCATATGAAGTGTTATTTATATAAAGCAGTTGTTTAGTAACATTTTAACTGTAAATGGCTTTTAAAACTAATGGTGTTCCAAAACACTTCCTAGTTGGGCTACCATAATTAGTCGTTATGTCAGATTGATTTATACTGCAATTTCATTATGGTTTTAAAAATTGAAGGTGGAATTTTTAGATATGAGAGGTTAGTCAAGCATCTGAAGTAGTATCAATGCTAGTAAATAACATACTTTGTTATGTTAGTTCTAGCACATTGCTTGAACATGCATAAAGGCTATTCTGTGGGGAAAAATGAAGCTGCAGTTATGATTCTCATGGATTATTTTTTTTTCATAAAGTATAGATGTATATACATTTGATTGAGTTGAAACAGAGTTAAGGCACTTACCCCATTTTCAAAGTCATTAGGGCTCAAAGCAAACAGAAGAGGGACCCATGACTTACTGAAATACAGATGCATCTGTCTTCAAGTGTTGAATTTGACACAATATTGAAGGATGAGTTCTTGCTGAAATGCACTGTGCGTAACCTAAATGCAGTTCTTCTGTACTGCTAAAATAAAACCTGTCATACTGTACACTAACAGATGTGGCCTTCATGAAAGAAATTTAGAAACTGGTGAAGTTTTCCATGTGCAGCAAAAGAAAGGTCTGCCTAGAAAAGCTTTCTGCAGATTGCCTGAACACAGACAGTATTTTAGGAATCTTCACATTTTTTCTTTTATAGTGAAATCTTGAACAATCTGGTGATAGTCTTTTAGATAACTTTGGAAATAAACTATCTCCCTGCCAAGAATTGTAGATAGTTCCATGAAAATCATGCTGCTTTTGAATCCTGCCTTCCTGCAGGAGTTTTACTTCTTGTGGGCTGAAGAATATCACTCCTCCTTGATTCCCAAGCATGAATATGGATTGAAATTCCAGTATGGGGAGAGATCTTACCTGTTGAGAAAATGCTGTGGTCCTACCAGATATAGCAGAGCATCATCAGTTAAGCACAGTTCAGAAAGGTAATGGTGGACAATTTCCAGAATATGAAGAACGTTGACAGTAGTAAAATGCAGTTCTCTCTGGTTATTTAACTGCTTTCATCATAAGGCAGGGTTACCTATGCAACTTTCTTCCAGAGCTTTCTGTTTTTTTCATTGATGTGATTTTGCAACCTTAATGATCAATTAGGGTTGGTTTCAGTGTTTTGGTTTGTTTTTTTATCACCTTATCCTTATGAGTATAGTAGTTAGAGGTAGTCAGACCAGTAGATAGATAGTTGTTTCCTTTCTATTTTGGGAGTAGTACTAAATATATGACAAGTAGATTGTTTGAGTTCAAAACAAAAAAGACCTTTCTTTTTGTTAAGGCTCTATCAATCTATTAGCGAATTACAATTCCAAAAAAATAATTAATGTAACTGTAAAACTACTCCAATGTCTTTAAAGTGCTGCGTAAAGAAATAAATTACCGGTGCCACCAGTGCAGGAGAGCCATAAGGCTGTTGCTGGCTGAAGAGAAATGATCTACTGGAACAGCCCATGAATGAAAACAGCATGAAATTCCCATATGTAAGAGCACTGCATGCTATCGAAGAAACACCCTTTGAATATCTAGTTCAGTTATTCTGACGTTTGGGTACTAGATGATTAACATTTAAATACTAGATGACAAGTATACAGGCATTGCTTTGCTTCTTAAGGACTGAATTCAGTTAGCTTTAATTGTATATTTGCTACAGCTCAGCCTTGGATTAGTTCACATCCAAATGTCTCATATCTCTGAATTTGTGTGTTTTGTAAGTGATAACATTTTCAAAGACAGATGATACTACGTTTCATTGTAAGCATGGATGTGAAAAACCAAAGTGTTTAAAATGCTTACAAAGCAAAATACAATACTCAAATAACTTCCAGTGCTTTCTGCACTGGAAGGAAATACAGATTTCACTGTTAGTATAATAGACGGTGTGCTAAGTAAACTTTGGTTTTCATGCATTTGGTAAGACCAAGATCCAGTGACGGCATACAAGTAAGGAGTAGAGGAAATGTTCCTTGCAAACGTGGGACTAGCTTTGCTGCAAACAAATAAGAAGGCTAATGCAAATAACGTGTTTTGTGTTTTGCAAGTGTGGGAGATAATGTGTTCAGCTCAGGTTATTCTCCTTTGTGTCTCCACTGTCCCCCTCCTGTTGTAAAGCACAGAATTGTGCTCAGCTGAAGTAAATAGGAAATGATGAACACATTTGGAGCTGGGGGGCAGGAGTTCCTTCTAGTGGGCTGGGTGGGCATATATGACTTCCCTCTACAGGTGTGCAGACATGTGCATTTAATGATTGTATGGTTTGCTTTAAGGCTTTATTCAGAAGAAATGTTCAAAAGAGTTTTAAGCTCAGATAATGTAATTTTTTGATGTTAAGCAGTTTAATATGTTGGGATAATCTGTTGATTTCTGAGAACAGGGCTAGATTTAAGCTTTATGAAGATTGCTTGCGCTGACAGTAGTGTTGATGTTATTTGTTCCTATTCACACAGACAAGGTGAGTTTATGCTGTCATGGAACCTGAGGTCATGGAGTCGTTGTCAAAAGCATTGTAGTTTTTTAATGTTGGCCAGTATTGATTCTCTTTTAGGGATTGGTTAGCTGTAATCTTGGATCAAGGTAATTTTGACCACTGGCTAAATAATTAAAAAAAAACCCAACAAAAACATGTTAGATATTAGACCTTTTAATTTAGTATTATTGACAGAGCAAAAAAATTCTAGGACCTCTGCTGCAATCTTTACTTTTTGTAGTGATAGAAAGCCAGTAGGAATTAATTTCTGTAGTTTCTGTGATTTCAACTCTTAGAAAAAAGTCTTTGTCAGTGCTAAGTATGACTTGCCTTATATTTGTTGTAACAGACACAGCAATCTTTCTCTGCAAAATACTTGCTTATTTATGGCTGTTGCCTGATTTTTAATAGTTGGTTAATGATATTGACCTCCCTTTTAGCTGATGTTTAGTTTACTGATGAAAATACTGGCATACAGATGTTGTATTGTATCTTGGTGTATTGCTGATGGCAAATATGTACTTAGCAGCTAAGCTAGAAATAGCTAAAAGCATTAAAAAATAAAGTGGTTCCCTGTTGAAGTGACTGGAAAGGTGGTTCTTGTATTTTGCTATCCACAGATTGTTCCTTCCATCTCTGCCATTCCACAAATTGTTCATTAGTTAGCTAATGAAAATGGCAAGTGTAGGGTGTCGCATGGTATTTAATGAGGGTGTAGCATGGTATTGAATGTTGTTGGCTTTTGGTGTCTGAAAAGCTGTACAGCTGTATTGTGAATTTGGTGGTGCTCTGGATTGCTAACTATGCTGAGAAGCCAGGTGCTGGGCTATACTGCCTTTAAATAATGGAAATTACTCTAGCTACAGCTCTGATGAGCTGAGAATGGGAGACCTGAGGGTATTCTGGTCTAGATGAGATTATATAAATTTGCTGATTTTCCCCCTGGTTTCATTCTACAGATATCTTAGCTTAGGGTAAGTATGCAAAAGTGGTGCGTAACTTGTCAACATGAGGAATGCTCCTAAATGCTTGGAAGTAGTCAAACGTATCTACTTTTATTTAACTGTAATATTTGTAAAATGTCCATTTTTACAAAGTGCAGCAAATTAAAAATTATAAGATGAACCTCTAGGGACTCTTATTTTTCTTCTTTTTCCCATCATGGATTTGGATTATTAATGGGCTGTTTAACAGCTGGGTCTCATGACAACCTATTTTTAATTGCAAAACTGTTAGCTGTAGCATGCAAGCACTCTTTGAATTATGTTTAAAAACAAGTGGTTTTCAACACGTGGCTGGCCTGACACTATCCACAAAGATGCAGAATTAAAATGGGTGGAAAACATAAGCACCCCAGGAAATGTTAATCTCAAAGGAAAGCCTCTGAAGAGGATACCAAATTTGTAAGCAGGAGACAGGTGGGGACAAAGTCTGTGTGGAATGGTGCTGTTTGATACTTGACTTTGATTTAGAGGGAATCAGGATGCACAGAATCAGGATACAGTTGTTTTGCAGTCTCTTAGACTGTGATCCTGTGGCACAGTAAAGCTGTGTGTTGATAGCTTATTGAGAGTGTCTCGTTTTTTTCTTTCTTTTCTCTGCCCTCTTGCTGTTTTCTGTGCAGATGAGTCATTTTACTTGCAACACCTGTATTAGTAACTGAAGTGCTACTGGAAACAAAAATAAATCTGCAGAAATACCGATTCAGCTGGATTTTTAAAATATGCCTGTTTAAAAAAAAAAAAATTGGTGTCTTAGTGTAGGTTTGTTTTTTTTTTTTCCTAGAAAGGGGTAATTTTGGCTATTACGTTTAATTTGGATTCTAAGTTAGTTATCCTTGTTTATTTTAGCAGTAGGTGTTAATGAAGGAGTAATGCTGAAGAGAAATACAGTAAAACAGATAATTAGTTCTATATCAAAGATAAGATTGTTGAGATTTTTGATTTTTTTTTTGTCGTATCCTTTTTTAGGTATTTTCTTGTCTCCGTTTTTTCTGACTTGAATTTCCCCAAACTTGAAAATTGTGGTATAACTTTTTCCTTTTCATTAGCAGTATTTTGAAGTGCACACAAGTTAAAACTGGTTAAACTTGCTTCCTCAAAGGTCTACCTGAGTAAGTGTGCTATACATGTAGCACAAGGCATTAACACCTGGAACTTAAGTGTCAACATATTAAATTCTAATCCTATCGGTTTTCTGTATATGCTTAAGAGATTTGTAAATGTACAGAATTACACACTGGTAATTCAATTTCAGACATGTGCAATTTCATATAGAAATAGGAAAGGAAGAAAAGCCTCAAGTCAGTACCTTGTTTTTCTTGCATATTCCCTAGTGTAGTTTCTTTCTGACGTATTTAGCCTTGTGCTCCTTCAGGCAGTGATGATAAATGTACTAGGTACAATGCTTTTAAGCTACTGGTACAGCTAAAACACTGTGGGCAGCTTTACTAATGTCAGTAAGTCTTGCACATGCAGAACTTCTGGTGTATTCACAAATCTCCCTTGAAGACTATAATCCCTTTTGTCAGGAATTCTTGTATATAACTGACAAGAATTCCTTCCTCTGTTGGAGGAAAGGACCTCTTTCTGTAATCTCAGTATTCACATCTCAGTTTGATAGATTTATAGTTCTTTGCAGAAACTCCTAAACTGCTAGCTAATTTTAATGGTGCTTTCCTAACCATGGAAGTCAGTGAATGGTGTGACAATTGAACTCTGTAACTGAGGTTTAAGAATATCACAAGTACTTGTCCATAGGTATAGAGGAAAGATAATTTGTCAGCTATCACAGTAAGTTATTGTTGTATGCAATCCTTAAACATTGTGTTTTCTCATACAGTGTGTTGGAAAACAATGGGCTTTGCTCTTGACATTATAAGTGAATTTTCATTATTATTTTTAGTTTAGTAGACATACAATATCTCCTACCCAAAACTTTACACAGAATGGGTTACAAGAACAGATTTAATTTGAGTGATGTGTGGGGGAAAGGCTCTTTGATGATCATAGCACTTGAAGGAACCTTGAAGTTAACAATTCTTTCCTGGCACTGGAATGAAGGATCAGCTGGGTTTAGCTCATTCTGATGATGTTTATCTTTTCTTTCTTAATTTCTTAATGGAAAACCTTCTAATTCCTTGGATACTTTATTTTGACAAGTAATTTTACCATTGGAAAAGTTCCAAATAAGCAAATTACGCTTACTGTTTCACAATTTATTCCCAATTTTGAATGCAAAGATTTGTAATTGGTGCACTTTATGGACAGGTAGTTCTTTCTTCATTACAAATGTAAAGGGCACTCTTTTGCTGTTTAGTTATACTTGACGCTTTCTAGCTATTAGATGCAATTTTAACAATGTATATTGCCTTGGAATGTAACTGAAAGAGTGTTTATTGCACTGTTATGGTTTAGTATCTCTCAATTTTTATGTCTTTTTATTTTGAATTAGTCTTGTAGAAAGCTCTAATTTGCTAGGTGTGACTGAGAAAAAAGGAAGAGGGTGGTAGTGAAGCAGACAACGTTTAACAGTAGAGTAACCGCCCTAAAAGACTTAAGTTGCTGTTTCTGTCAGTGACTGCCTAGCCAGATTGAGAAGAATAGATTGATAACAGTATTCATTAAAAATAGACTTAGGTAGAGAGTTATCTGGTATTGCTGTTTGTGTTAGCTAGTAAACTTGAAGCTGTTTCTTCCTGTATAAACAAGAAAGCCAGCTGAAATTATTCTTTGAAATTCAAAGAATCTGCTTGGGCTGTAAAAAACCTTTCTCTAAGACATACAAAAGCACAATTATGATTGTGCTTATGGATGGGTATTAGTGCTATATAAATAGAGTGGGGCTTTCTTTTACACTTGCATATACCTCATCATCCTTTACACAAACTGAATTTAGTATCTTTAAGCCATGAATCAAGAGCCAGAGTTAAAATCATTAAGAGGGCTTGACTCTGGCCTGGCTGCGGAGGACAGACCTCATGTAATAATATATCTGTCTGTGTTGCTGTTGTGGTATTTGGCTAGCTGCACTTAATAACAGCATTAACAAAAGACTAATAATCAAGGATGAATTGTTTGGGGTTTAACTCAACGCTCTGCGGAAGCCAAGAGGAGGAAAAACCCAACGCCCAGGCGAGCCCCTCGCAGCGCAGAGCCCTGTTCAGCACCCGCGCCCTGGACAGCTCAAGCGAGGCCTCTTGGGCCGGGCCGCTCCCCCCAGGTGCCCCTGCGGCTGCCCCGGCCCAGGAGACAGGCTGACTTTGAAGAGCAGCACGTTTCATGCTAGCCAAAAGCTTTCTAGTTCGATTACTGAATTGTATTCAAAGGACCAAGAGTTTCTGGCAGAATCTCACTTGCCCCGGTTCCCTGTGGTGCAGAAAGCAATTTTTGACAGCCTTGAGAGTAGACCAGATAGACTTCCTCGGGAAGGCTTTGTGTAATTCTGACTCAGATGTTCAGAGTTCCTGTGCATTGTGTTTTTGTTTGTGGTTTGGATTTTTTGTTTGTTTTGTTTTAAATCATATTTGGGTTTTAGAAGTTCAGGTTTCATCTATTTGTTCACTTTGATCCTAGAAAATAGATTTCTTGTCTCAGCTTTCTCAAATGTTGGCAAGCTGGCTTCCTTCTTTTTAGTTTCATCTCTGTTGCTTGTTTTTCACGTGATTGAAGGACTTTCTAAATCTAGTTCCCATTTTCTGCAAAAAGTTTTGTTAGTCTTGTAGTTTCAACTGGACTTCCCTGCTTGGTTCCTTCCAGTAAGTGGAAGCAGAAAAAGAAAAAGCAAGTTATACAGATCCTGTCAGACATACTGTCTGTTCAGTTTTCTTTGGTGCTATGTGATACCACTTTTTTTTAAATGAGATTATGAAAATATTTGAACTTAAATGTTTAAAAACCTGGAAAAAGTTCTGATGTGTTTTTTGTTAGTATTAGGAAGACACCTTGAGCAGAAGGAGGCTCGCTGTAAGACTAACCTTTCAAAATAACATCAGTTTTTCTTGACAAGAGGTGAAAATCCAGAAAGTGGTATTCTCAAGTATTGACTTTTGAAAAGGGATTGTTTTGCATCCAGTGATGCTGAGGTAATAAGATAAGATCCATCTTTTTTGTGGAGGAAAAAGAACAAAGCCTGTAAATACTTAATTTTACTTAATGGCTTTCAAAGCCAAGATGGAAGACATAGTAATACTTTGATTCATATGTGAAAACAGGGTTTGTAAATACTTTAGCGACCTTTTCCCTTTCTTTTTATGACCCTGCTGCAGAGCACTATGTGGTTTGAATATTTTTTTCCCTATTGTTAAGTGCAGTTTATTTAAGATAGTGTGTGCTTTTTTCCCCCCTACTTACTGTTGTCTTTTTACAAATGTCTTGCAGGATTTTTCTTAGGGGTGGGAATCCTAAGTAAATGTTATTTGCTTTATACACTGAAGACCTTTTGGTGTACTACCATACCATTACAATGGTAAGAACATCGGCAGCTTTATTCAGTTTATTACTAAACAAATGAAGAAGGAAACCACATGCATTTCTTACAGTCCCTCTGTACTGGAAGAAATAAAGTGAATTTCAGGAGGAAAAGAAAAGAAACTGTGTTTGCTATTTCAGTTGTTGGAATACACGCATTTCAACTTCTAAATGAAAAATAGCGTCATTAAACAAAATTAGTATTAGAGTTTCCTCCATATCCTGGGAAAATTATGTTTCCAAATCGGTTGTTCCTAACTTATGCCTAAATTTTCTTTGTTTAGGTTGGACCTCTGCCATATATGTGAGAACTGTGGCAAGCTGCTGGGTAATTTCCGGGGTTGCAGTCCACTTTTTGATTTTTTTTATTTTTTTTTTCTCTCTCCCCTCAAACTTGCTTCGATTGAGAGATGATAAATAACATAAAGGGGTTTTATTGAAATCACATTCTAAAAGTTATTTCCTTGGTGTTCTGATTTCTTAGGTTTTGTATAAGAACAGTTTGTTCACTGAGTAATTACAGAAACAAACAGAGATTGGATAGTGAATGAAAGCCTATTCATATTTGCTTGGATGGGGGGGGACATGATTGGGAGTGGAACCCATCATGTACATGTACATTTAAATAAATTTTAAATCTACCCTAACAGATGAGCCAATGCAAGGCAAAAGCTAGTAGCTGGTTTTTTTCCTTGCCTCACTTTCAATTTCTTTCTATCAAAATGTCGCTTGGGGAATAGGAATTGATGATAAAATTTGTCATTACTGGTACTTTACAAGCTGTTCCTTTATCTTTAGAAATTGCTTGTGTAGAAGCTGTTCTCTCTTACAAAAATAAAAGCAGCTTTGTAGCTGTCCACGTTAATATATTTGAGATCAGAAATTTTGTCTAAATTGGCTTTAAAGATTCAGATTTGTGTAGATATTTTCTTACCAAAATATCAATGTATTAGAAGACTCTATTGTCCTTCTAGTACTTTGAATTTGTTCCAAAAGGCTTGCTGTTTTACTTTGCTGGGTAGTACTACCCTCAACTTTGTGAGATGCCAGTCTAGGTTAAGAGCAAATAACAGGTGGGATTAAATCCTGCAGCATATGTTGTGGGTTGAATAACACGCTGAATTGGCATAAATGCATCTGAAACATTTGATTAATTTTTTTAAGAGCTTAAATGAACTTTTTTCCCCCCATTAAACGTTGTCACTGTGTGTTTCTAGAGTAACTAGGTGACAGTGTAACAAGGTTAGTCTGTCTCAAGATTTAGTGCAACTTGTATGAACTTTGTTGCAGGTGCAGATAGAAACCTGGTGAATGAGTTAAAGCTTGTTTTTTGTTGGTTTTTTTGTTTGTTTGTTTGTTTTAATTCTTTGCTTTCTTTCTGGAAGTAATTGTGTAGATGTTGTCTTAGTGCTATCAACTCTCTTCCTTAACTAAGAACTTAATTTTCAATGTTGTTTTGAATATGTTATCAATAAAAATCATCCTACCTACACAATAGTGGAGGGTAATTTGCATGTTTATATTGACACCTACCCAAAAGCATATACTTCTGTGTAAAATATATTCCCATGTGTGTGATGTAAACCTTCCAACTCTATCATTATATTTTTTTTTCTTGTGGTCATATTTAGGCCATCTTCTGAACAATTTTGATACATTTTTAGCTAAGGACTGGTTTTACACCAAGAGTCTGTCCTAACACGTTCTGTGGCAAGTAGCAGAAAAGACAGCATGTCAAGCTACAGTCTTCTGTTCGCAGAATAAGTTCAGCTTTCACTTATTTTTCAACCTAGGGCTGGAAGATCTTCTTGAAAGATTAGACAGCTGCAAGTCTTCTGTAGCCTGCCTACTGCCCTGTGGAGATGTTTTCCGAAATGGAAACCGGTGTTGTAGATTATAGGATTAATAGAATGACTAGTACAATGTCTACACAGTTTTGGAAAGCAAAGATGTAAGTTTAAATGACATTCTCACTGCACAAAGTTAGGAATTGTGTTGAATATTGCCTCTTCTCAAGAAAAAAAAACAACAACAACAAAAAAAAAAGGAAACAAACCCAAAAGTAGATTTCTTTTATTGACACATTTCCCAGTTCACTGATTTCTGATTTGATGCAGCTGCTGTAAAGGACAGGTATGGCAAGACCTCCACTAGAGAGAGGAAGAGTATGCTTTGTGATGGTTGACAGGAATGTTAGGCTTTCTTTGGAAACTTTTATTAGGTGCTCCTCAAAATGGTGGCGAAAGGCAAAATTTAAAAAAAGTTACTTGATGAAGGAAAAAAAAACCCTGGAGGCAGAGGGTGTCCTTTACCTGCCAGTGTAAATACAGATAGTTTACTGTGGAAGAACTGGGAAAAGGCTATCTTTTCACCAGAGCTGATGACTTATGCCTGGCTTAATCTGACAAATTGGTTGGTGACCGTACTGTCAAATTTATCACAGTTACTTTTACTGCACTCACCTGTGTGCAATGGACTTGCTTTCTGAAGGCTTCTCCTGTAACAAAAGGAGTGGGTGTAAGCTGGTGTCCATGTGGGAAACGGCTACTTTGACCTCTCCTAAAGTTCAGAATTAGAAAGCCTTCTAGAAAACTGGTAATAAGTTTTAAGTGCGAGAGAGTTATCCTTCAGGAGCACCATGGAGATTTTTATTTTATAAGCCATTAAAAGTACGGCTTCTGTCTACTCATGCTTTTGTTAGACAAAAGAGGAGATCTAATTTGAAAAACAAAAATATCTTTAAATGTTAATTCTTTGCAGTTCTTAAAAGCTGGTCTGTGAAAACTAACAAAGTGACAATTTAGTAGCCAAGTACTTAGCAGTATAAAATCTTTCTTGCTTGGGGAATGGTTTATTTAATGGAATATGCCTTTAGAGAACTATTGTTTCTTTCACAGATGATTTTGGGAAGTTCTGAATTTTTTTCAATGTAGAACGAAAGGCTACAATGGAAAAATAGGTATAAATCTGTGTCTCTGATTGTTTTGGCGTTGGGTAGTAATAGTATTTGTAGTCCTGAGTAGTCTTACCTCAGGTCTTTAGATGTTTAAAGTGATGGAATATTCATAAATTATTTTTTAATGAGTGCCTTACACTTGAAATTAGGGAAATTGGTGGAGAATTAGATCATAGTTGTTTGAGAAGGGATAAGTGTTGGGTATTTCTTTTCTAAGTGTAGATGTTTAAAACAAGTAACTAATCAAATTTCTCAATGATTTCACTGATAGACCAATGCAGCAGGTGTAAACAGAGAAAACCAGAAAATACTCAGTAGCATTCTCTGCAAAGATCATTTAAAGTGTCAGTGATACACAAAATATTTTTAACAGTTTGTTCAAACAGTGGCATCTTAACCATGAAAAAGCAAGAACTACGTTGCTGAATTAGTCGCTGTGATAGGAATGATGTGGTGCCTCGTTTGAAAGCTTGGTTTGTGATTTATGGGTGTTCTGTAAGGTTTTTCAGAGTATGGTATGGGTGCTATGTGCTGTCTCTTAATAGAGGTGAAAGACTGTAAGTATGGATGAACCTGTCATGATTGATATTTTTTCAACTTTTACAGACAAAGTTAAGAAAAGTTGGTTGGAGGTTTATTTCTTTACTGGTTCAGTTCTGTTTTTTTCTGAACCAGTGATGTATATTGTTTGCTATTGATCTTATTAGATATTTTGAATGCTTTCTTTGCCATGGTACATCCCCAAATGATATTAAAAGGTTCTATTTTAGAAACAGGAACTTTTTCGAAACTAGTAATTAGAATACATAAATGCTATATTACTCAGACTTAAGAAACTGCTCTCACATTTTATCAAAATTTGTGCATAATGCACAGCAAATGCTTAAATACTGCCAGTACTGTGGGATTCCATGATCTAATTCCAGTGTATGCCTTCCTGAAATTATGTGTTTTGAAATCCTTGGTCTTCTCCCCATTTTGTAAGATTGTTTCTAATTATTCTGTTAAAAGTCTGGCTTCTTATGAGCCTACATCCTAGTTTCCATACACTAAGGTAAATATTTTCCAAGTTGGAAGAACAGAGGAGTCAATGCAAACTGAACTTTTTAGCTGAATTTTCCATTGAAAAAAAAAAAGGCTGCTTTGTGATAAGCAGAGATGTAAGTACTTTAAAAAAGTTATTTCTTAAACAAAAGTCCTTTGTGCTGAACATGAATGATATTTTTCAGCCCAGACTTTTTTACTAAGCTCAGTCCTTATTAATAAATCATACCTTTATTCTGGAAAAAAACCCCAGCCAAACCCAAATAAAAAAACCCAAACAAACATACTTACTTTACTCACACCGGTTTCAAGTGAATGAAAGTAAATTAGTCCATAGGTTAGACGTTTCCCTGCCAAATTAAGAAATTGATGCCCTCTGTGAAGGACTGGTATTTTGAGAGCTAAGGAGGGAAAATATAATACTCAGGAAAGTCTGCTGTTGTGCTTAGGCAACAAAACATTTCTTGTATACGTGATTAAAAAATTAGATGAAAAGCACAAGAAAACAAGTATGCTTCGAAACCTTGACTTTCTTGAAACTGTACTTTTAATAGGTATAATTTTTCTGTTATATTGAATGATAAATGTAATTATAACTACATTTGGTTTGTAATTTAATGTTGCTGTCAAAAATTAAACAGTAATATGTTTGGAATTAATATTTAAACTACTGAAAACATCCCACATAATAGTTTAATTTTTACTTACATATGTTCTTCCCAGTTGTAATCTTTAATATTTTGTGCTCTGACTTTTTTGTCATTGATTGGTTTTCCCCTTTTTTCTTTGTCATTGCTACCTCTCTTTCTGCAGGAACAAGTAGGTTATCGGTAAGTATTTCAACTAAATCAGACTTTACAAAGTTTTGCCATAGTGAGGACTTCTTTCTTTTACCCTCACTTACTTTGGTAAAAACTTTGTAGACAACAGACCAATTGTCTTTAAGTGCTGTGCTTTCTAAGGTCTCCATTATCGCCTTGTTTGTGTAGTAGAGTAATAGTTTTCAGATTCTCCAAGAGACTTTGTCTTCTGCATGCTTTCAAGCAGCATCACAATCTGTGCTGTCTTCAGATGCTGCCTTTTCCTGGGGCTTGCTCCTTTGTTCCTGTCTGCTGCGTTTCAAGTGCAGTGTTTACTTTGTCTCTCCCATCTCTTTTTTTCATAAGACCTCATTTTGGCCAGTTTGCTCAGAAGACTTCTGCATCCAACAAGATGCTCTGTTTCACATGTTCAGTTTAGCCATCCTTGTCAACCATTATTCAGCTGTTATCAATTACATCATACCTCTTCCCTTTTAGCTATCATTAAGTATACTCTCAGCATGATATAGCTGCCCTCTCCTCTCTTATTATCATGCTTCGTGTAATTTTAATTAGATTTGTTGCATTGTACAGTACCAGTTTTTGAGATTTTTATGTCTGTGCATTTCAAAAAGTAGGACTTCATTCTTTCTTCTGATCTTGGAGCAGCTCTTCCTATACTTCCTTTTAAATGATGTGATTTCTAATGGAAGCTTTTTCTTTAACCCTGCTGTATTTTTGAAAGTAGTGGCTTGACATTGACAGTGTGAAGAAGGGGAGGGGAGTGTAGACAAACTGGTTCCCTGAAAAATATGTAGTTATCTTGCCAAGTCACTCAGTTATTCCAGAAAAGCTTAATTCTGGCACTAGAACACTGTTATCCTGTCTTCCCCAACTTTCTTTGTGAAATAATGAGTGAAAAGACAGTTTTCAGGTGTTTGAGGAAAATAGTTGTTCCAGGCAATGAGCAAAAATTGAGAGAGTAGGAAAATTAAGGAAGAGAAAAAAAACCTCACTTATAGGTTCAGGAGAAACTAGGAATGAGAGAGAATTCTTCCTTAAACCGTGATAGGTGAGTTAAGAGGAAAAAGGCAATGGGAATATGTAATATTTCCAAAATAAAGAGTTTTAAGGCATTTCATTTGCATGATGCTTTCAGACCTCAGACCTGATTTGCATTGAGTTATTTGTCGTCATCTGGTAATATGAGAACTAAGCTGGTTTGACAGGTTAATCCTGTCTGCCATGTGTCAATAAAAGGCATTTCTGCCCCAGACTGTTGACCATGCTTTCTGGCTACTTACATCCTGAATAAGGTAATGCATTAGGTGCCAAAATTTGTCCAGCCTGGCTTATTTGCATATTCAGACAACTTTATTATCTTCTAAAACATCTCCAAAAGATATCACAAAAATGGCAAGAAGCCTACTTGTGTACAGAAGCTTCTGAAATGGTGGTGGGTTAATTTCTTCCCATGTTACTGGTGTTACTTTGCCAGAGTGGATAGATGGGGACCTTGCATTATGTCTGCTTGCCGGGGATCTGATGATGAGTAAACACAAGAGATAGGAAGGCTTTCCTTGCTCTGCTGCCCTTGGCTCAGACTTCAGAAGGGAGTCATCACACCTGTATGAAAGAGTTGAGAGTATGTTCCTTTGTGTTCTTTCCCATGCCTTCCTCTCTTGGGAAGGATGCGATGGAAATTACTAATATTCTTCTAAGGAAAGTGTTGTGGATAAGCAGAGGTTTTGGTCCCTGATTTAAAGTATGTTTCTCAAATGCAGTAAGCCAAAATCTAAAATTGTTTGGATTTAGAGTATATGTGGAACCTTTTTTCATGAAAATTGTGGTTTGCTCAGACCTTTAAATTCACCAAATGCAGCTCCCAGTGTAAGTTTATGTTCACAGTTGTCTGTCTCTCTTCAGCTGCTTCTGTTCCACTGAGAAACTTGTGGTATGGATCTGTGCTAGGGGATGTGATGTGCCTGCAATGCAGTTAACTAGTAAGTTAAAGAGTGAATTAGTAGCTTACACTTTAAAACTTTTCTTGTAACTGTGCTTGTCAACCTGAAAGCACATGGACTTTCTAGGAGTTTGGATGAAGGAAATTTGAGCAGTCTCATCTACCTTGACTACAGATCTCAGTGGGTGATAGGATGGGGAGGTAACACGTACTCCCACACACACACTAAGCTAAGAAGTTCTTTCCTCCTCCCTTTGGGCACCTGCATCAGTCTAAAATACCACCCTTGAAAAGCTGTTCTCCTGTAATAACATCTGTTCTTATTTTTGTATTAAGAGGTGAAATCAATCTTTCCACAGGTCTTTCCCACCTATAATTTCATCTTCTGGTTTGCAAGATATTTTAGCACAGGGCTTTTTTCTCTCTTTCAATGGTGGTATAAATGTTCTTCTTAACTGAGCTACACATTTTTAGAAACTTACTATCATCATTATGTTTTACTTTTACATTGGTATTAGATACCTAAAGTTGTGCAGTTGATAAAGGCTTTATTTATGAATAAGAAAATGTACATTGTTCAATTTCTCTTCTTCATTCTCTACTATGTTGTTTTTCAGTGATTGCTAGTGAAGATCTCACTTTTCCAGTTACCAAGGTGGAATAAAGAATTTATGTAGTAAGATTCTGTTTTTCATATCTTTTGCTTAGGAGATGAAGTATTATCCAAACATATCTTCTCTACTTACTCCAGGAGTTCCTTCACTAAGTTTCAGGGCTATTTTTTATTCCCCTTTCCCACTGAGTGCTGTGGGAGCTTTAAAACAGAAAATACAAGAGAAAATCCCATGTTTCCCTCAAAGAATCCACTTAAATTTTACTTAAATTTTAAGGCACAGAAATGGGGAAAAAACCCCTCTAGATTATGAGCACAAACTCATTAAGTGCAGAGAAGAAGAAATTATTTGTGCTTATCCTGATTCAGTTTTATAGAGAAGACAGTTCGGAACTTTCGTATTGTGTTTCTTGTTTCCATTTGATTTCTTATTCTCTCTCAATTGAGGGGAGTATTTATTTCTTTTCATCTCCAGAAGTCTTTCCAGATGGTGCTGTGTTTTCCCCGCTTAGGCCATTGACAGCATAAGGAATGATGGAAACTAGAGAACTAGATGAATTTTTTTCATCGAGACACTTTCTCCCTTAATAAAGAACTTCTGTACATAAAATGGCAAAATTTCTCTGAGTAGCCACTTGAGAGCTAGAGCACCTAGAAATTGTCTTGTAGAGGATTCCCTGGGAATTGGTAATGCTTTTCTTTTGCCTTCTAACTTAAAGACACTTCAAAAATGTCAGTTCTCTGTTCTTGGATTTAGCAAATGAAATAATCTTCATGTTCTCTTTGGTGGTAGGGGTGAAGTAGCCCAAGTAAGATGTTAGCTGGTTAAAGCAGTGTGCTTTCATGTACAAAGCTTCATGGTTATGACCGTAAGGAATTACTCATTCTATCTTTCCTTTTCAGCTGTCTAAGGAGAAGAGAAGAGAGAATTCTGTGGCCACATAGCTCTGGATAGACCATGTAGTCTTTACTGGGGCTTTTTTTTTCTTCAAGTTTTACAAATTAGTTTACAGAAAAAGGGAGTAACAGAAGTTTGACTTGACCAGGACTACTTCACCAAGTATCTGAATTATTTCCATCTGTTTTTCTGCTGTTCTTACAGTCTCACTTCATAGACCTCTAAACAGTTGAATATAAAAGGAAGAAGTAGAGGCATTATACTTGACTTTAATATAATGTTTATGCTATTCTGCTTCATATTCTCCTTAGCAAACTTAGAGAATATGGTCTAGGTGAAAAAGTAGGGGGATGCTGAAATAGTTGGAAAATATCCTGTAGCTTCCCTAGAAGAGCATCTCAAAACAAATCTAGTGGTCTACTTTGAATCTGTTTTCAGACTCTTTTTTTTTTTTTTTGATGGTGGGTACTTTAAAAAATGAAAAACTTATGAGATCTGAAAGTGCTATGGAGGGCAAAATTGGAGTTCATGATTGTTTTTAACATGTTAGAAAACATTCATAATTAAGTGAAAAATAAATGAGAATTACTGATTGTGAGGAGAAAGAAAGCACAGCACTACAAAATGGGACTTGGCTAGTAAGAGTTCTGCTGAACATTGTTATGAGTCACAAGAGACTCATAGTGAATAATCTGTTGGTTTGCTTAAAATGTATATACCTATATACACACACATAAAGGAGATATTTCTATGTATAGATAGATCTATATATAGATATCCAACACCTAGTGTAATGGAATGATGTGATAGGTAACAATTAATTTCTGCTTCAGTCTTGTGAAGTCTTACTCTGACAGCTCTGTCCTGTTCTTGGCAATGCAATATATTAAAGTTGGAGAGAGTCCAGAGAGCAGCAATATGAATAGAATGTTTAGGCATCGGGACCTGTGAGGAAAGATTAGAGTAACTTGTTTATTTCAGCCTAGGGGAAAAGTTCCAGTGTGAACATTGTGTTTTATACTGAGGACAGTTACTGACTGCTGGAAACATAAAACGTAATCAACTTTTTTTGTGAGGGAATATTTTTCTAACTCTCTAGGAATAGCTGATCGTTATTGTAGGTTGTCTAGGATAGCTGAATATCTTTCACTACTTGATTTTTAAGGCCAGAGTAAATCCTCTAAGTACGTTTGACCCAGTTTTCCAATATGGGATAGACTTGGTGACCTCTTGAGGTCCTTTCTAACATGTGTCTTTGATTATATGAGCTCTTTTATGTTTACTGGGAGGGATTTGTTTTGTTTTGTTTTAGCATCATTATGCGGGGTTTATTTATGTGACGGCCGTATTGCATACCACCCTGCATACCATTGTATTTACTGGATGCTGTCCTTCCAGATTATCTGTATTTATTTTTCTAAGTACTGAAGAACAAGTGCAGATACATAGCATTTGTCAGGCTTCTTATTATCAAGCACAGTTTACAAAATCTGTGTCTGTAAGGCTTTCTCTTTGCTTATGACTTCTTCACATGTAAGCCAATATGAGTTTATCCATCTTGATTGGAAACACAAGCATGCAAAACCTTAAAATACTAATATGTTAGATATTAATTTTTAAAATGACAGCTATTATGTCTCTTACTACTTTTAGTTTGGTTTTGGTGATATTCTAGTTCAGACTTTTTCTGCCAAGAAATCTACGCTAATCAGGGTGAGGCAGTCTTTTGTGTTGGTTCAGGTTTTCATTTGTGGTTATTCCTTGCAATAACTGTTCAATATTGTCCAGAAGGATCATCCATTCTTCTGTGCAATTCCAATACCACTTAACAGTGCTTCCTTTATGTGCAATTCTGTGACACTACACTATATTGTCTGGAAGCACATAGTTCTTTTTCTTCTCCGCCACAAAGTCGATATTCTAGGATGAGTGCCAATATGATTTTGCAAAAATTACAGAGGTTCAGGAGTTTGTTATTTGTTGTTTGGGTTTTGTTTTTTTCATTATGGAGTGAACTGCAACAGTCTGATGTTTGCAAAGCAAGGCAAACGCAGTAAGATTTCAATAACAGCTTGATATTGGTATGGATGGAGTGAGTGGCTACCCGTTTGCCTGTCCCTGTGAGTAGTTTCCAAGCCTGCCGGCAATGAAGGTTATGAGTTCTGTAGATGAATGTGAAAGAAGATGGGATTTCTTGGCTAACTGGGGAGGTTCATTTACAAAAGATAGCGGATTCTGAAGGAAGCGATACATTCAAGAGAATGAGAGGGAGAATTTACCTCTGAATGTTTAACTCTTTATACAGGTTTAGTTATTTCAAACTTTCTGTGTCACCTTGGGATTTTCTAATAGCTTTACTGCAACTTTCTGCTCTGTCTCTTTTCTTGTTACTGGTGCTATTTTCGAGGATTATGGTTTTAAGTAACATGTTACTTTCAGAATTATACTCAGTTGTGAAACTAGATGATGGGAGCTTGAAATTGTCTCCCTGCCTCTTAAACATGCACTTGGACAAATCAGCTGGACACATATGCTTGCTCGGTTTTGGTGCTCAGTTCTTTCCTGCCTAATAAAAAGAGTGGGCTGGAGAGGTGATTCTTCTGCTGACTTAGGTTGTATCACAATGTTCTGTACATTCTGAGAAGGAATGACAGCTTTGCAGTTACATGCTGACGAACAGTGACAGTTC
This sequence comes from Thinocorus orbignyianus, assembly GCA_013400375.1. Lineage (NCBI taxonomy): Eukaryota > Metazoa > Chordata > Aves > Ciconiiformes > Thinocoridae > Thinocorus > Thinocorus orbignyianus. The sequence goes on from VXBW01005537.1 coordinate 987,924, forward strand.
TAATAGAAAGGCTATGGTTCTTCATCTTGGATGAGGATAAGGGATGCTGTGAAACCAACACCTTCATAAAAGCTGGACTTTTACTTAAAACTATACATTTTAGAATCATAGAATAGTTTGTGTTGGAAGGGACCTTTAAAAGTCATCTAGTCCAACCCCCTGCAATGAACAGTGACATCTTCAACTAGATGAGGTTGCTCAGAAGCCCCTTCCAACTTGATCTTCAGTGCTACCACCTCTCTGGACAACCTGTTCCACTGTGTTATCACCATCATCATAATCTCTCCTGCTCTTCTTGTAAAGAGAGTGAGAAAGTAGTTAATGGAGTTTCATGGTTTTTAAAGGACACTTCACCTGATGCCACCTCATCTGATGACTCTGTTGTCCCAAAGTCTGTGCACGCATTGTTTATCTGCAAAACTCAATAAAACAAGTCATGTAGAGATCAAGTTATTTTTGACCTTTTGCCAATTGTTAAAGTCATGTGAAACTTTAAGGAAGTTATCGGAATTGTTCTTTGAGACTGGTGGTAAAAACAAACATAGGCTATAAATGTTGATAGCCTGCTGGGAAGCAGTACAATAGGGCCTTTGTTCTTATGGAGTACTTAATTGTAAACTGGATCATTAAGCTATTGCCTTCTGATTTGAGGAAAGGTGGGAAAATACTGGATTTTTTTTAAGGACCTTTAACTGGCTTATGGGCAGTGTTGATTGTTCACTTATTCATATTTCATATTTTCCAAATGCAGTTAAAAATAAAGTAAATACGTGTCTACAGTCCTTCACAAAAATACTTTGCATCTCTTGGGGAAGATAGATAAAACCAGCAGCTGAAGTGGGATTTCACTTGTGTTTGAAAAATGTTTCAGCAGGTGTTGTGAGTTCAAGGAACTTTTTTTGGCTGTAATGCTTGTATCTGGCACGCAGCTGATGCTGGTCACTGGAAAAACATCCTTTTCCACAAAGACACCTTTATCACTGGCTGCTGATTTGGTCTGTAAGGCTTACTTAAGTGTAGTGTCCTCTACTGCTTGGGTTCTTTAGCGTACTCTTCCGAGTGCTGGGTGGAGCTATGGCAGTCAGATATCTCAGACTTGCTGTGTCAGGAGGATCATTGTAATTGCTTAACTATTACCCCTTGACACTAGAGAATGCACAAGATATTATATTGTTAAAAAGTAGACTGTTACTAGGTTTAGGTGCAGGTATATGATAGGATAACTACATTCAGCTGAATACTGTAGGTGAATAGCCAGGAAGATTTTTCACAGTTGTCTGTCTGTTAAGCATGGGTTTAAGTAAAAGCATTATTATTATTAATCTATTTATTTATTTACCCAAACTCTCCCTACTTTTTTATTTGGATTTAGGTACTCCCTCCAAGCATTCCTGGGATACATACCTTCTTAATAACACTATTAATTCTAGCAGTGGTTTTGAAGACTTGTTGATGGTTTTCCCTGCCCCCTGTGACTCCCAGTTAGATGTGATGATGACTCTAGGGAATAAGCTAAGAAGAGTCCTGTCCAGAAAGCAGAGGGAACCTGTTAATGCCTGTCCCAGTGCTTAACTAGCCATGAACATAATTGTCAACTTGCTGTAGTTCAAACACTCCCTTCTGGCACAGCAGGACTCAGTCTATAGTGTATAAGGAAGTTACATGCTTTTTCACATCAAAATATGTTGTCAATTATGGGTCTTAGTAGGTTTTGACTAGACTTAAGAGTGATCATCTGCATTAGGCTGTTAAAGGTTGAAAAAAAATTTACCCTGGGTCAGTTTTTGAAGAAAAACTTAACAAAACAGCTATGGGTGGTTATGAGTGTTTTGAATAATTTCAATTTTAGTCATGTTGAGATGAAGCACAGGGGAAGGAGGCTACACAGTGGCTGAAGGGTCACTGATGAATCTTTCTACAAGTAAATTAACCCTTCCAACTTGTTTTATTCAAAACGATGTGTTTGGCTGTTTTATATTTATTAACCTGTGATTCTAACTGTTGTTTGTAAGTTGTGGGTTTATGGGAAGAGGATTAAAAATAAGCAGAGAAGAGCAATATTTAAACTGAAGTGCAAGATTGACACAAGAAGAAATAGTTATGAACTGCTTATAACTAAAATGGGAAGAATCAGAACTGTACTTTTGTCTCGGGAAGTGGTTTCCAGCACATGCTCAGCTGCTGCTCAGTTCCTCATGGGTGTTACCAGTTCTCTAGTTTGACTTGCTTCCTATTAGCTGCACTAAGAAGATAAAAATAATTGTCTTGATAAATGAAGTACATTATTTCTATCCAGTGCTAGTGCTTCAGAGTAGTTGCTTGATCTACATCTGGATAATAATTAACAGTAAAGATCAAAATTCTCAGGCACCAGTAACTCAAAAGTGCCACATCAAGTCACTTGTCATCCTTGACTGACTCAGTTCATTGTGAACTCCCAAGGTTAGATGTATAAAAGCAAGGGGCAACAAAATAAAACATGCAGGAGCAGGCCCAGATACGGATGTTGGTGGAAGGTGTGGTGGCCGTTCATACAGGCCTACATCATTACTTTTCAACAGCATCAAAGAAGAAGTTGCTCCTTTGCACTGAGCGTGAATTTGGATACTTCTGCTGTATGTTGTCCTGTAGGTATATTCCTTAACAGCTGTTATGCATCAATATCCCTGATGATGGCTTTTTGTCTCTCACTTGTGTGTTAATTATTCAGCAGATCAGAATCAGTCAGACTTTTCTCAGACTGAGAACCATAAAACTTGTCCAGCCAATCTTTTCCTTTAACTGGAAGACTGTTGTCTTTGGTAATGACATAAATTAAAACATTAAGCATTTTTGTCATGGACTATTATGCAGTTACATCACAATCCAGACTGTCTTAATTATTCTTTACCCCATATTGCCTCAGGCTGTGACCTCACAAGCTAAACAAGGTCATGCTTGGCTAGGATGAGAGAAGTCAAACAAATTCAGTGTTACAGGAAATATTAGTGATTCAGTAGGTGAGGTGACACCCCTGAGTTAATGTTTTCCCTGTGTTCTGGACTGGTACAAGATGCTGCAGCTAGCACAATGAGGTGTAAACTCAAGATCCTTTACTAAAGTTTCAATGCTATTTCTAGTAAAAGTGCAGATGTCAATTCAGAGCTCCTGCCCAAGTTGAGATTTTAGTGGCTGTGTTCTCTATACATTTCTAATTTCTGTTTTAGTAGAGTCGCATTATCCCCTTGTACTTGTCTTAAGCGGTTTTTAGAGTTGTTGAGAAACTTTTTGAGTTCCAGAGGTGCTGACATCTTTGCAATTGGCAACGGATCAATTTGCAGAAAGGTGGTCCGTTTTGAGAACTTTTGAAATCAAGGGAATTTTATTCATGTAAGAAATGTCAAGTCAAAACTGAAAAGCTGCCAGATATGTGTGCAGCATACCTTTTTGACTTGAATGTATTTATTTCCAAAGTGGTTGAGTGTACTCACACTTACATATTTTTATTTTCCATAGGATTCAAGTGCCCTGTATGTTCAAAATTTGTATCTTCTGACGAAATGGATTTACATCTTGTGATGTGTTTGACAAAACCGAGGATAACCTACAATGGTAAGAAAGAAGTAAGCTGACAATTATTTATTCATTTAAAACATTGGAGTAATAATAATGCTTTATTTATAAGATACTCTGGTAACTAATTCAGTGGACTCAGAAATGGTGTATGTTTTTTGCTTGTAGTTTATCTTTTTTACATAATTCCTAGGAAATTGGTTGGTTTTTTATACTGCCTACCAATATAATTTATTTATGCTGTTGACTTTTTTTGCAACTATGAAACTATTCTTATTTGAGTGTGTCTATCCAATTTTTTTGACTACAAGGTCAGGTGTTGGTTAGTGTACGCTTAGTGTCCACTTGAGATACGTAGCTTAAGTTTGATGACATCAAATGGAGAGGCAGGTCCATCAAGCCTTCTTCTGGGGATGTTATTAAGGGCTATTATTTGACACACTACATTTGCACTTAAATCAAGAAAATTCCCCTTTCTTGAAGGAGCTGAAGAACTTTCTCCTCCTTCAGCTGATTGCCTATGTGATTCTTTGTAAGGACAGGTAGATCTATATGTTTTTGTGATTTTAGTGAGACTTGCTGATGTCAAATGAATCACTTGTGACAGACCTGTTTTTTCCTTCAAGCTCTCCTTCAAGGCAAACTTTGATGCAGAATCCACTATTGGGATCAAACCTTTCTGTTACTATGGCTTAGGCTGACACTCAGTTCTGTGGCAAGCACACAAAAAGGTTTCCGAAAACTAGGAATCAGAAAATCTTACTGAAATCTTAGCGCCTACTTTGGCAGAGCTACCCTACCATCAGGAAATCTTACAGTGCCTCTGAATGAGCTTATTGCTTGACAGGCATCAGATGTGGAAAATGTGAGAACAAAGTGCAGTTAGAAACAAATTGTAGAGAAGAGTGAGTCAGACTCTTTTTTGAGGTGCACAGCAACAAGATGAGAGTCAATGGGCACAAACTGCATTAGGAAAAAATCTGATTTGATGTAAGGTAGGAATAACAAATGTGGTCAAACACAGTGGCAGACATCTGAAGAGGCTGTGCAACCTCTATCCTTGGAGATGATCAGAAATTGACTGGACAAGGCCCTGAGCAACATACACCAAGTTGCTTTGCGTGAGGGGCTAGATCAGAAGAACTTCAGAGGTCCCCGAGCAACATAAGTTAGTTATTGTTTAAATAACCTGCAGTGTTACGGATTCTTTCACCCTCCTGGCTCCCTTGCTGTTATGGTATCCTATAGTACATTTTTTTATTGGAACAAGTCTTGAAGCAATAAGGCTTGGCTTTACTCGCAAAAATAATTTGAAATCATATACTTACAGTTGTGAAATTATTTCAAAGCGCAGCACTCAGGAAAAGTAAATAATTTTTTTCTCCTGATATTGCCATATATATTTAAGAGGGTTGACTTAGTCTAACAGAGGGGGCTTATTTTCTCTTTGTTTTGCCTTCTGTAAATTAGAACTAAGCATTTTCCAAGATAGGTTGTTAGAAATCTGTGTCCTGAAGGATGTTGAACATGAGGGAGAAGCAAGCTAGTTGCCTCAGTTAGAGGAAGGGATGATGCACTTGGGATCAGTTGGTGTGCAGTGGGAGGAGGCAAGCTGGCAGAGAGCAAGCTCTGGCAGTAATCCAGCCGATGGGATGTGCACAAATTATGAGTTGACTGACTGAAATCCTTTGCCCCTGCCACTTCCTACACGTAAATATGAGCACACTCAGCTGACTGACTTTTTTTTAAAGAGACAACAATTACATAACATAACCTCCCAGAATTGTTTGTGATGTTTATTTGTATCACAACAATGCAACAGTGCCATACCTAAGCTCTTTTTTGTTTGGTTGGGTTCTTTTCCCCCTTGCACTGTTTCTCTCAACTGACACTGCTGGTTGGAGCTTCTTCGAGCCTTCTTGCACAGTCTGTTAAGTTAAAAAGACTTCCCTATAAATGAGCAGAAGCAATACCTATCACTGGCACCTGAAGCCACACTCTTGATAATCTGTAACATGGCAAAGCAGTTGTGAGTAATGCAATACGAGGTATGACCAGCAACATATTGTTTCTCAATTTAGGAGTTTTTCTGCTATATAGAGAACCACTGATACATACGCATTCTAGGAAAGAGTTTCTATAAGCTTGAAAAGAGAAAACTAATAAATTACATAGATTGGTTTGAGACAGACACTTACTTAGATATGTGGTCTTACTCTTGTAAACACTTAATAGAAGAATGCATTGATCTTTGTAACTCCAGCTGGTTAGCTCCTGGAATTGTGGACTGAATCATAAATTATAGCCTCAAGTTGGTTATTTAAGTTAATGCAGCACAAAGAAATTAAGGGTATAGCTTGAGTTGTGCAGCACTCAGTTGTTACTTTGGGGTATGACTGCAGTCCCTTTAATAAGGCTAATGGAAGAGAATTAACTAGCAGATTGGTAGATAATTGCTGCCATGATTACAGGCCCAGAATTGCATATGAGTGTCTATATACATTCATTTTTTCCTGTATATTTTTTTATTTTTGCCATCATGAGGAGATTGGTGATGGATCTGCCTTTTTGCCACAAGCTGTAAGAAGGGCACCTCAAGTTTTGCTTGAGAGAGGGCAGGATGCTGCTCTCAGCTGATACCTTCTTCCAAAACAAAAGACATCTCTTTATGCTTTACTTTCTTATTGTTATTTTGGCATTATGCCATATATACTTAATAGAGTCATGTAGGCATCATTTACATTGATCACACACCCACACCCACACCCCCTTTTTTTTGCTCACCTTCTTATCTTTCTGAATTTTGTGTTGCAAGTAGTTGAAGGGAGTCTTAGACTGCAGGTGGTGAGATGTTTAAAAATTGACCAGTTGGATTGAATTTTGCTTGTGTCTAGTTCTGTTCTAGATATGTTTCCTCATGATGTTGTATTAGTGGTTCTTTCTAAGAAACAACAGGGAGCAAATTGTATGTATTTTGTCATTCTTAGAAGACAATCCTTCTTTCTTTTCAAATGTGAGGTTGAGGCTGCAGTCTTCCCAGGAAAATTTACAAGACTGTTTAGTTGTGAAAAAAATTAATGAGTCCTTACAGCCAATCTCTAATTACTTTCTGAGGTACCTTTGTGCATTGCATTTGGCAGTAAGAAGGGTCAGTGAACTGCAGACTGGCAGCTGTCTGATTTACACATGTTTTCTGAAAGAGAGTGGTCACAGATTTGTCCCAGCTCTATGCTGGAAGTTGTGCTGATTTTCGTATAAATAAATCAGTACATTTTATTAGCCTTATTCTTTCAAAATCATGTGACTCGTCTGTAACAGAGATCTCATTGCTGACTCAATTTAGCATGTAAAAAGGGCTCTTTCATATTTCTGTGGAACTTTGTTCTCTTAAACTACTTGTGGTACTCACACATGAACCAATATCTAGGCATTTTTGATATAAAAACTGGTTAAATGAATGGAATTGTGCGAAAAAGTTGTTATGTTTAGTGTTACTGTCTTAAATAGCCTTGTTTTTTTTAACAATTAAAAACTCTCTTCAAACTCTCACTTGCTGAGTTGCTGAGAAGCCAGAATAGGTCCCAAGCACTGGTTAGCCAAAGGTTGCTAAAAACCAGTTTTATGAAGAAAGTAGGTTACTTGCTAGTAGATTTTTTTTTAAAAATAACCAAACGCTGCTAACATACTGTCTAGCTATACCTATTCTTTTGAGTTTTTCCAAAGTGTTAAATGAGGCTCCTTCCATCATCTGTCTTCAAGTTTACCAGAGTGATGCAAGGAGCCCATTTAGGGACTACTCTGCACAAGAGGTAGCCCTGGGTTTCGGTCAGTCAGGGGCATTTACTTGAGTAACGCTCAGTGCTTTGGAAGCAACTGGCCTTTAACTCCCTGCTGATGATTAGACCTATCTGGTGAAGTGTAGGTTTTGGATATAATTATTGGGGGTTTTGTGTTGTTACAGTATTGGTGCTTTTTTTCCACTAAAAGATGTTTTATAAAAATTGAGGAGACACAGGAGAGAGTTGTGTTTTTACGGACATGTAGTTTTAGCTGCTTTGCAACAAAGGCAATGAATTCCTCTTGAAGCAACCTTGCAGTTGCTTCTGAAGTAATTCTGTTTTCTGTTTTAAAATTCATTGGTTTGTTTCTCAGAACACTTTGTAAGACTTTATTATTATTATTGAAGGGCCCCTCTGAGAGCAGGGACTAGCAGCCTGGCACCTGGCCAGATGGGGAAGCCAGTGACCCTGGAGGGCTGGGGGGAGCCAGTCAGCTCACTAGACTGGTTGGCTGGCTCAGCGAGCCGGCCTGTCCCCTTTCAAAAGTTTTGATTGAATTAGCACATTCCTGTGGAATATTTTGGGTTTCATCAAGTCAGCACTTTGTGTTGGAACGCTGTTCTACTGGAAACTTTTCTAAGCGGGTCTCCTTAAAGCCTCTTGCTCAGAGGTGGTGCTGCTTTGACATCAGTGCTGCTTTCACTCAGACCGCTCTGTATTTAATTCAGATATGGCAACCAGTCTGATTATTGCCCAGCATATTCACTGAGGTTCATTTTAAGGGGAATAGCTTTCGCCAGTGTGATTTCAGAGGGTGAGAACATTGAGCTATCCAGTGCATGAGTTTTCTCTTTACCCAAGGTAACTGCTTTGCAGTTATTCTTTTAAAATTACAGTGAGCGAATTTTTGAGCCCTACCACAGTGAAAAAAGAGCAGAGGATCAAACATCTCAGGTAACAGGGAATACATGCCTAAATTTGTATGCAAAATTTATTCAGTTCTGTTTTGAATGGAGGAGGGAGTACTATGTGGAAAGACTGTTATAGATAGTATATTGAAAATTTAAGGTAGGTGTACCATGAGGAAAACATGCATGAAACCCCATGTGTTTTTTCTGTCTGGCAATGTTCTTTGTCTTCTGGTGCATTTGAATCTAACAGCATGCACAGCTAGCCAAATATTCCTATGCTGTCTAACCGAATTCAAAGTTACTTGGGCCATAACAGTGCAACTGATGTCAATTTGCAAGGATGCAAAGCAGGGTTTTATCCTGGGGTTTTAAATACACTGTTTATTCTAGATCAGTTTCAGGTATTAGTTTAAGTTTTGTCTTCTGGGGAAAGAGAAAGGCCGGTACTGCCACATGCTGAGGCTTGCGTGTGAGTGAATGTCAGAATCCTGAGCTGGGATCTCTATGAGCAATAATCCTGCTAGAGGAGTTGTCAACATCTAAATGACAGCCCTAACATATGCATTTTGATCAAAAAGTAGGCTTGGAGTTTGGCATGAGTCATCTAAAGGATTAAATAAAAATATTTTGGAAACATTCTTTGTGAATGGGACTGGCCTGTTTTTTTTCTAGCATAAATTATAAGCTTTGTTGATTGGTGGCTGTTTTAACACTTTTAGAGTAAGCTACTTTTGCCCGAACTTACTTAGTTGCTATGGCTCAGTAGAAGGGAAGAAAAGTAACACACCTTAACCTAATGTTTGGACCACTGAGATATATGACTGTGGTAGTTCTGCTCCCTGCAGTAACTTAATTTCCTTGGTCACTTCTGTGAAAAAAAAAAAAAAAAAAAAAAAAAAAAAAAAAAAAAAAAAAAAAAAAAGAGGAAAACAAAAAAAAAAAAAAAAAAAAAAAAGGAGAGTATTTTAGTCAGCAGAGGTGCCGCTGTTACTTCGTTGACTGATGCGCTCAAAACTTCAGGCTGGGATGAAAAGAATAGCTAACTTCAAGTTTACTTCCCTGCCACTGTTCCTGATACCATACCCTAAAAGACCTTGCAAAAGGGCATCTTGCCAGCCTGCCTGGAAAAGCTTAAGCCTTCCTCCTTGTCCTCATCCTTTAATAGGACTAGACTTCCAGCAAAGCAGTGCAAAATAATACTAAGGCAGATCAGTTCTTTTATTTCACTTTGAGGTCCAAAATTCTTTATAGAATTTCTCAATTCTGCTATATTTTGAGTTTAACAAGGTATCTGGCTAATAGTTTCTAACTTCCTGCTCTGCCATGAATGGTTCTGTGCTCTGTTCTCTGGGGTACTGGGGAGGGAGAAGAGCATACTTTATAAGATAGTTTAACAAGACACGTAAACAGACATTTATCCTGTGCTTGCAGTTAAAATAGTGACGTTTATTCTTGTTTTGATCTGTGTGCTCAGGAACATCCTCCAGAGTACGTAGGAGGTTCATTCAGGTTCCTTGGTGCTTTAAAACTGTTTTCTTCAGTAGTTCTTGAAAATGATTAAAACCATTAAACATCTGCTGAACTTTGAGAGAACATTACTGTAGCAAGTAAAATTTTAATCTCAGACATTTGCACAGCTGTTATTCCATAAATTGGTATAACATCAACTCAGACTTTTCATAGCTTGCCTTGCAAATCATTTTTACCATTTTAAGGAGGAAAACTATGTTTGAAGAACTTGATTACAGTATATTGATTAGTTAATACTTCCTCCATTTGGGAGTTTTTGGCAACATTTGAACAAGGAGGAAACTCACTGGTGTTCACCAGTGTAGGCTGTGGATAGCAACTGGTCCAAACCAGACTGTCAGGAGGAACAGTGGCAAACCCTAGCTCTTCCTCCCTTTTGTTCAGTAAGGCTTTATTTCCTTCCAACGATCCCAAATCTCTCCATCAACAGTTTTTGGTACCTCACAGAAGAGCACCACCGCAAAGTAGCCTGGTGCAGCTCAGGTTTGTTGGAAGAGAAGTTGTTCGTTTGAAAAACTAATGATCACAAATGTCACTGCATAAAACCACACTCACGTTCAAGGCATGGGACCTGCTTTGGTGACCCCGTTTCAGCTGCAGTCAATGGATGAATTGGGTCAGTCTGTGATAGCGTGGAGTTGCAGCACTTTTGGAGGCTGCAATCTCTTATCTTTCCTCCACACCCACAAACTGTCAACCCTTTGCTACGGAGTCAAAAAAGCAAGCTGTGTATTTCTAATGGTGTGGCTGTGAAGAAAGCTCCTGAAATGGGAACATAGTGTAACTGAGAGGGAAGTGCTTAAATGTCCAGAACAGCAGTTCCCAGAACTACAGACTACCCCTTTTATCTTGATAAAATATAATAATCAGAGCTTCAGTGGTGGTAGCTGAGGGATCAATATTGCTTATTATTTTACCTTTCATGTAAGGGAAGGGAGACATATATTTGTAAAGTAGCTATGACAGCTCCTTTTCATGGTGCAGATTGGGGATGCTCAATAGATTAGGCTAAATGTTCTTGTTATAGTGAAGTAAAGTTGACATGTCTGCTCCTGCTGAGGACGACACACTGTAGAGATCACATCTATTTGTATCTTAAACTTTTCTCTGATTTGTTATGAACGAGACTGACGCTTTTAATGAATCTTTGGGGAGAAGGGTATTTGTTGTGTGGTTCTCTACATACGTTGCCTTGAGTCAGGCCTAAATTTGCTGGACCGAACTTCCTGTGACAGCCATCACAAATCACTCCTGGCCAAAGTATCTGCAGTGTCACCTTGTGCTTAAGTCAGTTCTTGAGAGAGGGACAACAATTTTTTTTTTTTCTCGTTGCATTGGAGTTGCCTTTCTATGAATGCATACATGTGCCACAGGAATATTTTATATGCAGCACTGGATAAACACAGTAAAACTTTTGACATCTGTAGAACAAGCCTGCTTGTTTCTGAAAGAAATGAAGAGAACAGGATCATTCATGTGCTGAATAGCTCAAGTCGTTTCTCTTCTTTAGAAGCTACTCCTAACCTCAGATACTGCCGTTGTCTTGCTGTGGTACTGACAGTGCTGCTGAAGTCAAATGACAATTCTTGTCCTAGAAAACTACAGATACACCTGTGAACCAGTGCTGCAAAGAACATCTGCGGGTGACGTGAGGAGTGATTCAGATCACGGTAGAAGAGGACCTGATATGTTGTGCTGGGTATCATTCTGCTTCTCTTACATAATGGCAGCGCAGTGCTGCGTGAGGGAGAAAGCTAAGGGAGGGTTTTGTTCGCTTGGTAGCAAACACTGGCTGTGCTGTGACTCCACATCATGTGATACGGGCAGACAGGAGCTACCTTCCATGTCTTACACTTAATCAGTCTTTAGCTTTGAGAGGTCATTCGGAGGATGTCATAAATCATGTCTGCAACTGCTGCAGTCTTGTGACTGCTGGGAATTTAGCTTCAGGGGAAATAATGTCCCTAGTTTTGTATGGTAATTCTGCAGTCTTTAAAGCTGATACCTTTAAAACCATGAGATTTTACTCATTTGTTAGCAGTAAACTAGACTTATTTTTTTAGTAGTTCTGTGGAAACAAAACCCTTGAAAATACACACCTTTTCCTAATCTTAGAGAATAGGTTCTGTTAACTGGATTTTGGAATGAAAATACTTGAAATCTTTAGGTTATTAAAAATAAACCCCACATTACATTTCACTGAGACTGAGTGATCTGTGTAGGAATGTCATGGTATTTCCTTCCCTAAATTCCTCACCGTTTTGCAGGAACTAGTACAGTTCATTTGCAAATGAGGAATTATTTCTACAGAAATAGAAAAGAGTAAGAGGCACTCCTTGCTCAGAAACTACCCCAAGGGCAGATCAATTGAAAGAATTGCCTGAAATGTCATTTGTAATTTTTTTCTTCTCTTCAGCTCAAAATCTTGCTTTAAAACCTGCTACCCTTTGGTTGCTTAAGTAGTCTGGTGCTTCTGAGTTGCAGACTCAACCCTTCAACAGCAAAAGAAATCAGTCCAGCTTTTTCAGGGGGTTTCAGTGGCAGAAGAAGCCTAACTCTTCAGAATCAAGCTGGGTGAAAACACTGTTAATATGATAGGGCACTCTCACTTCTAAAGTGGGGTTTATTATCATGGCTTACGCAGGAGAAAAGATTACCGGTTTTTAGTATTTTTAACAAAATTCTGTGATTCTAGAACAGGCTGTAAATTTCCTATTGAGAGGAATTATGTTGATTATATACTGACATAGGTACAAAACACTAGACTCGTCCTGGAGGAACCTCCTTGCTCCACGAAATTTGTGCAACGTTGTCCCATGTAGTTATAGATCTGTTCAGCTGCAGATATATCCCCAAGTTCTAACGCACAGCTGAAACACAAAAGACTTCACTATTGCTAGATTAATGCTGAACTATGTTAACACTTATGAAACCTTGTTAAAGTTTCCTCATAAGAACCTCAGATGACTTCCACTCTAATTTCAAGCCATATCAGATTTTCTTCATTTTGACCGTGTTCTCCATCCTCTCCTTTCTTGTGTGAAGTTTAATTGCTTAGTATGCGTGTATAACATTAGGTATTGGATAGCCTTCAGGTAGCTAAGCAGTAATCTAGTATTCAATGATAATTTTTAGCCCATAAATAATATTTATTTATTTGAGATTGAATGATGAGGGAAGAGTTGTTTGCTTGATACTTATGTACTTCCCCTCTCCCAGTTCCAAGGAAGTCTATTTCAACCTATAGCCTATAGATTTAAAAAATGAGGATTAAAAAAAAAAACTTGAATATAGCTGTAGGAATATACTGCTGGATTATGTGCATAGAACTTTGAACAAATACTGGATATTTATTTGGGGACTTTTGTGTTTGTTTTTTTTTTAAACACATCTCCCATGTTAATCTTTTTGTATTATTATTTGTGAATGTTCATGATTGCTGAATATTATTGAAATTATGTGTGTCTTTTATTTGAGTAAATTGCTAGGATCTAGAAATTGATGCTTTTTGCTTTGAAGTATAAAGGGAGGTTTGTTGTTTTGGTTTCTTGCTTTCCTCTTTAATTTCAAGACCCACATACACGGCATCTTACTGGAATAGTGCTAACAGGTACCTACAGGTTTTTACCAGAAGTACTGTATCTCTGTGCTTGCTGTAATAAATTATAATATTGGATTATGGGTTAGTGTAGAGCAGAAAAATTGAGATAACTTTGAAAACTCCAACTCAAGATTTGATGTTATCAGAAATTTTGCATTCAGACATGTTTTGCATTCCATCTATACTGCACGGATAATTGCATTTAAAATAGAAATAGCTTGTAAAAAGAAGCCTGTCTGCTGTGAACGGAAAAGTCAGACAAGTAAAAATTATGCAGTGATTTATATCCCTGTCCTGTGTATGCACGTCAACACCAGGCATTCAATTTTAACTTGGAGAAGACTGATCTTGAGCCTACTGGGAAAAGCACCCTGTAGGCCTAGCACCTGGCACTGGGGTTAATAAGCCAGACTTTATGCACACTGAGTTTTGGCACCACTCTTTTCATTGTGTGTTGCTCAGTAGTGCCTCGTATCTTCCCTAAGAAGAGTGCCTTAGTCAGACACACCTGTTTTTCTCCCCTCCTGCTCCTGTTTTGAGCTTCATCTTTCTTGCCATCTTCCTTAGTGCTCCCTATGCATTCATTTTGCATCAGATCAAACCAAACTCCTCTGCAAGCTTGCAAAGAAATGAGTCAGTTATTTGGCCAATGTTAAAAGACTGGAAAAAAGACTTGGCAAAACCTATTGTGCTCAGGGCACCTGTAGGGAGCCTGGAATAGGAACTTGAAAAAGGACAAAGTGGATGGAACTCAGATTCAAATCCTACATCCAACTTCAAACCAAGTCACCGTTAAAGAAACCTATTTTTCCCAGAGTAATAGGCTAGCTATCGGCATCTGAGCTTCCTCTGTTCATTCCCTTTCTGCCTCTGCTCTTCAAGGACACTGTTCCCATACCCTTTCCTTCCACGAAGGTCTCTAATGTGCCCACTTCACCTGCATAGTGTTAGATGAGTTCTCATAGATTTCATTAGGCCAGTGGGTCCCCATCACACTCAATTTCTTACAGACTATACTACAATGAAACTTCTTAATCGAAAATCATTACAAAGCAATTTTTCTGGCTTCTTATTATAATTTCAGTGACAGGGAATAGTTGAAGCCTTTCCATTTGGAAATACTGTCTTCAACAATCATTTTGGTCCACTTTCGTGTTGGGGGTAAAACTAAGCTTAGTCACTTGAAAAAGCTGCCAAAGTAAGAGGGATTTCCTACCTTTGGTGGGATCCTTTTGTACAGTCACGTCAGCATCTTGCATTTACAAGATGTTTTCAAACTTCTATCTGACCTTCAGCTTGATCGGAGACAATCATCTTCTGTTTTACCTACTCTGCCACATCCACGCTTCACTTTACTTTCCCAGTCTTTGTGAAAGCTTGGCAATAATATCTAGTTTTGATTTTGCAAAGTTGCTCAATTTAACAGTTACAGCATCGCATCTAACTCTTCCTTCTGACCAAAAAACTATTTGAAAAGAACTGTCTCTGCATGGTATATGAAAGGAATTCTTTACCCTCTTCTTAACCACAGTGGTATCTTTTCCTCATTAAATCATTAAATTAGATTCCCAAGTGATTTACTACAAGGAGAAGCTTCTATGGAGAAATACTGTTGAGGTTTTATGCCTGGTTGGTTGTGGTGGGGCTTTTTTTGTTAGGTTTTCATTGTTTTGAGTTTTTACCTTTGGCAGAAGAAGTCATTTGCTGCACAGGGCAATCTGCACCTTGGGCCTTTTTCAATTTTCTTGAATGTGGTCCTGTTGGTGACAAGACTTAACCTTCTGCCTGCTGCTCTGGGTTATGCCATGTGGTTCACCCACCCACCCATCCACTGGATCTCTGGATTATGATCCCAAGTTCTCAATATGCCTAAACTGATTTTGCATCTATGATGGCAGTTTCTTAGTGCTGGTACAGGTTGGCAGGTACGTATAAGTAACCCTTAAATATTTTGCTTTGATTTACTTCTGAAAGATAAGAAGCATTGTTTAGCGAAGAATAAAAGTGATAAAAGTTCTGCAGGTATAGATCCCCACACTGATATTCTTTCTTGCCTGCTTCTGTAAGTTTCCTTCATCCCAGCTATCTCCAGCTCCCTGTGAGAAACAAACCTCTCCTAACTACAGCAGACTCTGTCAGCAATACGTGCTGGTTGCCCCTGGCCATTTATTCAACCTCTCCTTCTTTTGTAGCATATTTGTGGTGTAAGATTCTCTTTGATGGTAAACTCAGCCTTGAGAAGTGTAAATCATTCTTACCCGATGAAGCTAAGGAGGAGGTATTCCCCAAGTGATAGTTCCTTACACTGTTTCATAAGAAGTGTTATTTTGCTGCTGCTTCTTTTCTTGTGGGTTTGCTTCTTTACGTGCTACTTTTGATTTAACTCCTGACATTCACATTTAATATACAATAACCTGAGAGGTCATGTAATAATGGTTAAAACCCGAGAAAACAGCCTAAAGGTAGCTTCCTTGTTCCATGTGCTGGAACGAGTAGCTTTTGTTTTAGACAGTATGTGCTGGAGTACGCTATTCATGATGAAGTTGCACAGTGGTAGTTTGGTACTGCTGCATTCAAGGCTTTTTCACCCAGTTGCCTCCTGTTGAGTCAATATTTAGAAGAATTTTCATCTTTTGTGAATAGTTTCTGAAGTGTGTGTGGGAGCCCTGGGAAAAACACAGCATCCCAAGGAAACACCATTCAGGAACAAGTTAGTCCTTGGGTCATTCAAAGAACAAATATACAGCAGTTCAGTTGGGATGGGGACTTAGTACAGGATGGGTAAGGCTGGTGAAAAGTCTCTTAACATCATGTGCTGGAGGAAAAGACTGTTTATTTGTGGTTTGTTTGTGAACAGGTGCAGATCTTTGGCTCATATCTAGACTAAAATTTGGCGGTTTAAGGACACAATATTTATAAATGTGGTGAATGGAACTTACCTTTAGAAGTCAGTGTAACGGGAGGAAGTTGTTTAGCTGTCTTGAGAAGACTGAACATTCAGGAACATCTCAAACTGTAAGCAGACTGATTAAACAGAAGTTGGAAAGACTGTAGCTTTAGTAGAAGGTTCAGAGTCAATCACATAATTGTATCAAGAGCAAATCTTGAATCACTGTGGAAGAGCGTAGTGACTCTGGCAATAAATCTCAAGAGAAAAGCATAAGAGGTTTCATGTCCAATTGGGTTGATAAATTTCATCTTTCTACCAGAAGCATAAATATGGACTGAGAAAGTTGCTCCGCTGGTCACAGTAGCGTAGGATGGCTGTAGATGGTGTTGCTCAGAAGTAAGGAGCTTTATATCTCCTTGGCCTTTTTCCCCAAACCTAGCTCTTCTCTGGGAGTCCTGGGATGCAAACTTGCCTTTGTCTATGAGCAAGATATCTTGATTGGACACTATACAAAAGTTGTGTTATTTAAATTTGGGATTTAAAATTTGTTTCCAGAACTGTAGCTTGTACTGACACCATGTCTCTTAAGTTGCAGGTGGATTTTCATTGAGTCCACTGAAACAAATCTCTTTATGAAAGAACTGTTTCGCTAAGCGCACAAATTCCTCTCCCCTCCGTGTTATTTAGTTTACCTATTTAGAGTTGTGTCTAGGTAGCTAAGACTATACAGGCTTTTATACTAATCCTGCTCCCTGAAATATATTTCTATCGCTACTATTTCCGGTTTTATCTTTATTGAAAAAAAAAAAGTGAATATTTTTTCTCCACCATACACCCGATTTGTTATCTGTCTGAACAGGAAGCACCTAGCTATTTCTCAGAACTAGCTTCTGAAAGTTGAGAATGTCTCACAAAAATCTAAATCCAGTTCTTCAAATATCGGGTTAGCTGAGAAATGAAACCTCTGCAACCACCTTCTTCTAGCTGGGCATGGTGTTGCCATAAAAGTATTGTAACTTTTGCCCTTATTCTGCAAATATTTCTCTTGTTTTCTTGTACAGCTTTCTCTCTGTTTTCAGTGCTCCCTACTGTTTACCTGTGTGCTTTAAGGGAAGGGAGCACCAAAGACTGTGGGCAATGTTTGTGCAGAAAGTCTTTTGTGATGAGTGTCTGTACGTAGATGTTTCAGTCTTGGACCGACACTGAACAAGGTGAGAGGGGAAGGGAAACCACGGATACACTTGGACTCTGGATAGGAAATTGTACTGGGCTGCTGTGTTTGTTGCAAGAGGTGAAGAGTGCACTCCTCTTGCTCTCCCCCCCCCAATTCATCAAACACTTTGTTAGTACTTGAGGAAGTGTCACATTTGTTGTAGCTGTTCAGCTTGCTTGAACAAGAGGTTATTATGGTTTTGTGTAGTGTGGTGGGGGAAGGTGTTTTTAGATTGCCTGAGTTCTAGGTATTACCACGCAAGTCGTGCAGTGGTGTTTGGGCTACTGTGCCTGTTAGAAGTGCACGAAAAGTTACAACGTGTACTTGTTTGATTAGCATACATGTATTGGGTTTTTCAGCAGTATGAAATGGATTTTGAATTGATGTTAGTCAGGAGAGCTGAATTATGAATTTTCACATACTTAACTTTCTGGTATTGTGAATCCTGGAAACTACTTGGCTGTGGTTCAAGTCGAAACTCTAGGTGTTAAAAATCTTCCCTCTTCCATCTGATCTGGAGGAGATTGCTTGTATTAGAGCAATAAGAAATGTATCTGGTTAGGAACCCACTGCTGCTTCGGAAGGTATGTCCCTCACTGAGGGCAGTGCAAGTTTAGCTTCTGACTGTGAAGGTGAAGTCTTTGTAAGTGAACAAAGTTAATGGATTTAGCTCTGCCTGGCTCTGTCTGCTGACAGACCCTGTAGCTTGGGGAGCTCTGAATGGCGAAATAAGTGTGTTCTGCAGTGACAACAGAACGATATTTCTCTTGCTATTTGAGTGCTCTGAGCACTAAAGAATCGACTCTTTCTGAGTGTCTTTCTGTCTCAATTTTTGAGCAGCAGTGAGGACTGACGTGGTCATCCAAGAATAGTCCGTAGCTGGAGCGTGCTGAATTGAGGGTGTTCCTCTTGTGGCAGCCAGAATACTGAAAAACAGTGGGTAGAATGCAAAAAAACCTACAAACCTGCTTGCCCTCCTAGTGCTTAGGATGGACTAGAAGAGAAAGCTTTTGATTGCAGCCAGTACCAGGCTGCAAAAACAGTTACTGAGCTACACGAGAGAAGCACTTAGAATCATGGAATGGTTCAGATTGGAAGGGATCTTGAAGATCATGAGAAGGGACACCTCCCACCAGACCAGGTTGCTCAAAGCCCCATCCAGCCTAGTCTTGAACACCTCCAGGGATGGAGCATCCACAGCTTCTCTGGGCAACCTATTCTGGTGTCTCACCACCCTCACAGTAAAGAATTTCTTCCTAATACCTAATCTAAATCTGCCCTCTTCCAGTTTAAAAACCATTACCCCTCATCCTATCGCTACACTCCCTCATAAAGATCCCTCCCCATCTACTGCAGGCCTCCTTTAGGTACTGAAAGGCTGCTATAGGGTACCTCCCGAGAACCTTCTCTTCTCCAGGCTGAAGAACCCCAGCTCTCTCAGCCTGCCTTTGTAGAAGAGCTTCTCCAGCCCTCTGATCATCTGCATGGCCTTCCTCTAGACCTATTCCAGCAAGTCCTTCCTGTGCTGAGGGCTTCAGAGCTGGACCACAGTACTCCAGATATGGTCTCACCAGGGTGGAGTAGAGGGGTAAAATCACCTCCCTTGACCTGCTGACCACGCTTCTTTTGATGCAGCCTAGGATGTGATTGGCTTTCTGGGCTGCCAGCACGCATTGTCGGCTCCTGTTGAGCTTCCTGTCCACCAGCACCCCCAAGTCCTTCTCCTCAGGGCTGCTCTCTATCAATTCTCCACCCAACCTGTAGTTGTGCCTGGGATTGATATGACCTAGGTGCAGGACCTTGCACTTGGCCTGGTTGAACTTCATGAAGTTTGCACGGGCCCACCTCTCGAGCCTTTCCATGTCCCTCTGGATGATATACCTTCCCTCCAGTGTGTTGACCACACCACACAGCTTGGTGTCATCAGCAAACTTGCTGAGGGGACACTCTATCCCACCATCCATGTCTCCGACAAAGATGTTAAATAGCACTGGTTTCAATACTGACTCCTGAGGCACGCCACTTGTCACTGGTTTCCAGCTGGACATTGAGCTGTTGACCAGAACTCTTTGAGTGTGGCCAGCCAGCTAGTTACTTGTCCAGTGAGTGGTCCATCCATCAAATCATAGCTTTCCAATTTTGAGATGTCATGCAGTACAGTATTAAAATCATCTTGCATAACGGTCCCTTTTCTTTCCATTCCAATATCTACTTCTTCCAAGGGTATTAACCCCACATAAGTAGGCTGTTCATACGATTCATATCAGATAGTGGCTAATAAAGTTAATCTCTTCCTCCTTTCTCCAATGCTTTCATTGCCACAGTAAATGAAATGAGATTATGGAGGGGGTAAGGAGGTGTGGTAGGAAAAGTAGGTCTAGAGCAAATGATATTTTGAAGAAAATGGGGTCAAAGAGGAGGAGAGCATAGCTGGAAACAAATGGAGAAAAACAGATATAGCAGAAACTGGAAGGATTTAGTAAATCAAGTCAGTAACATTTAATAAGAGTATGCTAATCACATCCACACATGCTTGTTTGCTACTGAATAGCTACCCATGGAAAGTTCAGGTCCTTCTGGTCTGCTTGTTTTTTTAACACTACAAGGAAAAACTGTGGGTCATTCGGGAAGGTGATATCAGTAAGTGTAGAATAAATTCTGTAGTGTGGATGAATTCATCCTATATGTGTGAAGAAACAGATTTGCTTCTAGATGTCAAGAGCTTGATGTCCTCCGTTTTAAAACAAGCAAAGGCAATCTCTAGTACTTAACTGAGAGATTTTAGTAATTAGCAGCAAAAATGAACAACTCTGTAAAAGATATATCGTAGTATATGCTATCTAATGAAGTTTCATCAATATTTTTTAGCCTCTTACAGCTCTTGTTTAACTCATTTCAGTGTTGATAAGATAACTGTTCAAAAGGTATGTTCCAATAGTTTCAGTCGTATCCCAGAAAGAGTGCACCTCATATCATTCTTCACTGTTAAGCTAGCTGTGGTGACAGCTTCCACAGACATTTAAGCTTTTAAGTTTTGGAAAAAATACAGATATTTTAAAAAATTGTCATACTGGATTAGATCAAAAGTCTTTCTAACTTGGTGTTCCATTTTCAGTGAATGCCTAGAGAGAAATAAAATGCTGTAGCTGTAAGGTGATATCTCCCCAAATACTATCACACTCTCCATGATTTGTGAATTGGGGTTTCCTGAGAGTAGGGCTGTATCTTATCTGTGTTTTAAAAAGAAAAACAAAAAGCAGTAGCAGAGATTTTAATGACTTAATCCATAAAATGTGTATCGTGTGTGCTTTTGCAGTCCTCAGTTCAAAGACAGACTATTTCACTTCACACGCACCTATTTTGCTCTAAATGCAGGGGTGGAGTAAAATTTCTTATT
Organism: Thinocorus orbignyianus; assembly: GCA_013400375.1. NCBI lineage: Eukaryota > Metazoa > Chordata > Aves > Ciconiiformes > Thinocoridae > Thinocorus > Thinocorus orbignyianus. Next base: position 1,008,797 of record VXBW01005537.1, read on the forward strand.
CAGCAAAGATAAAAGCCAAATTTTAGGAGGAAAAATTACTGTCAAGCAGAAGTTAAAATAGTAATAGTATTAAGCAAGGATAGAGAAGAGGAGGAAGAAGTACTTGAGCAGGCACAGGCGGGAAATACTACGCTTTTTTGCCAGATTTCATCTTTGACACCAGCCTTTGGCTAGTGAGTACTTGTTCAAATAGCTGGGAAGGTGGAGGAGTGTTTACCTCCTCTTTGGTGCGAGGCAGATGGATGTGGGGGTGTGGTGAGTGTTTGTGTATATACCCATGTGTGGGCGAAATGGAAAAATGTGGCCTTCACTTATTTCCTCTTCTCACTTCCATTTAGGTAATACGATTGTATAAATGTTTAAATCATAACATTGATGAAATCTCTTTTTTTGTTGTTATTTTTTTCTATTTTTTTTAAGAGAAAAAGAATAACATATATCTGCTGAATCATTCCACTGCAGGAAAATATGAAACAAAAAGCCCCCAGTTGCTCAGACTGCAGTGGTTCTGTGCAAAATGATTTACAATTTTTTCCATAAAAGAGAGGTTTAAAAGTTAGTGTTAAATAGCCCTTAAACTGACTTCCAGCTGGTATAAGCCAGTGTCGGTACAGGGGAGTGCTCTGTGAAACAAGTACAGAACAAATTCTGACCAGATCCAGGTCTAACAGGTTTTTTCACTTCTCTTTCTTTATCTGGGATTGATGATCCGAATCACCTAAAATGGTCCAAAGGGCGTCAGATCCAAAGTGTCATACGTTCATGAAGGATTTGGTTTTGCTGTCGTCACGCTACATGTGTAATCAATTATGAGCATAATTACACGGGTTAGGAGTCTGTTTATGTGCCAGTGCCAAGTTGCACATGGGCATTTTTAGCAGTTGGGTATTTTGTACTGATTCCTTCAGAATTTACACTTTCTTCTTGCGTGAGAGCCTGGTAGGGCTCGTAGGGTTAACACAAGAAGCAGGGAATGCTGACTCCTTGTTATTTCAGCAGAAGACCATAACCGATTCTCTTCTGCAGGGGTGGCAAGAACTCCACTGGATTTCTGAGGCCCCGTCCATGCCAGCCGGCATCAGTGTTCTCACCAGCTCCCTCTGGCATGACCAGACAAAGCTGGTGCGTGCCCGGCGGCTCATCCCAGTGGAAAAGCTTGGAGTGGAGCCAGGGGGAGCAGCAAGCTGTTTACCTGGGTCTTGTGCAGTGGGGCCAGTGTTGGCAAGAGGGAGGCTAATGCCAGTTGGGGAGAGCGGGGGAAGGAGTCTCAGACACTTAGACCAGGGCTGGTGGGAGATACGAATGTTTAACTTGGCATCTTGCCTGAATGTTGGCCAAAAGGTGCAGAACCTTGTTAAATCGCTCAGCGGGAGTTCAGGCCCAAGTGTTGTGCAGTCTGGAGTGTGCCTGATAAGCCAGACATGTACAATAGAAAATGATGTGAAAGCAGTTCAAAGGAATGTTTTCTTTTATAAATTGTATTTTTATTGGACAGCTTTTTAATTTTTGTCATCAAAACTTGACCTAAATGCTTCCCTCTTGAGTGAAGGCTGCAGATGAATTCACTGAAGGTATCCTAGTGTCATTTTGGTTTGGGTACCAGCTGCTGACCTGATAAGGTGACTCTGTGGAAAAAATTCCTTTTATTAAGTATTCCCCGTGTATATGGTACATGCTTGAATTACAATGGTGCTTCTTCCTGCAGCCTAACTGTGGGAAGAGAGTTGGCCTGCTCATAGGACTTCTTTTTCTTCTTTTTTTTTCTGGCAAAGTACTTGTGTGAAGAGTTGTAGCAGGACAATACTGACTGGAGAGCCTTTGCCTCCTGGTGTCAGATACTTTAGTGTCTTTTTATATTAAAAAAAAACAAACCCAAACACTTCAAGGAAGTGTTTATCCCTAGCACCCTCTTCTGGGCAAGATCTTAGTGTCAAAATTTTGTGACAACAAAGAAGAGCTCTTAACAGTATTGTCTTAAATTGCTTTCTCTCTTAAGTATCTCTAATGTTCTTGGAAGCTTACAGCTTCTGATAGAACAACAGAAGCAATTCTTAATGGGATGTTTACCAATGACATTACCATGTGTAAAATACTTTTTAAAAAATTTTCTCCTTTGTGGTAGGTATATATTGTTTATTAAATTTTTCTGAATATTTTTTTAAATAACAATTCACCTCATATTACATATTCCTCACGTATCCTCATGAAAATGTCACACCTGTGGCATTATACAGTATTTGTAGCGTAAGCAATGAATGTAGCAGAGATTGAAATAAGCCCTGTTTTAGAAACCCAAGCACCTGCAAGACAGCTTGCTGTCATTCTCAGGGAAATTCATTTCACTTCTCCCTGCAATGATAGCTTTTTAGTTGTCCACTTGTCATTTTGTGTTTGGAATGCTGGAGTGGTGGGTACTGGAGTCACTGGGGAGAATAACTTGAGAGCTGGTGGTTTCTCAGTTGTACTTGGGAGCTGTACTCTCCATAAACAGTCCCTTTAGGCTCCTTTTGATTAAAAAGGGGGAAGCTTTTCCCATGAAACCATGGAAAGCATGGGCTTTACTTTGCCAAATGTACACCTCTCTGATCTGCCAGAGACTGCCAGTTTGGTTGCTGTGGGGCCTGTTGTGGGGAATGCTCTGCACTACATGAGGTTGTGTCTAACTGGGACTTTTAACCTGCTTCTGCCGAACAAGGCCTTGCATGATCTCTGGTTTGGCTTTGTACTGAGACCGAATTCTGTATCCCACGTTCTGGCTAAGAGAAGTGTCCAAGAGAGGAGATTTTTGTTAAAAATAATAAAATTTCCCAGAAACTTCTGTGTGAAAGCCAACGTTCCTTGTAACTTACTTTCTCCTCATTTGTTACGGGATTTGGTAATGCTGCAAAGTAATCAGTATGTCCAGGAATTTAGGGTCATTGGAGCCATACAACACTGATCTTTCCCTGATGAAAACTGCCGTTCCTGTTGCCAACTGTTGCATTCTTACATTGAGGAACAGGTAGATGAGATGTGGTAGAACCTGCTGACCTAGCGAGATGAGGAGGTTGAAGGTATGAAGCAGGAGTTCCAGAAGGGTTGGTAAAAGAAAGCAAGATGTATAGGAAGGAGATGAGTAGGAGAGTAGTAAAAGCGAATGATAGGCGAGGTGTTTAGAAGTTAAAAAGGTCTTTACCTAGTTAATTACCTGCACTGTCCTGTCTGGAGAAATGTTATTGTGTTCAGGCTTGAACTTACCTCCATAGTGAAAGCTGAGGATGGGGAAGAAGGAACAGCTAGGAAAAACCTACCCAGCAGGAATCCTCAAAGCCCTAGAGGCATTAGGTACCGTCTGTATGAAGAACCCAGTTTCTCTAGTCCTTATCTCTCAGGGTCAGCAAACCATACTGCTGCTGCTGTGGGGGTTACAGCACAGGTTTCTGAGGTCAGATCAGAGCAGCCTGTGCAGTGGGGTGTGGATCTGCTGGGAGAGTATGAACTCCAAAGGGTTACTGGGTGTTGATTACGACTACCCTGCTTTTCCATACGAGTGTCTTCCTATAGGGCTTCGTTTTGAGCTATGGCTGTGTTTAGGCAAGAAGCTGAATCATAACCATGTTTTAATTTGAGCTGTTAAGATGTCTCCCACCAGGAATCTTCATTCAGCTGGTGTAAGCGTGACTGATCCTCGCCTTGACATGACTTTCTGCAGGACTAGAAGTATCTTCTGTAGCTGTCCTTGAAGTTCTGAATAAAGAATATTGTGATTGTAATAGTCTGCTTTTCAGCTGTTTAACTTTGTTCTTTTTCTTCAGAGGATGTGCTGAGTAAAGATGCTGGGGAGTGTGCAATATGCCTGGAAGAGCTGCAGCAAGGAGATACTATAGCACGGCTGCCTTGCCTCTGCATATATCATAAAAGGCAAGTATTCCTCGGGATGCCTATCAAATTCCAGAAGGTTGTGTTTATTGGGTAACTCCTCCAAGGAGTGCTTAAAGGAGCACTAAAACTTAGTCTCTTCTTACATTTAAGAAGACAACAGTAACAAAGAAACAACAACAGCAGGAACTCTAAAGATGTTTTTAAAAAATACTTATTTTTTGCTTATCCACCAGCGTATGTGAAGTCAGACTTCCCTGCTCTAGCCTTCTCGTGGGTGTATAAAAAGCCCACAGAGAAAAAAGGCAGAATCAGCTGTGTGGGGAAGGAGTGGCCAGCAGAGCTGTGGAGCTTATGTTGCGTCTGCCTACGTGATAAAAGTTGGGTCAGATGCTAAAAGACTTGGAGGGGGAAAGAGAAACGCTTTTAAAACCTGTTTTGTATTTGTTTTACCACCTGTCTGTAACTACAGGAGGTGAGATGTTAGTGAATGGTACAGTCAAGATCATAGTGTTAGTTGTGAAGTAACCTCTATATAAAAGCTGGATAGTAAAATGCTTCCTTGGAAAATTTTAACATTTGAGAGATTTAGTTGTTCAATGTTTAATATCCAAATAGCATTTTGGGGGGTTATTACATTTTCAGTGGGCATTGAAATACTTGTCTATATACATATACTTCTTTGTATAATACAAAATCCTGCTATTCATTGAAATTAGGAAAAACCAAGTTATATTCATATCATACTGCTAAATGTTACTAAGATACTCATTCATGTCAATTGTTTTCATTTTTGTCTTGCATCCAACAGCTGCATAGATGAATGGTTTGAAGTAAATAGATCTTGCCCTGAGCATCCATCTGATTAAGACAAGATTCATGTTTTAGGTAATATTTATTTTTAGATGTGTACATTTCAACAGTAAATATCTTTATTATCTGAAATAACTCTCCGTGCTATTCTTTTAATTTGGGAATTTGCTGCTGTGTCTCAGAACTGCAATATTAATCTGTAAGTATTGACGTATATTGCAACATGTAAAAAGACTCCTGCCTCCTTATATGGCATGGTCTGAAATGATGTATTCCAGTTTTAGTGCTGGAAAGTGGCAAGTCAGTGCCAGTAAAGCTTTAGCATTAACTTTGAAGAGTATTTTTTCCATGGAAATGAAACAAAATTAAAATAATACAATTGTGTAATTTTGGATTGTTCCATGAGTACTGGCATTTATTTCTGACCAAAAGCTTTTGGCATCACATGAAGACGTTGAAGCTAGGTATTTTCAAAACCACTTTCATGTTAATGCATTCCAGAATGTTTCAAATATATAAATAAATAAAAATATTAACATGTTTCTATTCGTCTCATCTCAGAGGTTCCCTTCTTTCCAGCTCATATTGTGTATTACTGATTTCTGATCGACAGTCAATGTCAAAGGTTTAAATGATGGGTTTATTCTTTTAGTGGACTAGTTTGAAAACTTTATCTTGCATGAAACTGTTACCCGTAAGCATTGCTAAACACGCCGACAAACATCATAATTTTTTTAAAAAAATGAGATACCTGAAATTCTAGCTGATAGCTGAGGGTTTGCTTTTGTTGTTCTGATGGAAATTAAAACCAAAATATCTGAAGACATCGTTATTGGTATTTATTTGCTTCATCTTGCTGCATGTGTCTGTGTTGCAGCACGGCTGCTGTTGCAAGGGGAGCAGGTGAGAACCTGGAGGAAGGGTCTATCCTGCCACAGGGATAATGGTTTTAACCTCAGGGCAGCATTAGCCAAAATTAATAAATAAATGTTTCCCTTATTGCCCTCAACAACTGAATTGTGGAAGAAGCCCATGTGCTGTTTGTCTCTCCTCACGGTAAATCCAATTTGTACCTTCTCAGAGCAGAAATGGTGATGATAATTGGGGACTGAAGGAAAAGGGGAAGGAAAACACAGTGTTTGTGCTCAGGCTGTTTGAGTGTGTTACATACTGAAATAGCTGAAATGACAGTACTTTTGTCTTCTGTTTTTTCAACAGCTGCTTCCACTGATCAGAAAACATAGACGTGAGGCTCCTGTGCTGAACACGGCGTGCCTGGCTTGAGACTTACAGTTCTTTGTGACTGAAAAAGGCAGAGATGGACAGTGACATGGGAAGAGCATTGGACACCGGTTACTTGCCAGTTGTGCTCGGTCATACCAAACACTCACGCGAAGGACACACAGGGATTTTGAAAATGCTGCACATTCTGTAACAATCGACTCCCCCCAGACGTTACTGACACTTTTGTATCGAAGGCCAAAGTTCCTAATTTCAGCCTAACTTCTGGTTCTGTGAAGAAGCAAGTTATTGGATGTGTTTCCTACTGCCTCCAGTGGAAGTGGAGACGTTCCATACGTGCTGTCTGAGACCCTCGCAGGAGGATGGCCCCGGTTTTGAGTGGGAACGTTTTCACCTTCTTGTTGGCTGAAGAAGAGTAAATGGCAAACTTAATATAACCTAACAGTGTGACCTTAATTTACTGAATTCACGCCTGTTTTATGTTCTTCACTTTTTTTCAAGAACGGAAAACATAAACTTCTCTGCATAGGAATATACTATATTTCCAAACTTTGTAACTAAACCTTTGTCACAATGCAGTCCAAAGAGTTAAAGCCAAGACAGGTAACTAATTTATATTGATCAAGCTATAGGGATTACTGAAATCTGCACACTGTATTGCTATTTAAGTAACTAAAACTTCTCTTTTACTGCTTGTGAGGAAAACCAACAACAACAAAAGTGCAGCAAAGCAAAATCTTACAGCTATGCAACTTTTTTTTAAATAGGAAAAAAAAAAAAAAGAATAATTACCAGTTTTAAGTGCTGCCAGTTAAGGTAATTTGTTTAACGGGTATTTTTTTAAAAATGTTTCAGGTAATTATTTTATTCTACTACTCTCATCTCCAGGCTGCCTCCTGAGGTGTAAATGAATCACTGCAAATGTGGGCATAGCAAGAGGTTTGCATAGGCGTGGGTGAGATAACATCGAGGTGGGATTTGTGTTTAATTTTTAAAACACTTACATGCAAGTTTTTGTTTCCTTGTTTGAATGGGGTTTTTTTTTGATGGCAGGATCTGTAAATCCTTGGTCTCTTCATGTGCAGACCAGCATTTGACATTATAGTTTGTTGTTTTAAAAAAATGCACCTGCATTTGTTTAATTTATTATTATTTTACTGTATTATATTGGTATAACCAGGGCTGTCTCTGGAGGGGTGCACCAAGTAAAACTGTGGATGAGTATTAGCTCCCATAAAGCATCACAGTTAAAGAAAAAGGAAAACAAAAAAGGTAAAAAAAGAAAGACAATAAACTGGAACAGTTATCAGGGCTTAGGAGCATACTTTTTATATCAAGAATTATTCTTATTGGTTTCTGAATTTCACAGCCCAGGGAAGTTATGAATATTTATTAGCGACAGCATTTTTATTAGATTTCAGTACTTAAAATAAATTGCACAGCACCTCAAAAATTTTTTTGTACGTACATAATTCTGCTTTTCTTGTTTTGCTCAAGTACATACTTCTCTCTGTTGCTGCTGTGATTCATATCAAAAAGGGCAAAGAACAGGAGCAACTGCTGCTATCTGGAGAACAAGTGCAGTGCATGTTACTAAACTCTCTCCTGCTTGCAGAGCAGTTCTTGCCTGGGTAACATTTTCTCTTGAACGTTGCTCTGGAAAATGCCTTTGTTAGGCTGTAAAGCTAAAGGAGTCCAAACTAGATGATTGTTTTAGTCACGGGTGCAGTTTCTACATTTTTGGGCTTGCGTCACTGGTTTCAGCTGAACCTGTAACTACAGGGCCCTGTTGCAGTCTCTTTTTCAGTGGGAGCAGAAGCATTTTGTCACACTTTGAATTCTGTCACATCAAATGTACAGTCGTTCCCTGTACAGATTCCTTTTTAGCTGAGAATATTTGTGTTGCCTTGTATTTTCATGGGGGGAGGGAGGGGAAGAGGAATTACAGCACCTGTAACACTCAAACAGCGGTGTTGCCTGCAGGCCCGCTTTCCCAGAGTTCTAAATTCCTGCTGTCTTCTGGAAGTAAAGCTTTTGCATTTGCATTGATTTAATGTTTACTGTCGGCTTCTTGCCTACAGAAACTCACCTGTAATAGTGTAAAGGGGTTAGGTAAGTGTTTTGGTGTCCTGTGCTCCGAGATCATAGATAGTCTTTGGCTTGGGGATTAAGTAGGTTAATATGATAAACATGAATCTGTTTACAATGTAAGCTCAGTTCTGGTAGTTCAGATTTCTAGTTCATTTACTGTTTTTTTTCAAAAACCTTAATTTTCTGTATTCAGATGCAAGTAGCTGTTGTAAAGACCCAGCAGTTACCACAGCTGTCCTACATTTAGGACCAGTGCTTGAAAAATATGCCACTAGCAGTCGCACTGATGCGTGGTTTTGCAGGCAAGAGTCTGTTGCTGCTTCTGCCAGCACATAGAGCAGCGATACTTCGGATCCTTTGAGGCACTGACACAAGGTCAGCCTTAGATCCTAGTTTGGCATTCTTAGTATCCACAAATCTCTTCCGAAAGGCTATGGGAGAGGGTTTTTTTTTGTCTCAAAACCTGTAATAAAAGTCAAGCCTAGAATCACCCTGGAAGCACGAGAGTGATACTTGAGTTTGCAAACTCCTGTGGAAGCTCACCTATGGAAGCTTTCTGTCACCGAGCTGTGCTGGTCTGTCGGCGATGATCATGCTGTAGATGTAGCTCTAGTCATAAGGCAACACCTTCATTTCAAAACATCCTCACAGTGGTCCTCAGTCATTGTGCTTCAGAAAGGGAAAAAATAAACACCAAACAAGTCCTGCGTCTCTATCAAGGAATATCACACTTGTCCACAGGAAGCAATAACTTCAGTTAGGGTGCGACATGCTTCTTTGCCTGTAAATATGTTGAGATTGCCAATTCTGTGCGGTTTCGGAGTATTTTCTGTCATCTGGCCTATATCTTCCCTAAGTCTGTAAGGGTGTGAAATAATTCCCATACTCAGGTCTGCCATACACATGCTGCTTGCCAGAAAGGGAAGAGTAGACTCAACACTGTCTTGAAATGTGAGATTTTTCTGAACTTGTAACATACCTGTGTATCTTGAGTAGCAACTTGTGTTTGGAAGTCCCTTACGGAGGTGGCTCTGAGTTGGATGGTACATAACCCCACTCCATACAGTGCCAGGAGAACCACGCTGCCCTCGGCACAGGGCGCCCGTTGTCCTGGCTCTGGTAAGGCAGTCTAGCTGTAATAACACTTTCTTTTTGGAGACAGCTAATTTTCTTTCAATGTGTACATTCAGCGATGAGTTCAGTGGGACGTGAAAGCAAAAATACGAAGCACACTGCAGATTTGTGGTGTTTTATTTTTGGGAAGAATAAAGCATAAACCAGATGGTCTTATTTGTAATCAATTTAACTTTCCTATTCAAGGGTAAGCGTACTGCAGTATTTTGAAATGGAAAATCTGTAGGTAACGGACGAAGACTTGGGTGGATACTTGTGACCTTTTTTCCCCCCCTTCTCCCTCCCTTTATGATATGAAGGGGCTTTATGACTTAATCGTGAGACTTTTACATTTATCCTAGTTCTTAGTGCTGGGAGCACTGGCTTTTTAATTAAGTCTTTGCTGAAAGGCTGGAGAGCTGGTAAAACTGACTCCCAGAAGACTAAAATCTCAGTAATTGTGGGAAAGAGAATTTTTATTCAGAAATGTGTTTCTGGTTGGATAGTCTCCAATGTATAAGATATGCACACGGACGCTTTTAGTGTGCTGCCTTTTCCAGGTGAGGGCTTCAGAAATTTGCTCCATTTCTTCTGTGTTCCACCAAAAGCAGGGAACATGGCACTGCAAACAGCAACAAAACATATGCTGGTTTTGATGTTTTTGAATTTCTGTGAATTTTAGCTGATTTCCCATATTGAAAGAGAATATAGCTGTGCAGATTTGCTGGTTTGCTCCTACTAAATTTGCTGTACAATTGGGAGTTTCCTGGCAAGAGGCTGCCATGTACCTGGGAGCGCAGAACTGCTGCTCACCACCTTCCAGCTCACCTTTGCCAGTGGAGGGTTCTCTCTTTTTTTGATGAGTGCTGTATTTTATGATTCACTTTCCATCCTTCCAAGCTTAAAAGTCAATTTAGTATCTTCTTCTCCTCTTCCCAGCTGAAGACATGGTACATTTTAGGCCGTATCCCCTTGATCTTTGGACAGGCTTTCCATTGGCATCAGCAAAAGTAGCGTAAGAGGTTGTAGCTGGAAGAGTAGGGCTTGTGAGGGGTTTTGATACAACCCAGTCAAAAGTGACTTTCCTGCAGCAGTCTTGTCAGCTCAAGATACTTCTTGTCCTTCAAAATACTGTGGGAGAAATTGGTGACAGAACCGTGTCCAGTTCTTGTTTCCAAAGTGGCAAACTTTTAAGATGTTCCTCCATATAAATAAACCTGGTTCTAAAATCAGGCCGAAGATGTTTCAGCCTGTTGTGGGGACAGGGGGGAACACACAAAACCAAGCAGCAAACCAGCCCTTACTCTCTGAAGCTGCATTTCGTGCTCTCACTGCTCAGTTCGGCCGGCTGCCCAGGCCCATACATCGTGTTCTATAAAGTCATTTCTCACTGAAGTCAGAGCTGATGGTGGATAAACTGTACCGTGACCTTGCTGTGGGGCATTTCTAGTTGCTGAAGACTCGCTCAGGTAAAACAGTTGTAGGAATATCGTGCACCTGAAAAAGGTTGGACTCAGTTCTGCCTTTGATCTAATAAATTGCCAGCGTACAAGAAGTAGGAGGCAACAAGCCCACTCGCTGATCCTTCTGGCAGCTTTTAATCCATGTGTATTTGTTTGAGAGACTTTTGCCCTTGGGTGTGCTTTGGCAAAGATCTTGCAACGGCAAGTGGGATTTGCTTGGTTCTGGCAGAGATTCAAGTGTAAGTAACCCGATGTTGCAAGTACATAATCTGTTGCTGAATCCTGTTCCTCTTGTTTTCTCTCAAATCTGTCCTTTTTATTGCTAATTTGTCATATTTAATAGTAAACACTTCTCAACATGACTGGTCACACGCTCACAAGGTGTGAAATGCTCACAGGAAGAGACGTGGAAGTGTGATTCTGTGCTTTTCCTGTGCATGTTGAGATGAAGCTGACGTATCTGTTAGAATACAGTCAAGAATTCTCTCCTGGCTGATATTGCCAAAGCGCTGTAACTTGGAAGGGAGGAGGGAGGTGGCTGAGCTGCAGAGGGGATGTTTTAATGACCTGCTTAATCTCCAACGCTGCAGCATCAGGCTGCAGGAGTGGTGGGTGATCCAGCATTGACCTTATCGCTTGACTGCGAATCTCATCCTGGCTCTTCCCACCCTCTGGCAGGTACCTGCTGGCAGGGAGCAGAGTGTACCTTCCCCTTTTTAAAATATGCCTCATCCCACAGTGCTACCCCTGCCCACGAGTTGGAGGGAACTCCGTGCTGGCCTCTGAGATGCCACCTGTAGGTGCAGTGGTCATGGGCAAGATGTCTTCCTTCGTTACCCGGAGCAGAAATTGGAATGTAATTTGCAATGTCTAATGTAAAACGTTTGTATTTTTTTTTCTTTTTTAATTGAGCAGTATGATTGCAAGTTGACTTCAGTTGTTCTAAGGTACTCTTTTCAGTGGTTTGCCAGTACATAATCATGAATGAAAATATTTTTTTATTGATTTTTAGGTTGTATGTTTAACATTCCATTCATGTAAAATATGTATAAATATATGTAATAAATCTTTTGAAGCACAGTTTTCTTCACATTTCCAGGTGATTTTTTAAATTTATTTTTTTTTAAGTATTAGTGAAAGAGGCATTGCTATGGGGCAAGAGCTGCCTTGTCCCTGTGCTGCAGGCCGTGCTGAAGCAGTGGAAGGAGAAGCAGGAGTCACAGTTAGAAAAGCCACTCGGTGTCCCACCTGTCTGCGGTCCCGCAGGTAGGAGTGTGGTCCATCTGGGCCACCTCTGGCCACCCGCAGAGCCTCGGTCACTCTTTGCAGATCCTGCAAAGCAGCTGCCACAAGCTTTTACTGACCCGGCCAAGGACGGTCTTGGCAGAGCAGAGGTGATGTAGCTACTGTTTGGCCAGGGTGGCCGGAGGTGAAGTGTCTCTAGTTGATGAGTCCTCTGGTGATCTTCAGCAGACACGATCGCCTTGGAGGTTGGTATAAATTAGAGCTGCCAGGTCTAGAGGTGGGAAACTCATGGGTGGTTTGAATACTAAAAAGAGGAGGGGAAGGGGGTGGCAAACAGCCCTTTCTTCTCTCCTGGGGATGGGAAAGCTCCATCAAAGTATCAAGCTAGCTTAATACATTGCTCATTCATTCAGTTTCCTCTACCCAAATGCCACTCTGGCTTTCTCCCCAGACACTTGTTAGTTTCTTAAATTAATTCCCTGCCAGTGTCCCAATAGCACGGCAGCATGTGGATTTCCTTGTCCCTGATGGTCACCAATACTCTCCTGTCTGTCCCTAAACAGCTGAGAGGAGGCTGCTACAAGCTCCTGCAGCAACACGTTGCTCACAGGAGGGAATTTCTGCCCAGAGCTACCAAGGGCATTAAATTCTTCTCCAGTTGAGTTCCCTGGCAAGGCCAGAGCCCGGCAACAGCCGGGAAACCTGCATCCAGGGCAGCAGCTGCAGGTAAGGAATGCATTGAATCACCTCTGTGCTGCCTGTGCCGGAGAGGGTGCTTTTACACCCCGTCCCCTACGCAGCTTGGGGTGGAGCTGCAGGCACCCTGAGTGAAACCAAAGTGCATTTCACTGAAGTCACATGCAGCACGGGTGGGGAAATGACAGGAGTTCACTCTCCAGGCAAGAAACACCTCTTCTTGTGTTGGGGCGCTGCATCTCAACCCAACTGGGTGCTGCTCCCCGTTTTGTCAGCAGGCTGGTGGAATGGAATACAAGGATTTGTGGCAGAGGTTCCTCCAAGGCTGGGTGTCCGTCCTTGCTCACTCCACTTTTGAGAGAAGGGTTCTGGCATGGCCAGGGGCAGCGGAACCTGTTAAAGCAGAGACAGCTGCGACCCTCACAATTCTCTCTGGGAGGCAACAGTGTTATTAAAGTCTGCACCAACAGCCAGTTGGTGTAACTGCTGAGAAACGTGTTTGTATCTCTTGATCCTGTAACATCCCCCCCAACCCCAACTGCCTTCTGGGAAGCCCGAACTCCTTTGCTGGCAGTAATCCCTGTATTTTTCTCTTCAGTCTCAAGCCACATTATGGAAGCAATTGATAACCGGTTAGAGCTGCGTTTGGCTTCGCATCAGGAAAATCTGCTGGAAATTATTCCAGTTCAGTAGGTACAGGATTTCATGTGTGGAATTTAAATTAGTGGCATCTGTTGGTGTCATCGTGTCCTGCCCTCCTGCCTACAGCTGGGAGGTGGGACACGCTGCCTCTGTGGAGGTTGCTTGCCCTGGTGGGTGAATCAAGTGATGCTCCATGTGTGTCCCCTTGGCCCTGCTGCACTGCTGCTGCTTGGTGCAGACGCTTGTCCATGTCCACTTCTGGATGCAGCATTGCTTTTAGCAGGAAGGGCAGCAAAACATGCAGCCTGCAGCAGAGAGAGCAGGGAGGGAGGGGAGAACTCCCTGCAGCCACTGGAGCTCAAAGGGGGCGTTTTCTCCTCTGGCTTTTGAGCGCCCTGTGCTGGAAGCTCTCCTGCTCCTTGTGAGGCTACAAGACCTGAGCAATGTCTGTGCTTGGGGGGCTCAGGTTGGATCCTGCTGGTCTCTGAACATCCCCTGGCATATTTGTTTAGCTGAGGAGGTGCTCAGTTCCATCACACACTGCAGGGAGAGGAGTGTCTGTGTCCAGGATGCCAAACAAGGCCATAGAGGACATTACTTGTGAGGTCCTGCGCAGCTCGTGCCCACCATCTCCTCACCAGCTGGCCACTGGACAACAAGGAGCCTCAACAAAAGCCAAGTGAGGTGGAGTTTTCCAGCCCTTGTTTAATAAAGCATCTGTTTTCTGAGGGGGATGAGATCAGGGATGCGTGGGGGGAGGGGGCAGCTTGACATAAATAAATAATTGTATCAAGCAAGATCCTCAGTTAACACAAGATGAGTCACTCCTCCTAAAGGCAGAAGAGGCAGAAGGAAGAGGCATATACTAAAAGCACAGGGATGGGTCCTCAGCTGAGCTGGGTGGAAGCTGCAGGTGCTCAGTGCCTCTCCGAATTTGGCCTTTTGAGTCATGTTTTGTGTGTTGAGCTCCTGCTCTGCTTTTTGGCTTTGCTTTGGGTACGCATATTTTTGTCTCAACATAGGTTTAAATTTTAACAAAGACTTCCCCTTCCTCCACCCCTTTCCCTCCTAGATGCTTCTTTAAGCTGGCTTCAAACAGAAGGAAAAGGAAACCCCAAGGCCTCTGTCCAAGCCAGGACAGAGCATTGTCACCAAGCAGAATGACCATGGGCTGTGGTGGGGGCTCCTCACCCACTCGTCAGACTTGGATGACTTCTAAAGGGAGCAGCTTTCCTCTTCGCAACTCACCCGGGCCAGGATTAACATCTGTTCAACTCAGGATTCAAGAGTCTGGCAAGTAACGGGAGAGTGAAATCTTGACAGCTTCATTTGCTCCAGCCCAGGAGGTCTCAGTCTCCCAGCTCGTGAGGCTTTAAGCAGTTAATTAAGTTGCTGCCTTCAGTGTAGAGGCTGAATCCCTGCATGTGAGCTGTTGGGCGTAATTTAGTTGTTTGCAAAGGGTTTGTTAGAGTTGGAGCTTCGACTCTTCCCTGCAGGAGCAAAGGGGATGTTTCCCCACCGGGGCTGGTTTGCTCTTGGGCACAGCCAACCTGCTGCAGGGCTGGAAGTGCCCCTTTGGCCGTGCCACAAGCAGCCACTTTGTGGTCCAGCTGCCCGTGCTGGGGGCTGGGATGGGGGAGCACCAGTGAAGGTGCTCAAATCTGGGCTTGCTGGCACTGCACAAAATGGTCACTGACTATTGACGGGTGCTGAGCTTGGGGAAAGTCTCTGTTCCTTCCTTGTGGGTTCAACCGGGCTGGCAGGAGGGGCTGTGTGGTTCTATTATGTTTCTACCTACTGAAGCAACAGTCAGGTCCTTTTTGCTGCTAAGAGTATTTGTTCCATCAGACGAAAACCGAGCAGCCTCAGCAGCGACCTCTCCTTCCTCACAGCACAGCTGTCCCGGCTGACTTTGTCCGGGCTCTTGTAACTTTGCTCCTGAGTGTAGCCATTTATACAATTTTGCACCAGGCTCCTGTTCTTTCCCTGCCAAACAGTGGTCAGGGAGCATAGGGAAGCTGCAGGGAAGCAGAGGGAAGCTGCAGGGAGGCAGGGGTAGGGCTCTCACTGCCTTTCAGAATCAGTGCTGCTCCCGCAGCACAGGATGGAGGGACTGGGGTCCTGCACTGGCTGTGGCTGAAGAGGAAAAGCTGTGTGGCCTTGCACCACCCTGTGAGTCTGGAACTGGCATCTGAGGGCTGGGTGCGGGGTGACACCCTCAGCAGCACTAAACCAGGCTCAGAAAAGCATCATTTCCTGAAGACCTGGTGGTGCGTGGCCAAGGTGGGACAGTGCTGCGCTGCAGCAGGGCTCTCTCTCAAGGGCCAGTGCATTCTCTGGCAGGACCAGCAAGCACTGCTTGCACAACCCAAATGCAAGTGTTGCACCTTAAGTCAGCAAGACTGTCCCCAGCAGAGGGTGGAAACACAGAGAGCTCCTGTGGCAGGAGCACTAGTGGGGCACAACTGGGCAGCAGAGTGTGTCCTTGAGTTTCTTTCAGCGTTGCCCTAGCTGTCCATAACAGGGTTGGTACCTGCCGATGGAAAGGTCCCTGGTGGGCAGTGGCAGCTGTGAGTGCCCTTCTCCAGCTGTGGCAACTCCTCTCTTTCATCTGCAGCCAGGACTAATTGGGCTGTCACTGTCGTGTTTCCATGTAACCAAGTGTCTGCTGGACTGGTCTTCAGCAAAGCCAAAGCACTTGCAGGTTGCCTGTGAAGTTCTTTAAAAAGCTGTTTATTATCACAGGGGAAAGTGGAAAAAACATACCACTGCATACAGAGAAGGTCTTAGCAAATTACAAGCAAGTCTTAAAGAAGTTACAGTTCCCTCTGAATTCAAGTAAAAAGGTTCTTGCTGCAAGAACATGTTGCTCTGATGAGCTCTATGAATAGTTCAGTAAGACTATGAAGAAAGACCTGCAGCCTGAAACACTGTCAATGAACAAGGGAACTCCAGCTGCTCCCAGAGCAGCAACCTGTTTCCCCAGCACCAGATTCCCGAAGCTGTGATGTCCCGCGTGAAGCAGACCCTCTGCCCTGTGTGAGTTGAGAGCAGGACGCTGTGAAAAGCCTCAGTTTTGTCAAAGCCAGTCTGTGCTCGGATCTTCAGCCCAGATCAAAAGACCACTCGCAGCCCAAAATTACCTCTGAAATAAGTGGCTGTGAGTGGCATGGGCACTGGCACCCTCAGCAGTGCAGAAACTCTGCCTGAGGTGGAGCTAGGCATGATCCTGCCACCTGGATGGGAGTTTATTCTGGGGCTGAGCTTAGCTGCTGCAGCCCTGTAGATGCTCCTACATTTTAGATTTTCTACATGGTAAATAAGCAAATGATTCAGTGATTAGAGGCAAACTGGGAGCTCACTTCTCCCCAGAGCAAGCAGATGACACCTCTGGCAAAGGCCCTTCCTGTATCAGCGTCTCCTCCCCTCCATAAGGGCAGGCTGGCAAAAGAGGAACAACATTTTGACAAGATGCACGGGTGTGATTTGTTAAAGTCACTGAGAAGTCTTTAAAGGCCTTGCTTTGGCAGATGTTTTTGCAATTGCAATCCTGCTCATCTGTAACTGTGTCTCCCTCTGCTTCAGTAAACAAATGGCTCAGGTGCAGAAATCATTCAAGTTACCTGACTCTCCTCTGGCATGGGCTAAAAGCAGCATCTGTCTCCCTGTGAAAAATCAGTGCTGGTATCATGGACAGGGAAGAAACCACTGAAAAATAAGTAAGTTGCTTTTCCTCTCTTTTTCTTTTTTTTTTCTTTTTTTTTTCTTTTACTGCGGGTTATGTGAAAAGCTTTATGAGTATTTTAAAATGTGTGAGGGAGCTGAGGGGAGCAGACAGAATTGGGGACTGGGAAAGGTCTGCTACCGTGTAGGAAATGGAAAAACTGACCTATAAAGTAAGACTTTTTCATGTTTTGCTTTGTGGGGCAGATTTGGGATATGGGAAGATGAGGGTTCATTGGTTTGGCATGTTAACGAGACTCTTCTTCCAGCCTACTAAGGTTTTGTGGGTCAGTCAGCAATTGGAGAATTATTTCTCCAAGTTTTGGGGTGGGAGGGCAGTAGCATGGGAGAAGGAAGGAAAATGGATCACGCTTTTCCGTTTTATGTTCCTTGGACACACTATGGGGTAGAATTTTAGTTTACTTTTATAAATCATGCCTAATTTGCACACAAAAAATATAATCAAATACCCCACTGCTTTGCAAACTGGTTTCTTTTTAAGGCATCCAAAGTCACAGTGCCTAAACACTGATTATTTCAGAGGGAAAATTTGTTTTCTTGCTGGTCCTTATCATTGGTCCCTGCCCCTTGCCTTGCTCTTTCTACTAATTCAAGCACAGAATAAATGCTTTCCAAGCAAATCTCAACCCTTCCCTGTGCTTGTGTGTTGCTGGGAGAAGGGATTTCTACTTGCCACAATTGATTTCCAATTGTCCTTTCCCCCCACTGAATCCCAGCAACTTCATATTGGTGTATTGCCCTCAGCGTGGTGTCCAGGCCAAGAGCCAAGGCAATCAACAGCCTGCTAATTAATATTTCACATTTAGCTCCAGACCCCCTCCCCAGAACAAACACTGTGAAAACAGGAGGTAGCAGTTTCTATGCAGGAAATTTTAAGCAGAAGTGTTTTACTGCCATTTTTATGCTTTTACAGTGATGACAGTAAGGACTTCTGGTTGTAGGAAAGAGAATGGATTGGCTTCATTATGGAAAAAAAAACACTGAAAGTCATCTGAGTCTGATGTATCCATTTCTCAAAAAAATAAAAAGAGAAGAAAAAAAAGGCAGAAAGCAGGTTCTACAATACTGCCTGCAGTCAGTGGAGAAATAAGGGAATAAGGACCTACTTTCTAGGCAGGAGAAAGATATTCCTGTTGAAAATGTTGGTATTGTGCAACTATTACAGATGGATGTTTCCAGTAAAGCTGCAGATACTGATTTTCAGTTACAAGACAGATAATACTGTGAGCTTGTGGAGTTCGTGCATCTGGCACCCTTTCTTGCATCTATCTATATGTGCATATATTTAGGCATATAAATAAGTTATGAGAGTATTTACATCAGTGGACAGAAGAAATCTAAACTCAGTTATCAAAATGCATGCACCTGCCAGCGGGTTCAGTCTGTTAACACTTTGCATTTCATCTTCAAAGCCCCACACAAACACGAATTCTTTACCCAGGCAACTTCCCACTCACCAGAAGGATAAAGAATAACAGGCAGGGTAAGGGATGGGGCTGAGGGATGTTCGTATGAATCTCTCTCCTACCATGAGATTTACACCTTTATAATCTCCGCAGTCCAAGTGCAGGAGTAACCTTTGTGACACGAAGCTTGTCGAAATGGGAAAGTCCTCACTCAAAAGCAAATGATCCTTTCTTCATTTTCAAAAGCTTTGGCCTCTTCTTGGCTTATCAGGTTCCCATTCAGACTAGAGGGGGAAAAAGAAGAGAGATGTGAAAGTCAGGCAGTGACTGTTGCCCATCTTCTATCTTTTCAAGGTTTTGGAGCAGAGATCCCAGCTTTGCAATGCCATGTGAAGGATGTGCTTCTCAAGGGCATGCAGCCAGGAGCCAGCCTCAGACTGGCAGCCTACGTACAGAGCTGCTGCTGCCACTGCATGGATGAGGAACAAGGTTAGCTCAGTTTTCATTTTGAAAGAAATAACACCTAAACTTCACCGAACTAAAATCGGTGTTGGATACTCAGCTGTTCACATTTCAGCAAGCAGCACACACCTGACAGGTTCTTACCAGGCAGTGGGCTGGTTTAAAGAAATTTCAATAGTTTTCAGAGCATTTTGCATCTTCCATGACAACAGGGGAAGAAAACGCTGTTAAATACTCAGGCATTATTAATGTGGAATGACTTAGGGCAAAATTTTAAAGTCTGGCTATATAATCTACCTTGCTACTTATACCCCTGAAAATGAGCAGCCTGATCAGAGCAGTGTTCACATATGTTGAAATCTATTATATTTAGACTTTTATGAAATTATTTGGGTTAACAAACACCTCTGAAAATTCAGGCAAGAATCAAAATACAGACTTTGGTCTGAAGATTCAGAATGATTCGAGTGGGAATTGATTCCTCATCTGTAGACTAAAGCTGATGGTGGCCTTTGAAAAAAAGCACCTCTTTCACATCTCTGGGGGAACCCACCAGTCAGACACTGAGTCATAGTCTTTCTAAGCAAGAATTCAGTGTCCTTTCACCAGAACAAATATATATCTTTAAAAATAAATGTCACGTTCAATAATAAAGCAGCAGCAGTGCTAAAACCAGCACAGTCCTATGGACTCCTGAGCTCCCTGAGGTGAGAGATGGAATTTGGCTTTGTGCCTTACCATGCACATGTGTGACTGTGATGCTTACCTCATGTAAAACAAGCAAATCTTAAAAAAAAGTTAATCTTCTTGTAGCTTAGCACTTTCAGTGTGTTTGGAGCACCGCCCAAAGAAAATCCAAGCACAAATTCTATGAACCAAATTAGTAATGCTAATTAGAAATAACTATGTCCTGCTTGTTGGGATGTAGCTTCTGAAAAGCATGAAGTTTGAAAACAAATAGGGACAAGCAAAACTTGATCTATAAATTGATGCCCAAGTTCTGTAAACACACATGTTCTGTACATCAGTGGTACAGACGGACATCAACCAACAAAACTGCCTGACATTCTTAACACATGGGGAAGTGTTTCAATGACAGAGGCTTTTTACGTGCTTGAAACCACAACCCCTGCCCCACATAAACTTGCTCTGAATTTTTTAAGCTGGAAAGTAGTAACACCAGAAGCATTTTAAAGGGAAAGAAAGTTTACAAAGCGAGCCTTTGAGGAAGGGATCTTTACCAGACTTCTTTAATAGCTGTGTTCTCCTTGAGAGCTTCGCTGAGGTACTTCACCCCTTTGGCTGTAATTTTATTCTGGATAAGCCTGAAAAGAAAGCACTTCATGTCAAACTAATGTGCAAGCTAGTTCACAGCACATGCGTAACCTACGCTCAGCTCGATGTCAAGGAGCAAAGCTGTCCATTTGCCACAAGAAGACGGCCGTGATTTCTGTTTGTGAAGGTGGCACACAGTATTGGTCTGATGCTTCACATGCACTCCCAGAGACAGAGAGCAGAGCATCATTGCCCTGTTCCTGTGAGGGCGGTGAGGCACTGGAACAGGTTGCCCGGGGAAGCTGTGGCTGCCCCATCCCTGGAAGTGTTTAAGGCCAGGCTGGATGGGGCTTTGAGCAACCTGCTCTAGGGAGAGGTGTCCCTGCCCATGGCAGGGGGGTTGGAACTCGATGATCTTTAAGGTCCCTTCCAACTCTGACCATTCTATGATTCTATGATCAGTCTTTTTAATCTTGCATGTGGCTGGACTCTGGAGATACTGAGCTTTATAACACAGCTGATGAATTTCTGCTCAGAACTGTTTACTATTGCTATGGGACTGTGAGAGCTGGACTCTTTGAGACAGACTAACCTCTTAGCTTTGTTTTCTTATTAAGAATACTATGAGACGCTTTTTAAGTGATGTATGGGTAATTCTGAGTACAGAATCTATGTAGGCCTAGAGGTATGTTCTAGAGGTTGTCATATCCTCCTGTGTTGTTTATCAGACCAGCAAAATCTTTGAAAAATAAGGCACTGAATTTGAGTATGAGCAGGTGTGAGTCCCAGTGAAGCCACCTTGGCAGCTGTAACGTATGTCTCACCTGAGCTGAGGGAAAAAATTATGCAAAAAGTAGCACAACTGATGAAGCAGGAGGTAACTCTATTAACCACTGTAGACCATCCCTATAGCTAAAAATGAGCCAAGTCCCTTCATCTGCAGGAGTATAAAAATACCCATCAGCCTAGCCTAGTTCAATATTTACCTTTCAGTCTACCACGGTGTGCCCCACAGCTGTACCCTTCCAGTGACTGGTTGCATGAATCCCACAGGATTCAGGATGAGGCTGAAAACTGGCATGAACTGAACAATCTCTTAGGGATGGAGAAAGGGAGGGAAGGAAGGAGGGAGGCATTCCTGCTGAAGGATTTTCTGCACCTGGTAAAAAATGCAGAGGGATCCAGTAGATTC
Source organism: Thinocorus orbignyianus (assembly GCA_013400375.1). NCBI lineage: Eukaryota > Metazoa > Chordata > Aves > Ciconiiformes > Thinocoridae > Thinocorus > Thinocorus orbignyianus. The sequence continues at coordinate 1,030,039 of VXBW01005537.1, forward strand.
TTTCAGCTGCTGGAAAAACACTTCCATTCTGCCTCAAGTTCGACCATCTCTACAGGTCACTACCTTTTGGAGGTATCGACTGGCATAACCAACAAAGTGGGATATACATTTGTCTACTGGCAGAAACCAGAGGACAACACTGAGCCATGGTAAAGACATCTATTATCTAGATTATTACTCCCACTTTGGATGAAGAAAGTTGTGTTATGAATTCAAACCAACCAGCTCAGTGAAGTGTATCTGCAGCTACGCACAAAGAAATCAAGCCCTCCCTCTCCCTTTTTATTTTCAGGGTGATGGGCACCAGAGCTTCTCCTGCTTTCAAAAGAAGCTACAAGTACTTGGCACTTCTGACAACCAGCGTGCTTTCTAAGAGGTGGGAACTAGGATGAATACAGGGAATACCACAGTGTGGTTAGTGAAGTCTTTGTAAAGCCTGTAAAGGGACTCCGTTTATTATGTTCTCTTGATCACTTGCAATGAATAGATGGCTATTTCTTTCTGACCAACCCCACCCATAGATAAATTCTTGTGAATCTCTGGATTAGAACAGCCAATTCTGTGTTTTCTTACAAGTTTAACAAGTCTCTCTGCGCTTGCTAGAAATAATCTCTGGTTTCCTGGGGATTTATGTCTTATAGATGACTGTCTTGCATGAGTGGAAGTGCTAGCCCTAGAAGAAAACATCAGGCAAATGGGATGTGTATTTAAGTATCTGTCATGTAGGCTCTTACTTGAAGAGTAGGAGTTGAGCTTGCTACTTGCACAGTATTATGATAAATAGTAAGAATCATAAGATTATTCTATTCTAGCTGTCTGCTTGTAATATTTTTTTGAAACTTTTGTGTTTGAGGCCAGTACTGTTTCCCTAAGGAGAGATGAAATCAATTAGTAGTTTGAAAGCTACCAGGACACATGACCAGCTTAAACTTCTTTCCCCTGTATGAAAGCAGGTTCAAAATGCTAGACAGCAGCTTTATTAACTTTCCATTAGAACTGTCTACAAGCAGTCAGCTGCATCCAGACCATGCACAGAAAGCTTACTGTGACCTACATAGACTTGGAAGGTGAAGCTTTAATGCGGTGACTGCCAAAGAGCCTGTGCCTCTGTGGAATGTAACTCACCATAAATGCACCAGTTTCTTGTTGACCTTCAGCATCTCTGCAAAACTCATTGCTGCCTCATCATCCAGCTCGTTTTTAGTCAGCCTAAGTGGGAGAGAAAACATTCACTTAGGATGTTATCATTACTTTTCAGCCCCTTTTTTTCCAGCTTGTCTGTGACTTCGCTTTAGACAGCCAAAGGGGAACGGTGCTGTTTCTGCCCTGAGCAATTTCTGAAGGCCAGACACAAAGAGATACTGAAGAAAAGTCCTGGAGGTAAGAGAGACAAGAGTATCACATCTTTGTTTCTCCTAGCAATTTTCGAATGATACTTTCTCATCATGTGTTAGTGTCTAAAAGATTATTGAGGTGTGGTGAAAAAAAGTAGAGGTAGAGACAACACTGAAGAGGTGCAAAAAAATGAGGGCAAAGAACTTGACTTCAGATGATGGAAGTGAGAGAAGATGGGAGAAGCAAGATGGAGGGAGCAGAGAGAAGTATGACACTAGGATATTGGAATGTGTCCTAAAGGATACTTGCTACTGATCTGTTACTCATGACCACATTCTTCCAAAGGGAGAATATCTTATAGCTTGCTGGTAATGAAGATACCTTGCATATGGAATGAGAGGAGGGAGAGAAGGGGAGAGTAGGAGGAAGTGATGAGATTGGAGGAAATGAAATCAGACTGTAGCTTTCTCTGGAGAAAGAAGAGCAGGAGAAGTAGATCGTACTGTCAATTACCAGAATATTTTCACGGAGTCATTGTGTTGCATAGCTTCAGCAATACTTTTGCCTCCCTCTGTAGTGATGCCATTGAACGCGAGACTGTGAAGTAAAGAAACAAATGTGTAAGAAACAGCCAGCATCACTTGCCCGTCCCACTGCCAAATACGAGTGAATGCCTTGGCATTTGCAAGTTTCTAAGGCTCACATATTTTGCAAACCACTAAGTTCTTATGACATTAACAAGTGAGAACAGTTCACAGGCTACAGCCTGAGCAGAGGTCTGTCATACAGACTGTAAGGTTTGCTGTCAGTGGGCTGTACTCTAGGGACTGACAGCAGAGTTGCACCCAGTGATTCTGAGACTCGTGGCTTTAACAAGGACAAAGAGTTGTGCTTAGCAGTACACAGGTTTTTACATGCATTTGTCATCCCAAGTCCCTGTACAAACAGGGCACTTTGTCCTTTAAGTCCTTCAGATGCCTGAATAGTTCATTTCTTCTTCCAAACACAACACTTTCTGTTATGTATGGGGAGATGAGCTTGTAAATGCGTGCTTTCCATTACAAACCACAAACATTTCTTAGTCTGCCCTTCATTCTTTGAATAGACATTGGCAAAATCATCCAGTTAAAGTTATGCTCCAGGCTTTGAGATCAAAAAGCATTTCCCACCTCAAAAGCCAGGCCAGACTCTGAAGATCTCAAAAAAAAAGTAGAAAGAGAGATCAAGAGGGGCAATGGCACAAATATGTGCCTAAAATTCAGAAACAGGCTAAAGTAAACTGATGTGGCAAGGACTGTCTTCCCTTAATCTTTGCATAGAGCTACCACTGGTGCTTACTATGAATTCAAATCATGAAGCAAGATTAACCAGGGGAAGGTAAGAAATGAACCCAAGTGCAAGAACACTGCAGAGCAGCAGATTCACCCTGTGTAGGTGCTAGCAAAACCCAGCTCCAGCCAGCAAAGTTACTCTTTCTTATTTTTGCAAATGCGTTCATCAGCATATTTGTTCCCATCTTAGGATGCCTCAGCTCTGATGCAGGTTCAAAATGTTTTCTTTCAAGTCTGATGCGCCTGGATGGATTCTGCAGTTATGGGAAGCTGGCTATTTCAGACAGCTCTTAAGTATATCTAGGTCACTGCACCTGTGCAGCTTTTAATTTTTAAGCTCAGCTATCTGCTTGCAGACAGAGGGACAAGACACCAACTCTGAAATCCCTGGATCTGAAGTGGCAGCAAAAAGCTCTCCAGAGATCTCCGAACTCCCCAAGTGCTGTATTTCTGAAGGAATTAGTGTCATGTGCCACCTTGTGGGGAAACCAAGGAGCCTCGTCTGCTCCCTCACGGTGGAGGTCAGTGACACTGGGGGACAAATCAAAAGCAAGGCAATGAAACCAGTGCTCCAGCTGTGTGGAGAGACTCCAGAACAGCAGCAGCAGCTACAATATGCCTCTTCAAATCCCTAGCCAGTATCTGGCAGGGGTGGGCTGTTTTACACTGCTGGGCTTCTCTCTAGCTGTGCTACCAGCTTCACCCATGCTAAGGCTTCCAGAAGACTAGTTTGAGATGAATCACTGAACTCCAGTGAGAACAACATCTCATTAGCGCTGAATGTGGTATCATAGCTCCAGTGGAGTACAGGATGAGCCTGAATTTAAAAGCACCACATTCCATATCCAAACAATTTATTGCTTAAAAATTACTTTAGTAAAAGCTGCTGTACCTTTGCAACAGAAACTGTTAATACTGAGCTCACTGAAAGCCTGATTCTGTGACAGCTGGTGCATCCTTCTGTTACCGCTCCCAGATCAAAATGGTACCCACTGACCATGTGCTTTCACAAATGCCAGTAACTCTGTGCAGCATGAGGGAAGGAGGTGCAGATAGAGGAAAAGATGCCAGCCCTGCAATATTTTTAACTTGCTAAGGGTTGCACAGGGTTTTTTGATTCAATCTGGCCTCTTGCTTGCACCGGGGGCCTGTTGGTTACAGAGCGAAGGCTGCAATACCAGATGGCATTCCAAGCTAACGCGTGGTGGGAAGAGTCATTGCTTCAAAGCACAATGGAAAAGCCAGCATCGCTCAAACTGCCTGGCTCTGCTGGTGTTTTACCTCACATTTGTTAACCTGGGGTGGTTCCTCAGGGCCTCTGCAAATGCCTTTGCTCCTTCATCTCCAACGTGATTACCCCACATCCTGGTGAAGAGAGGAAACCAGAAGATATCAGACGTGCTGCCCTACTGACCCTCGGCATTGTATTTACCTTTGTCTCTTCCCTCCCTTGCCCCCGATTCCTTCACGGTGTGTCAGACTTGCAAGAAACCTGGCAGGTACCCTCCCTGCTGAGCCAGGCATGTTCCACTCCCTGCACACCACACCACCAGCCTCTGCTGACTCACCAGTACCCTGAGGCCACAGCACAGCAGCAGCTCTAGAAGACGCCTGCTGCAGCAGGAGTGCTTTTGGGATCATCTTGCTGCGCTGGGCAAACCCTCCACAGCCCTGTACCCTGATGGGTTAAAGGACTCTTGTGATCCTGTACAGTGAGCTGCTGTGAGAAACACACCCAGTCCTTAATCCTATAGTTTTCCTGCTCAGCCTTTCCCCCCATTTCCCTGCTGCAGTTTTCCTGTCACCTGTTGGGCACAGACTAGACTTTACACAGTGCAAAGTACAGGTCTTGGGAAAGACTCTCCAGATGTACAACTGCACGGAAACCCACACCCAAATGGGTAACTTTCTGAAGCAAACTGTTTTTCAACCTCCCTCTCTCCTTCAGAATAGTCTGGTGAAACAGTTACATGTCCTTCAGCATTATATCCAAGTGATATATCCTCTCCAGCTTCCAAGAGAAAAATCAAGATCTCACAGGGATAGTATGACCCTGGGCTCTTCCACAAATGTGTAAGGAATAGTACTTCCAATGGTGAAACAACCCTTGGTGACACAAAGGGTTAAGAGAAGGTAATGTGCTGCTGCAGATCAACATGCCATAGCAGTAGCTGCTAAAATTTTTTCTATGCAGACCAACCCCTTTCAAAATTTACCCTATAGATTATGAGGCTTGAAAGCACCTCTGCTGAGATACAAGGTTTTGTTTACAGGGATCACGGCTTGATGACTCAGAGCCACACTCAGCTTGATGGGTAATTAGTTGGCAGCTCTTTAAAAAATCAATTGAGCTTTGTGGTATCTAAACACATCCAGTAAGTTCCCTAGAATTTCCTTGTCCTTCACTTCCAATGCAGTTCGTTATGTAAATACCAAATGTATCAGTTTAAACATTTTGAGCTATCCTTAATCCATTTGGAGTGACTTTCTTCCTCCATAGGAGAAAACAGGAGTCCACCACTGAAATTACAGCAAGTACAGCACAACAGCCCTAGCTACGTGGCAATGGAAGTGTGCATGCCATTGACTACACATGTGAAACGTTGTAGAATAACAAACTTAAAGGCCAAAAGTTGAGTGTTCAAATCTGAATTTCATATTTCAGGGTTATTGTGATAATCATTATGGCCAAACAGAGGTTTTAATTCCTTGTATTTGAGTATTAGAATCTGAGAAAAATGTTCTCCTGTAGAGTGAAAAGAGAACTGGGATTTGTCAGAGGAAAGAAATAAAAATAAAAAAAAATATCAAACCCTCAAGTCTAGCATCTCTCTTGAGAAAAAGGACAGGGGTTAAAGGTTTGCAGTTCATTCAGACCTCTGTCCAATAGCAGACTCTCCAGTTTGGGACAGACTATTGAGAAGGATGATGGGAATTCCTTCTTATTCTCTCAGCTTGCAACTTTATCAGGACTCCGTGCAGGAGGTTTGACAATTAAAACAACACTCAATAACCAGGTACATTGCCAACAGTAATAAATCCACCCAGATTTTTAAAAATGACCACACATCTCTAGAACAGCTGTGCTGCCATAAGGAAAGTGGCTGTCTTTACATACTGGCCTCTTCTTAGTTTGTCTCTCTCTAAAGGTTCTGTCAGAACAGGGGAAAAAAAGCCCAGAACAAACATTGTGTGAACTGGAGAACAATAAAGGAGCCCTCCTTTTCCTCACGGCTGGGAAGAGCAGGTACGTTTCTGCACTGATTTGTTCTAGTGCCGGTGTGGGGAGAAACGGCAGAAGGAAAGAAGGCAAGAATAAAAGAAGGAATCCTAAAGGATTTACGGATGCATTGACAAGACCAGGCCCTGAGCTCTGCACTGAACTTACCCAATTTCAAACATTGTCTTGCTCTTCTGGATGGCCTGGGCAAGGCACTTCCCTCCTTCACTCGTTATTTTGTTTGCTCCTATTCTGCACAAAATATGTGAATTGATGAGGTATTTCACTTACAACAGTACAGCTATTAAAACACTAGCTCAGAAAGGAATACAAGTATTTAAGGCTAATTAAAACTGGAAGCTAGTTTCAGTTAGCAAAGATTAACCTAGAGTAAAAAATACTGCAGGTGTTTGACCTTTGATTAAAACCCATCCTTTTATGTTGTCTTTTACATATTTATGTCAGCCCTCCGAATCAGAAGTATTACTGTAGTGTCTTGGTTTTGGTGCTCAGTATGCCAGAAATGAACTTTAGGAACTGATCCTCAAGACAAGGACCCCTGCCTAGTTTGAAATATATTTAAATAATACCAGCAGTTGCTACAGAGTACCTGAATTACATGCAGCACGTTTCATGATGCCACAGGGAACAGAGTATTTCTTGGCTGTGTGGCTCCAGAGGAGACTGCAGCTGATCAGCACAGATTGTAATGTTTTTCAAGTCTTTCTGTTCTGACCACAGGCTATAGGTAGTGGCATAGGTCAGTGCAGCAGTGCATGTCTCTGGCTAGCACTCTACTAAAGACCTTTTCTTTTTTTGGCCTACATGGGGATAGAAAATTGCTGGAGTTCAAGGAAGAGACAAGTCTCAATTGCATATACAATGAAGTAAAGAATAAATCAGTCAAAACCACCACCACCCCTTGCCCCCAACCCACTACATTTACATAAAGTAAAACTGGCTTGTTTGGCTGACTTCAGGCACACGAATATGCACTCTATCTCAAAATAATCTGTGGGGTTACTTTGCAGCCTGAAAGTAACCATTTTCCAATTGGCTTTTTTTGGTAAATGTTAGATTAAATAAGCAAAGCACCGTGTCAAAGCAGCGAAAGAACCAGAGTGCTTTTGGGTTTCAAGACTACAAATACTTCAAGTGGGAAGGATGTGGCTAGTGTGGCATTTCAGAGCAAGTTAGTGGTAGAACAAGGACTAGAATCCAAGAGTCCCTGGCTGCTGGCTGCTACATTCATAGCAGCAGCTGACATGGCTGTAGTTACCTCTGTTTTCTGCTACAGTCACAATGAAACCCCTGGTTAATGATCTACCTTTATGTCAAACCCGTGTTGTGCATGGCCAGGCACTCTTATCTAGGCAAGTTCCAGGAATTAAAGGGAACAACACGCCAAGAGAATTTGGGGAATTCCAGAATTGAGGTATGACATCAGCACAGCCTGGCTTGTAAAAGACAAGACATACAGAAGCTTGGTTCTAAATCCAAGGCAATTCACCTATACAAGGGGCAGCAAGGTTCATGTACCGCTTGAGCCTCACTCAGACTGGGTTCAGGTAAAGAACAAGTCTCACGCTCTCCTTTTGCTTACTGCTGTATTCCAGCAAAGCCTGTGAGTCAAGAGTTCCACCTGCTGCCATTTACCACTAGACTACTGTAAAAGAATATACAATTGCAACCTAAGTTATATTTTATTTGAAACATATTTTTTCTCTTTTTACCCACTCTCCCTCCCATTTCAAGTTGATTTACTCTAATTAGGATACCACAGAAGAGAAAAAAAATATCCCACATACTTAACGTATTCAAGGCTCGAACACTCTTCAATTAGTTTTGCAACATATTTTGCTCCAACATCAGTGATTTGATTGTTGTATAAGCTTAAAGAAAAATAACATTGGTAAAAATAGGTTATTTCTGCTGTTGCTTTAATATTTACAACCTGAATGTTTTATAAGGCACACATCACATCTATCTTGTGTGCATGGCTTTGTACACATTCACAGTTGCTTCTATTTTGATACACAATTAATATTGTGAAGGGCGAGATATAAAATACAAAGAGACCAGACTGTAAATCGTGGGAAAATATTTATATGATTTTTTTAATATATGGTCTCCTGAAGCAAAGCTTCTTTTTATTCCTGAGTTATTACAGAAATAATATTGGCAGAAGAGAAGTCAGAAGAGAAAGCACCATCTTTCTGATCTTTTAGAAGCTGTAAAATCCCCTTGCAAATATTACTGAAGATCAGATACCTGAGCAGATGTACTTACATTAGGGCACCAAAGGAGGTGATCTTTGGTACTCGTGTTCACTTCTCAAATAGTCATTTTTATGTAGCTACTTAACCAAAGAGCAGGAAGTCAGAGCTAACATGCCTTCCAGCTTCAACTTGATTAAGAACTAATTAAAGTCTTAAAGAAATTAGTACCATGAATGTAACACTCGAAACTGTATGTTTCTGATACCAGTCTCTACCAAGTTGCATCTGCTTTGCATAGTTGAAATAAATTGGTTTTAGCAAAGAAAACAGGAGGCTTGATGTCAGTGGGGGCCACCCTGTGAGGCAGTGCAACGGGAGAGGAAGCTGTGGTCCTTTTCCCAATGAACTGACAGGGCGGCAGCTGAATCCTTTCTGACATGAAATGCTGCTCTGCTTATGTTCACTAAACAAGGGGGTAACTGGTTTCCACCCCACCTGTGCTGTGTCAGAACTGCCAGGACTCTTGTTGTATTTTCTAGTATCAATACCTAGTGTTTTGCTCCCAACTGGTACATACCCCAGGAAAGTCACAATTTGGTACTTGGAAAGCTCTTCATACAAGATCCTCACTCCGTGATCTGTGACTTGATTTACACTGAGCCTGGAATGAAGTGAAGGAAAAGAAAGTCTGCATCAATACAGATTACAACTGTTCATTGCCCATGAGTTAATGAATCACTGGAGATCTATGCACTTTCCTCCAATATTTTAACAGGTCACATATAACAAGCCATTAAGGGAAATGTGAGCTCAATTTCATATGGCTTACTTCAAAAACAACAGAAAACAAAAGCCCAAATCTCCAAGGTAATGCTCTGGAAGCTGTCCAAAGAACTGAAAACAACAAAATGTAAGTCAGAAACCAGACACAAACACGTCATCATCCTCCTCCTGCGCTTACTGTGATTGCAGGAAGAAATCCTGCTTGACACCCTAGCAAATGCAAGTTTTCCAAACTATTATTCTTGCAGCTTTCTCTTTGACTGCCTAGGGAAAGCCAGGCATCTTGAAAGTCACAACACATTCAGGCTCCAATGATTAAAGGTTGTGAAAAGCCCTAGCCAGGAAAAAGTCCCATGGGCGTGCTAGATGTTTCTAATTTTACTGTCCCTACTAGACATGAAACAAATCAACATCAGTCATTCACAGGATAAAAATGTGTCTTTTTACAGTTGTTTATGGAGTTGCTCTCTGGGTCATCGTCTGTTTTTGTTTGTTGTTTTTTTTTAACTTCTCAAGCTTTCTCACCTTGCCTAAATGGACAGGTTCTCATAAAGCATTCAAATTCTGATTATCTCTATCTTCTGGGTAAAGCTGTCCCCATGAAAACATTCTGACCTGCTTTAGTTCTACACAAACTCTGAAGCTGAACGTTCACTGCTGAGAGTCCCTTATCACCAAAAGCCTCCCTGGCTCTTGCTTGTTAGTAACTTGGTCACTTTGGAATGGACTAGCACACAGGAGAAATCAGAGCCAATTTCTACACATCAGAACAGCCTGCTTTGTTGAAAGGGGAGGTTATGCTGTTAGAAACATTTCCTGCCCTGCAGAAATTGGTCATTAGAAATCAAAGTCCTAACATCAGAAGAGCCATAAAGACAAAAAGGAAACCTAACAGACTGGTTTGGTACTGGGGATGATGTTAAAAACACACTGGCATGCTTATTACATACATGGCATGATCATATGATAGGGACAAAGAATCAAAGTCTTTTCATTTCTTCTTTGCTCTGTCTTATGTACTTCTGCATTTCCCTCCAAGTATCCTTATTGCTTTCTCTTGGAAGGTCAGCTGATTTGCAAATAACTAGAAAAAAACAAGTGTCACTCGCTTTGATTTAGTCCTAGAGTAAAACAAGGCAGAGCACAGCCAAACGGAAGGAATAATTCCATTTACAAAAATAAGTTCTCATGAGATTGAAGGAGCGTTTAAAAAAGACACATTTGAAGTTCCTGGTTTTCTGCACCTTAATGTTCAGAAAAATAAAGCATAGCTACATGGCACAACCTTAAAGGACTGGAGGTGGAACAATCTGGCTTGTGATGTTAGGGGGTGGAGTTAGTTCTCCCTGATCACACATGTCCTCCCTGCAAATCACCTCAGGGAAACACCACATCTGAAGTCTTCAACTACATCCTTTCATGGAGAACTACATGTTAGCTTTTGTTCTGTGAAATCCAGACATCCTGGCAGGATGTAAAAGCAAGAAATCCAGAGCCTTTGATCGAGGGTTATTGTGAATAGTAGATCCTTTTTTATCCCATATGACCAAGGGCACAGATAGGCTCAGGCAGTCTGCAGATAATCGAGGAAGCAGTTTTGTTTCCCTTCTTTTCCCTTAAGCACTTTCTCCTATAAAAATCCTCCTTCAAGACCATGGAGTCTCTGACTGAGCTAACTAGACCTGCAGGTTTAAACACTCCTGGCTTCTAAGGATTTATCACCCTTTCCATTTGGGTTTCCAAATTCACAGCTTGTCCTGCTCCTGTGACTGGCTGAACAAAGACTTCAGAAGATCTGAAACTCATTTCCAGCAGCAGTAAGAATCCTTATCTTTCTCCACTTTCAAAATAAATTCCCCCAGCCCAGCAGTTCGTGGAATAAACCAAGGATAAGCAAGGACCTGCTTGCACAGACTCCTACCTGATAACTGCAAGCTTGCTGAAACAAGGTAGCAGCTGTTTTACTCCATAGTCATTGATATTGTTGTTGTCCAAATCCAGAGCCAGGCGCTTTTGAAAGTGATGCACAACAAAGGAAATAGCACTGCAGTCAGCAGAGTAGGCATTGCAGTACGTCAGCTTGATGTAATTGGCGTGCATGCGTTTGGCAGCCAACTTCCCCACCTTCTCACTCTGGGTCTCATAAAGGCACCTCAGCATCCAAACAAAGTTGGGCTGGACCTGGATCTGGTTGTAGTTTGGAAGTCTGGACCGAGTGAGGCCTTTCAGATGGGATTTCATGCTCTCCCCAAGGTATGTGATGAGTGTCTTTCTTTTCCTTTTAATGACTGCAGGCAAAACTAAATGCCTGAAAAGCTTCTGCTTGGATCTAGAAAGCAGACCACAAAGAAACAGGTTGGTAAAATGAAAGTGTTCATTATTTCGGAAAGGATCCTCCCCTTCTAGTTGTTTCTTCAACCAAGGAATACGAAGGCAAGTAGGCTGGGCAGTTTCAGTGGAAGAACATTCATTGAAAAACTGAAGTAACTCCTTGGCACCCACTCTGTCTTCAATAACCAGGAACAAAGCTGTGAAAAAAGACTGAAGGGTTAAGTGCAAGAACTCATAAGTGGACTGATCGCCACAGCCACTATAACCTTTAACTGTCCTGAGAAAGCCCAATTGCAAATCTTCTTCAGAGATGTTCGCTGATGAGACCTCCTCCTGCTCAAAGATGAAGAAAGAGTTCTCCATCCCTTTGTAAGCCATTTTACCCAAAGCTAGAAGAGTTTCCTTTCTTGACTTGAACATCTCTGCCTGGCTCCTGCTGTTGTTCTTCAGCAAACTTGTTTTCAGAGATCGGTTCAGATGGACTTCAATCATGAGCAGAAATACATCTGTTAATGTAACAGAACAGTCTGGAAGCTCATGGCTGTCAGACATGGAATGGAAGTGTTCATAGCATTTAAAGATAATCCAACAAAATAAAGGCACTGAACATAAACTGCAGAGATTGGGGTTGGCTTCCAACTGGTTCAACACCAGTGTTCGTTGCCCCTCATCTTTGAAAAACATGGCAGCGTATTCCTTCAAGTTATTGTTGGAGAAACCACGGAGCAACACTTTTTTTCTAATGATGTTTCTTTGTATCTCAGTTCCTGTCCTTGATGTAAGAATTTTCTTGGATCCCTTAAGAAGCTTTCCTCTGAGAAGACTTACCAGCAGCACCAGAGGGTGGACGGCTTCATTGGGAGAACACATCTCAGGAACACTACTGAGATCAAAGTTGGAATAGATCTCATCAAAGCCATCAAATGTAAAAAGAACTGTATGAGGGAATTGCAAGATGTGATGGAACACCTCTGTGGGGTCCTGGTCTGGGTAGCAATTGTATTTGAAGAGCAGGTCTTTCAAACACACGGCTTCATCTTCCTTAAAGCAACTAAACATCCTACATCGGAAACGGAAGAAAAATTTGGCCCCTATGTCCAATTCTTTTCTGGCCCAAAGACTTTGGATCTTTTGTAGCAAGATGGACTTTCCAATTCCTGCATCACCAAAGACATACACAGTCTCTCCATCTTCATTAATTAGCCCAACTGCATCATCAAAAAGGGCTTCTAATCGAGACACTTCACCTAGACTCTCATTGTTAAAACTGACCAGCTCCATAATACTGTTAGAGTAGATTTCTTCAAGCAGCATCTCTTCCCTCTGAGCGTAGGACATAACAAACTTGGAGTCCCGTCCCAGTTCATATCTGAGTTTCTGGCAATACCTGCTAACTAAAAGGACAGTGAACTATTATTAAAAAATATATGTATACAATGATCCAGCTCTTTGGGAACTAAGACAACGTAAACTAAAAAAAATCTTATGTTAAATCGGTTCTTCAGCAGATTACTTCTATTTATTTGTGATGCCATCATCACTCTCCTGGGAAATTCAAGTGCTAATGAAAGAGGTAGCATGTCAGCCACCGTTTCCTGAAAGCTGGTACTGACACTGCATTGCTTGAAGGGGTTGCTCTCTTTCAACTGAGACTCAAAGCCAAGCCCCTGAGTGTTAAAGACTGTTTTACTCTCAGCAAAGGGGGTGTTGGTGGTCACTGATCAGTTCTGACATCTGCCTTTTCACTATGTTTATATTCTACCTGCAATTTCTATCAGGTAGGTAGCTATTCTTTCCTAACTTGTTCAGTAATTTTTGTTACTGTAAACAGAAGGCATTTGAAAGCCTAGAATGCTAAGGACCTCAAAATATTCTTCTAAGTTTACCAAAAAGTCTCAGTTACCATGCAATGTTGGTTTGCATTTTTATTGCAACAGAAATTTAACTTCAGATGGGGACAATGTAATTCTTGTATTTATATAGTACGAGAAAACCTTTCAAGAGGAAAAAAATTATTTCTGCAATACTTTGATTTTTGGTATAACTCATCATTTAGGATCACAGAATAATTTGGGTTGGAAGGGACTTTAGAAGGTCTTTAGTCCAACCTCCCTCTCCGAACAGGGACATTTCTGAGATCAGGTGAGGCTACTTGGGGCTTTATCTAGTTGGATCTTGAAAATCTCCAAGTATGGAGACTGCACAGTCTCTCTGGGCAACCTGCCTCATTGCCTGACTGTCCTCATCATGAAATACTGGACATTCCATTGCCAAAACATCACAGAGTGGCTAATAAATTGTAGCAGAAGCCTAGAAAATACAACGGCTGGCACCAGGCAGTTATGGCATTGTGCTACGTATCCACAAACAAACGCAGAACGGGCTTGACGTTAGCAAAACAGGATGTAATATATCAACATGACTGCTGAATTACGCAGTGTGCCTTTTAATTATCTGGGTACCATTGCTAGCAGCACAGCATGCACACATTTATTCTCCCTGGCTGTGCCTGCCTAGATTCTCTTACTCCTACATCACCTGCTTAGAGCTTCCTACACAGCAGAAATGTTCTAAGGAAAGAAATATAGATGCATGACCTTACCCGGATCTGTGTTTACTACAGGTTTACTACAAATATTCTCTGAAGGCTCGTAACCTATTTCATCCAGCCAAGGCTGAAGTTCATAGTAAGCATCAGTGACTTTCTGCAGGACACGAATTAAATATTCTGAGACTTCTTCTCCCTTGCTCTGAACCAAGTCCAGAATTTTGCGAACCTGAAAAAACACCATGTGAAAGATCATTGATGCACAGCATTTTACCACAGTTACACTTGCAGACTGCTTTAGGATCTTTTTTACACTAGAACTGGGCACCAAAATCAAAACTGGTGCTTCAAAAATTTGAATCCAAAACCTAGCTCTCAATTTGATCCACCACAAAACTGACTTTGTATTTGTATGTTGCAAGAAAGTTTGCTCTGCAAGTTAAGGTCTGAACTTGTAGCTAAATCTAACGCTAACCAGAAACAAAATAGATAAATACTGCTCCTCAGTAGGGAACCCAAAGGATTTCCTCAGCCTGGCTAGATAGCATATTCTAAATCCCATGACAGTTAAAAAAGAAAGCGCTGGTTTCTCAGCACTCTAAATTCACTCTCTGGTTTGTAAATATTTCAGTCACATTTAGATTACCTCAGGATTCAGCCCAGATCCAGAGCAGGGTGGGTAGAATCACTCTCTGGATCTTAATGCAGATCTGAACTCCTACAAACCTCCCTTTCAATTCTGCAGGGTTCCTCTGTACAACAGACTCCTGGCCTGCAACTGTTCCTAAAATGAGTGGCTACCAGGCAGTGGCTGGAACAGTTCAAGACAAAGCACTAGCTTCGAAGGCAAGCAGAATCCAGTCTCTGTACAACCAGTACAGGGCAACCCTAGTACAAACCCCTCCACTAAACAGAGCAACCATTTGGGGGCCCACTTTGAATGTCTGAATTCTCTTCTTACTGGAAATGAATAAATAATTCAGTTCTAAACCAGACAAAGGTTTCTAGAGACTGTAGTGAGCTTGAAGCGGTATGAGGTACATACAGCACAGCAAGAGCATGGTATTTTTTGATAATTTTTATGCTCTAAAAAGCAATTTTATGCCTTCCAGAAAAGCTCCCACAGAGTTCAATTCACTTACTATTATGGCCCGCTCTCTGTCTCTGCTTAGACTCCTGGTGCAGGGCCTCCCCCTCAGCTCATGTATATTATGCTGAACAGTAAGAAATGGAGATGATCATAGAGCATGCATTTATTCAGCTTTGACCCTACACACAGAGTAAGCACTGTGTTGCCATTCCAACTTGCCAGCATGAATAACTATTTTTATAAAAATCTGCACTGTTAGTGAAGTCCAAGGTCCCTGATTTTTTTTATGGTCTGCCTGCCTCTAACTGCAACACTATTCTAAAGCTACATGACTGGAAACAGGTCAGGAGCTTGCTTCAAGTCATGATGCAAAGAGAACTCCATGTGTGTGTGATAATGTCCTGCTACCAAAAGACCAGGAAATAACTTTTGCTACTGATGTACAAAGAGGAATCAAAACCCAGAAGTGTTAGGATATACTGAGTTTCCATTTACAGTGTATATAGGTCTTTAAAGATAAGGGAAGGTGTGTACATGGACAACACACAATCACTAACTTCTAAATTGGTATTTAATTTCTGTCTCTCCTCCTCTAAAGCAGGATGATCTGTCCCACAACATCCTGAAGCAGATTTTTGTCCCCCTGTACTTGGCACTGGTAAGGCCCCACCTCGAGTACTGTGTCCAGTTTTGGGCCCCTTACCACAAAAAAGACACTGAGGTGTTGGAGCAGATCCAGAGAAGGGCAATGAAGCTGGTGAAGGGTCTGGAGAACAAGTCTTAGGAGGAGAGGCTGAGGGAGCTGGGGGTGTTCAGCCTGGAGAAAAGGAGGCTGAGGAGAGACCTTGTCACTCTCTACAACCACCTGAAAGGAAGTTATAGAGGGGCAGGAGTTGGTCTCTTCTCCCAAGTCACAGGTGACAGGACAGGAAGCAATGGCCTCAAGTTGCATCAGAGGAGGTTCAGAATAATATCAGGAAAAATGTTTACACTGAAAGGCTGCCCAGGGAAGTGGCTGAGGCACCATCCCTGGAGGTATTCAAAAGACAGGTTGACATAGTGCTTAGTGACATGGTTTAGTGAAACTGGGTTTATCAGTTAGGTTGATGGTTGGACTAGATGATCTTAAAGGTCCCTTCCAACCTAGACAATGCTATGATTCCTCGCAAGGCTCTGCACAATAACACAGGCTTTCATGTAGCAAGCTGCACTCTAACAACCACTGTGGTCAGCTCCTTATCAGAGGACAAAGCTGCAGCTGGGGAAGGCAGAATAGCAATTATCAGCCTGATTGTTCTCATAGCTGCCAAAGGTCATTACAAGCAGTGCCAGTCTTGCTGGAAAGAGACGTGCAAGAGACACTTGTCCAGAAGGAACAGCGTGGGAAAATTCAAAAACAAAGATTAGAGGAGACACTAGACATGAAATTGCCAGATAATCCCATAAAACCCAGTGGTAAATTGGAAGTAGCAAAACGTTTACACTGGCTAGTGAAATAAAAAGATACCTTATCTGCTTGCGTTGGAAACTGGACAACAATCTCTGCATCTTCAGTGGAGAAGTAGTCATTCTTAATCAAGTTGTCAATCAAACACTGTGTGTTTCGGATTCTACTGACCAGAAGTTCTCGATATACCTTCAGCAAAGCAATGAAGGATGGAGGACTTGCTCTTGGAGTCTTTTCCACAGAAATTTGCAGGTTAGCACAAATCTGGCCTTCCATAGTTGAGACAGGAAGAAGCTGCTCCACCCAGCCTCATCTTTGACAAACTGTCCATTTGCAGTGAAAAGTCAGCTTGGAGTTAACTTCAGGGAGACAGGCAGTCTGTCCTTTACGCTACAGGACCTGTAAAAAGTAATTGTATAGAACCTCAATTTAAACCTTATTGTTTGCAGATACATCCCTCATATAACCATCAAAGAATACTCCCAGTCTCTGCATAATCATGGCTAACTTGTTAATTAAGTTTCTTTCCAGGTACTTCCATTTATTTTTTCACGTTTAAAAAAAAAAATAAAAATGTACAGCAGGCAGTCTCATTTCTGTACCAGTACTTTACTGTAGCTTGCCTCAAACAACACCACTGGCATCTGCTTTATAAACTGCCTGTTCTTAGTGCATAACTTAATATTTTTTATTAGCTTTTCATGTTTCAGTAGACAAAGCAGGGCATCTGCCCAAACATATCTGGACAAGGAAATAAACGGAATAAAATTATATTTCACAGCAATTAATTTTAAAGGAGGAATTAATTTATAGTAGCAATCCACTTTGCTTTTTCTTTGTTTCAACAGCAGAACCTGTAGAAAGTATTGTCAATATGAACATTCTCCCCATAAGTGAGGCCTTGTGAACTCTGAGACAGTTTTAACTAAACTAGGAAAAAGCATTTAGCTTCAGGGCACCAGGTTTGAGGTGGTAGTGACACTACGGGAAAACCCCATATCAGATGCTTCTGTTAAGAAAGCAAAGAGTAAGATGATGCTGACAGTGAAAATGCTGCTGTAGATTTCAGAAGTAATACACGACTTAGGGGCACAGAGCACTTCACATCTCCTAAAGCTATTGGTTCAGACAGTGTGTAAAACAGGGAAAATATCATTGCACTGGTTTAATTTGGTTAAGCTTATCAAATTCAGGTAAGTAACCATAAAAGTTAAAAAAGACAGCTTTTCGGAATCTGAAAAATAAAATGTTACAGAAAGGCCTGAAATATGTGATTCTAAATATACAGGATCCCATCTCTAGTGACTCACACAAAAAATCTGGACCTCTCCTTGAGCAGAAACCGCACAGAATAACTGAATTCACACTCTTTCCCCATATCATGAACTAGGCCTGGAAGATGGCATGACAATTCATATTCACTACTGGATTGGGCATCCAACCCAACTCCATCTTCATAAAGGGAAGAGATTGCACACAACACAGCTTGTGATGAAGAAATTAATTTAAAAGCCTGTGCAAACACTTAGGTTTGAACGCCTGACCTCGGCTTCTGTGTGTATACGTGATCATTAACTCAGTTACAGGCTCAGGAAACCCACTCATTGCTGTAGAGATGTTCAGAAACTGTACTTTTTAGCATGAATGCTCTCTACTTGTCTAGAAATATATATGCTGTATATGCCCTCATTCTTTATACCTGCTTTTGAGAGCTCTTTTTAGATGGCCATTTATTCCCATTTTTCTTTACAAGGAATAAAGCAGTAGGAATCAGGATTAGACTGCACTGTGTTGTATTACTAAAGGGACTTTTTTTTTTTAATTGCAGTTAATATACCCCATAGCAGGCATGAAGTTATATTGTAACTACAATTCAACAAAAAGTTAATTTAGCTACTATGAACTTTGCACATATGATTTCCCATGCAAAAAGCAGATTTTTCACAAGATCACAACTGAATCACCTTCACATAGACAAAGGGAATTTGCACAATCAACACAAATTACTGGCATCCTGCAGTAACACGTAAAATGCACTGTTGCTTCAGCAGGTCACACTTGGAAGAACATTCTTAGATTTGGATTATAGTCATACTAATAAAAACAAAACACAAAGCCCTTCTTCAACAATTCTGTAAAGGTGCCAGCTCTGCTGCCACATAATTCTCACAATTTCCCAAGATGTTTACAGCACCAGCAAACTTTCCAAATGCTCCTCAACACTCCTTTGACAAGCTATAACCGAGCCCTGCCCACTGACAGATTCTTCTAGGTGACCTGCTACTGGAACAAACTCATTTCTATGGGTTTTCCATACCAGAAGCTGTGGCTCTGCATCAGTGTAGCTCCTCCTGCTTGGCACTGGAGAAAGACAAGATTTATCCTACTGGATCTATCTATGCTTACAACCACAGGGCAAAACAGCTTAGCTCTTCTCATGTCAGGAGACCAATAGGTCCTAACTTGGAGTGGCTGATCCGCACAGATGCGGATAACTCCATTAGGCTTGAGCCCTCTAAAGGCTGAAAGCAGGCAAATCCCCAGCACAACTGTTTTGGATCCCAGCCAGCTCCCAAACTGCAAAACTCTTTCAACCAAAGGGACTGCAACCAAGTGATCTGACTTTCCTACCACATGAGTAAGTGACTGCATCCAGTCAGACAAATCAACCTTTCATTACGCCATTCACATGACACCAGATGAAGAGGCTGACATCTGAGTCACTCGGCTTCCTAGAAGCCACACTGGCACATCTCTTTGTTCAAGAAAAGCTCATTCCATAAATGAAGTCTATCATGAAGACCAAACAATATTGAAAACATAATTTACTCTAAAGTTTTTGCAAGCTTTTAGTTAAAGACATAGAGTCACCTTAAAACAAGAGTAAAAGAAACATTAATCCTTTCTTTCAAGATACCACATCTACCCAATGTTCCCTGCTTGCTTTAATTATCTTAGGACATTTGGTTATCCTAATGCATTTTCTTTCTTCCTACTTTGTGAGAAGAACCAAGACAAACATCCATGAAACCATAATAACGAGCCAAAGTGCTGTCATGTGTACAAAACAAACAGAATAATTTTCTTCATTCTTTCAGATCCATCTACAAAGAGGACAAGAAAGAAGAAATATAGCAAAAGGGCAGGAACATGGAAAATATGGAAAGATCAGGATGTCTCAAAGATGCCTACCCTGCACCTACGTGTGAGTCAGTATAGAGCCTGCTTGCTGCTGGAAGGGGTGTGCATACGTGCACTGCAGGAGAGAGCACACTCCGTTTCAGAGGGAGATCTGCAAGGGAGCGGAGAAACAAGTGAGCAATCAAAAACGAATACAAAGTAAGGGTAAGCATCAGGGGAGAAAAGGAGAAAGAGCAAAATCACTGAGCAGGGGAGTCAGAGCTGGCAATATGAATTCTATGCATGATGACGAACTTGGTGACATTTTCAGTGTCAATATTAGCTTTAAGGCAAAAACCACACTCCACCCAGTACTGCAGGAAACAGTAACTTCCATCAGTCGCTTTTAATATGAGAAAATGGAAATTCCTACCATCCACAGACTAAGAAAATGTCACATCAGTTGAGCAGCTGGACACTTTAAAGGGTGCTGGAACAGAAAGACTTCCTGCCACGTGTGGTTTGTAGCAAAGTCTATCAGTTATATGAAGAAACTTCAAGTCCTACTCAGACTAAAGTAAACACAAAAAATTTCTACAGTAGCAGTTCTAGTTTGCAACACCACCTAAAAGTCCTGATCAGCATGAGAAATGTGCTTGTCCTCTTAGAGAAAAACACTGTCCATAAGATTCTGACATACATGATTCTGTTTTGCTGGCGGCAGTTGTTCTTGTTTTAAATATTAGGACAATGTGTTGACATCATGAGGTCTCCAACCTATCTGCAAGTCTCTTTCTGGAAAGAGTCACAGCTTCCATAGTGCTTTAAGATGAATCTTTTCAGTGAGGGATCACAGGGTTACAAAGTACTAAGTCTCTTCTTACAAGAATCAGTTAGTTTTACAATGCTAGGTTACACATCTGGCATGTTTAAAGGTAAATGCCTATGCAGCTTGTAAATATGTGTTGAAAGCATCTGCTTGCTAGAGTGCATATAGTGCCTTATCTTGGGCACTCCAGATGCTGGATTCCATTCCAGTACAATTCTTGTGACCGATGCGGCATCAGTCATGGGAATGCTGTTAGAAAAGACTGAGACATACATTAATGTGAGACACCTCAGTGCACTAACCAAGGTCTAAAACAGTTGAGAACTACTGCCTCATTTCTGAAAGGGTTAATGAATAAAACTATTTTCCTGAAAGCCACCTTGAGAATCTTACTATCCTTTGTAAAACACTAAGTTATGATAAAGAGATTTTACCTGTTCTAACAGATTGTGAACACATTTATTTAGAGAAATTAATATTAGCATTGAGGTTTATACACAGAAAGGTATGTACATGGGGAGAAAGGGAAAGATTTTTCATGCCTGAGACAGTAGATCAAACAGCAGAACACCTAACCAGGAATGGAGAGAGATGGGAGATACCTGGGTAAAGCAGGAATCTAGTATGGGGAGACAATGGGAGAGGGATTTGTGGGGAAAAGCTTCCTGTCTGGGAACAGAATGGACTTCTTGCTCCTGAGAGGTAAAATAAAAACCCAAAACTTACTCAAGAAGCTGCCAATGATACTAGAGAGGAAATTCAGTTAGCCGTTTGGAGGACAGCAGCTTTGGTCAAGTGAAGAAGACGGAAAGCAGAGTACCAGGAATTGAACCAGAGAGCAGAATGCTCACCCATCAGTTGTACAGGCAAAGAAGAGACAGAAGACGTGGCCTTGGCAAAATGAAGTGTCAACAGGGATTTGAAGGAATGTGAGAAGCAACAGCAAGTCTGACAAGAGATGTGCATCATAACCCTGCATAACTGAGAATGACAAAAAAGCAGTATGACAGGGATCAGGCCACGAATAAGGAGGGAAACTAAAAAGGGAAATGAAATCTGTCATAGTAAGAGGTACAGTAAAACTATCGGTGCTTACAGCATAGTTTTATATAACCCACGTCAATAAGCTGCAGTGGCACTGATGGCCTCCACATGAAGGCACTGGCACTTGTATCTAATGGTTCCTCCGACTTCCCTCTGTTCTCAGCATTGTGCAAGCATATATACATTTATATCTTTCCTAGCCCTGCCCTTCTCACATCCTCTTTTCACTAAAATTTCCTCGCTCTTCTTCTAACAAAACTGCTATGCCTGTTCAACTTCCAGTACTGGAAGTCCTCTGGCAGTGAAGAATGTGCTCGTTTATCACAACAACATCTTACCAAATATAAATACTGTAGATAAATGGGCCGGAGGATCTTAAAGAATAGTTAAAAAACATTTCCAGTTTTGGGTAAACTACGGAGTTCACCCAAGTATTTGAACTACAAGTTCACCCAAGTACCCAAGCACAGAGTTTTTTGTACAGAGACAAACTGCTCCTCTAAATTGCTTGTTAAAAAACAGTCCTATGCCACATACCTAACTACGAGCAGCTGGATCTTCACAGCACCTGGTAGCCAGCTCCAGCAGGACACAAGCCTTAGTGCCTGCACAGGGCCAGTGGAGTCCCTGTCACCATAGCCTTCTGTCTGTACTGCTCAAAACACAATTACTATTTGAGAGGTGGCTGTGCAAAAATACCACTCCGTTTTACATGAAAGTCTGTACCCCCTGTGTCTCCAATTTTTTGTTTCCTGAGAAAAGCTATTTTACAGTGCCAGCCATGCCACTTTAGAGTCATTACGGCAAGAAAACTGGAGACTTGAACATGCTTTTTCATTAATAATGGTAATCTAGACTCAGTCAGGCCAGTCTAAAGACAAATTTTTGCTATCACTTGGGAGAGACAGAAAAGAGACTGATTTTCCACATCTTACTCATGTGTGCCCCAGCAGCGAGTCTTCGACTATAACAAACAAGTAAGAACATATTTTCACACAGCAGCTCTCACTTTTAAAAGAACTTAAACTATTTTACATAGTTCAAGAGCAGTAAAAAATGTGTAGAGATTAGAAGCACATGGACATGTACTCATAAAAAATCTGCATGTTTTGATGAAAAGTGATGCAATGTATTTCCCAGAGGTACTAAAAAGAGTCTTTTATTTTTATAGCACAAATGGGGCATTGGAAGTGCTTGTACATTGCCCCCGTACTGATCTTCAATGATATCCTTTATCTGTGAGTCAAAACACATCCATCATAACTCAGTTTACAATCTCTGTGTAACTATCATCATCAATTCTACATATGTCAATAAATGCCCCAGGAGCCATACATTAACATCAGACTAGTGTAAATCAATTGCAACTCGTGATTTTGCATTGCTCTGGGGACACCAAGACCAGCATCTTTTAGTGATTTCTGCCCCCCTTCCCTCTCTATCTCTCCTTAGAGCACAATCTTTTGTAGCCATCTCAAGTTATTTGAAGAGCAAGATATAAAATAACACAGAGGAAATTATTTCTGCTTCCACCTGGTAAACTGACAAGCTTTTGATTAAAAGGCACAGGCTTTTACAGAAATACTCATATCCCCCACACGTTTTGTTGCTACGTTTCCCAAATAACTTAAACAAATAGAGCTCTACATTTGGATTAATTAACAAATTCCTGTCAGAAGATCTTATGTGGCTTCTTGGTAATTCCTTTCAGGAAAACATTTTATAAATAAGAAGGAACCACTACTAAAAAGCAAAGACATTTTCTTCTATTAGAGACATCTTGGGTTTGGGTATTTTTTTTAGAGATGGAAAAGGGGAATGATTCACTGTCATATCTAAAAAAATGGAAATGTTTTTCTACTCTAATTTACTATTTTCACATTCAACCAGCAGTGAGTTCTACAAAGCTGCAACTGATGGAATCCCATATTTGCAGCTCTCCTAATTCCACCTCCCAAGCTCTGTGCTGGTCACTGACAGCAAACCCAATTAACTACAGCCGCTCCACCCAGCCAAAGACCACCCCTCGGCTGTGCCACTGCATCCATCCATCCATCCAAACAGGGTCTGGTGTGGGGACAGCCCACCCACCAAGGCGAGGCAGAGGATGAACTGCTGGTGGCAGGGGCACACTGGTGTGGAGAAAGACCATCTCCCACCACCTCAGGCCTTGCCATGGCCTGCCCACTGCCACGGGGCACCAACTCTGCCCAGGCAAAACGCTCCTGCCTTCCTCTTTTACAGCTTCTTCCACATCAAGCGAGCGAAGCACCAAAGCCTAAGCAACTCCCACATGGATATGAACCTTCAGTCAGGTTTATGGCAAGAAAACAGCCTTTTTTCCTACTGTTTTATCCGCTGCTTGTGGGACAGGCGAGATGGGCGCAGGCCCACGGCTAGTGGGGTGGGCGGAAAGGAGATGCCTCCTTCCCACCTCCTCCGCCCCTGAGGATCTGGTTACTCTTCCCCAACGGCCTTCGGGGCACGGACACCATCAGCCAGTATCCAGGCAGGGTTTATTCCCGGTGGCGTTGCCTCATTTTTCAGGAAGCGCCGTTTCCCTCACGGAGGAGCTCTGGGGGCACCGCTGCCCGGCCCGGCTCCTCGCCCCCGGCCTACCCCCACTCCCCCGGCGGCGGGAGGGGCCCCGCCCGCAGAAACACCAAAAAGTCCCCAAATTTTTTCAGCTGTGGGAACGCCACAAGTCCACCGAGAGGCGGGAACTAGCGGGAGCCGGCGAGGCGCTGCCCCAGCCCCCGCGGCAGCAGAGAAGCTTCGGTTCCCAAAAAGAAACTTCGATTTCCAGCCCTCGCCAGCCGCCGACCCGCTGCCTCGGCGCCCCCTTCCC
>VXBW01005537.1:1054192-1085523 GCA_013400375.1 Thinocorus orbignyianus
GCACTCACCGCGGCGGCTGAAGGGACGCAGGCGAGGGGAGGAGCAGGGTGGCGGCCGGCCCACGGGTGCTTCCCCACACCCGTGGGAAGGAGCGCCCGCCCCACACGGGCATGGCCGAAGGCCTGTTTCACGGACGCCGCCTTTCCCTGCCCAGGCCGGGGTGGCGGGAGACCGCCTTTCCTGAGAGAGAGGCCGGGGAAGAACCACCTCTGCCGAAGCTGGACCCGGGCCCTCAGGAGCGCCCGCCATTTTCCCCTATGGAAGACATCCAGTGCCTCCTGGCAGTTCCCTCCTAGGAGGCCGTCAGGGCACTATTTTCCATTTTCCCCTCGCAATAGCAAAATACCTATTTAAAAGTTCAAAAGCCCTAGTGTGGGTAAAGTAAAAGAAGTGGCGCTGGTGTCAAGGAGCATGTTGATGCAGTTTTGCCCTCCGTATCAAAACCACAGCCATTAAATATGCAAACAGCCCATGGAAGTTCCAGTTATGTTTCCACATTGCCAGCTTTCGCTCGGATAAGCAACACTGGTATTTCTTGAAGCACGCATTGAACAGACGGAGGAGAGGTTTGGTAATCACGGTTTTATTTACTCAGATTCAGACAATGCTAATACAGAAAGTACCGTATTTTACTGCAGTCACCGTGGCTCGACTCTGGAAACGGGCACAGGACATCAAGATAGCACCTATACATCCCTGGCAGAAGTTACAGAAAAAAAATTTATACAGAAAAGACACAGTAAGTCTGTTACTTTGTCATTTGTTTACCTAAGCAGTCACACAGTGACACAGGTTGTATCTCACACCCCGCTGTACATCAAGAGAAACAAAAATAATAATACACCGTACAGAAGATAAGCCAAAGTTCAGTTGTTTGACATCTTCCAGGTTGTCAATTTTCCCTTGTCCTCCAAAGACTAGCTGTGGGGGTTTCCAAGTACCATAAAGTACTCTAAAGCTTAAAAGGGCTTCCAGTTTTAGAGTAGATTGTCAAAGCTGGGAGGAGGGTGGGGAGGAAGAAGAGGCCAAGTCTGTTCATCTGGGGTCTAACAGACAAACAAAACCATGAAACAAATGCACTTGGATTCACAGGAGACTTCCCAATTTCATCGGACATGTGAGCAAGGCCTAGATAAGCAACAAGCCAGTCAAAAAGGTCATTTAAAAAACTTGGGAATTACCTAACTAAAACAAATTATGTAAAAATCTGTTGGCTATATAACTAGTTCACCTATGGTGATTGCTAGACGTAGAAAGGAGGTGGTCATCATGGTTTGAAGGAAATCCTTTGCTAAATGTTATTGTCAGGCCTGGGTTGCCTTTTAGACTAACACTTAAAAACAGGGAGATAAGTAAAAAAAAAAAAAAAAGTATTACTTTTCTTTCTCTGTTAACTATAAAAACAGAAAGAGGAACTGCATAGCTTCAGATACGTTGGGGTTTAAACCATTAAGAGAAGCAGCAAAGGAAAAAGTTTAGTTTTAGGGTTTTGAGTCCACTTTGCATCAAAAGCAAGTCTTTGAAATTCTTGATAATTGTGTACACAATGTTTGAGAACAAAGGGCCTGATCGTCAGAAAGGCCCCTATTCCTCAGAAGGCAACAGATGCCAATAACCATCAAGGTGGCCTTTTTCCTTTAAAAAGTCAGTAAACAGGACACAAATTTGCATGCAGCACTGCATGGCAATTACAGAAAGATAATTTCTAAATCTGCAAAAACTTCAGTATGTACTCAAGCTATACATACAAAGTGAAGAAGTTACCAGTGTCAGCGTGTCTTCAGACTGCAAATCATGTCTAATGGTTTACTGTAGATGCACAGCAAACTCATCTTTTCTTGATAAATAAAGAAACTGCTGATCAGCACGGTGAGGAGAGGTATCTAAATCAAGGTGAATGGCCAAACAAGTGCAGAGGTATTCTATGCAGATTTTATTTTCTTTGCTTTAATAGCAGCTTCAATCTCTTCCATGATTGGCACTGGTCCTGCATAATTATTAGTTTCAATAGCTTCTAATTTCTTCTGATAGTCAGCTGGCAAGCCGTTCTGTTCTGCACCCATGCAGATAACCTGAAATCAAAAGGGGAATAAAAAAACCTTCAACAATAGTGTTAGAAAGGACAGACCCCTCCAAACATTTACTCATCTAGGAAGAAGCACTTAAGTTAACAAGAGAATAAATCCCAAATAATGCCATTTGTACTTGAAGATACCCAAAGGCTTCTAAAAGACCACTGAAGACCTTAATAACATAAACAAAAATTACTGAAAAGGTTTGTAACTACCAAGACATACCCTTAAGATTCTGAATTGTGCACAAGGCTGCATAATTAAGCTGTTAGTTATTCAAGTATTCCATTCTTTCTTCCAGGGAGGAAGAGAACTACTTTAGCCAGCCTTAGTATCACATCTCAGTGAGAAGCTGCATATATTATTGATGTTATTTTTAAAATTAAACTGTTCAAATCCAAAGCACAACAGCGTGGTTGTAGTAGACAAGTTACGGAGTTATGGAAACAGATACTTAGCTTAGTTAAAAAGCACAGATTCCTTAGAGCTGTGCTTCTACATACAAAATAAACTTAAGTATTGGTGCCAGAAAAAGTAAGTGACAGTGAGAAGAAATGAGGAGGCTGTAGGAGCCAAGGCTTGAAAGAGACACCAGCTAGTTCTGATAAAAAAATGCAGATTTAAAAAGCTGACACTATCATAAATACTCTTTTGTGCAATCAATAGCCTGGAAATTCAAGAATTAAGTGTCTAGAAAGGATGAAGTACACACGAGCAGATGGATATAGATCACTGTGTGCAGATGCACTCACCTGTACTA
This sequence comes from Thinocorus orbignyianus, assembly GCA_013400375.1. Classification (NCBI taxonomy): domain Eukaryota; kingdom Metazoa; phylum Chordata; class Aves; order Ciconiiformes; family Thinocoridae; genus Thinocorus; species Thinocorus orbignyianus. The sequence continues at coordinate 1,057,025 of VXBW01005537.1, forward strand.
AATTTTTATCTCTCCTGCCTGGTTAACTTAAACAAATACAAGCTGGGGATAGGAGGGAAGAAGAGAACTAACAACTAACCCTGACAACAGGAAGAGGTAATGTTTAACTAGATAAAGTAGCAATATTGGAAGTCTGCTCATTCAGCATACTAGCGAGAGCTGACACGCAGCAGCAGGCTATGTATTAACTGCTTAAAAAGCCATAAAGATCTGTCTTGACAGGAGGAATGAATACAGGGAGGAGGTTTGTGAACTAGCAGAGCCTGCTTTCTAAGCAAGCTTTCTCTTCAGAAGTCTTGCAGCAGCTGGCCTGAGCTATACTCCTGGAAGCTGGTTCACGGGAGCAAGTTTCTCAGTTAAGAGAAGGCTGCACACTTGGGATTTAACAAGCTCAAGCCTTGTTTCCTTGCTTTCAGTAGAAAAAAAGACAACATGTCACAGTGACGTCTCTCTGCAATAGCTAATAACTGCACAATTCCAGACACTCAGTCATGCCACCCCAGGCTAGGCCCGCATCAGATCTCACAAGCTAAGCAGGTCAGGCCTGCTGCGTGACTGGATCATGTGTCTCTGCACAGTTAGTGCATTGCAGAGCAGTATTGAAACACCTCTGCCTCACCAGCCTTCAAGTGGGAACCCTGCAGTGCTCTGCAGTGTTGCTGGAAGTCCTGCAGTATGCTGATGATGCATCTGGTAAAAGGAGGCAGGTGGACTCCTGTATTAAATGGCAGTAAGGTACTTCACAAGACAACAGCGATAATCTGTGTCCTTGAGACTACAAGCCAGGTGCTCTATTCCCCCAACAGAAGCTTCCCTCTGTCCTTTTAATGGAGTACATTAATTTTTCAAACAGAGAATTGCTGCATATATGTAAACAGCATCCTTCAGGAATCCTTGGGTCAGTCATAACTAATTCACAAGTTAAACAGAGGCTTCGTGGAAGGCATAAGTGAGCCCAAAAATAAAGCTCATTCAGTAGACCTTTAAGAGCTAGCAATCTTCTGCAATCATCATTACACTATTACCTCGCACAAGGATTAAGTTATACTTTTACATTAGAGTTACTCATGTCTTCTGTCCACTGTAAATAAAGTACTTATTAAACTGGACAGAAGTACTGCATTATATATTTCTGTGCATTCTCTCCAAAATCACAGTGCAACACCTACCTTTTTATATGGAGGAGAAGGGGGACCACAGACATAGTCCTTCATCTGGTAGCTTCGACAGGTCAGTACCTTTCCTGCTTCAGTGTGGACGTTAACTTCTATGGGGACATAAATGCCATCTTCAACCCCCTCTTGTCTGTAAAGGAACATATATTCCTTTCATGCCAAGTAACTTAAGCATCTTTGAAACAAATTGTGCAATTAAACATCTGCATTTAGTATAACAGAATTCAAGGCAGGACCAGCTGGTCAGCGCTGTTAAACAGATTTAAAGAAAAGCAAAGCAAAGCATATTCCAGTACTTTTTGTGCAGAGTTGTTTCATATCCAAAACCAGGTTTCTAAAGAAGCAGCAACATTCACTTTTATCATATCAGCTCTGTAAGAAAGATGACTAGTGATTAACTTGCAAAATTAGAAAGGGAATATTCCTTGTGAATTTATTACTGCGCAAGTCTGATAACCTACAAGAGAAATGCAACCAAGATTACCAGAATGAACGAGCCAGCCACATACCATTCCTTACCTTCCGCTTGGATAATGAAACAATTGCAAAGTTTTATCTTGCCCATTGTGTTGTGTTTGAATAAGGGGAAATTCACACAAATCTTTTGAGGCACATTTCAATGACACCCTTTAATTGGCACAAGACGTGTACAGCAACAATGCACTAGATAGGGCAAAACCCATTTTGTTATTTTTTGTTAGCAAAATCATGCTGTCTTCAGAAAACAAAGCCAAACTCAAACATGAAGCTCTTTAACCATTAGCATTCAGCCACTGATAAAAGTTTGAAGAAACAGTAAGAAATAAACGAGAAGCTTAAGCAATACAAGACAGATTTTATAGCACAATTAACTTTAGATGTGCTTTAGATTAGGGTGATAACATGGCTTTTAGCATTGCCCATCAAAATATCATCTTGACAACTTTCTTTCAAGGACTACCATTTCAAGTTACTTCACAAACACAGCACGGGACACGTAATGTGAGTAACTAGGTTAAGTGCAAGTAGAAACTAGAAGCCAACTGCACATTCAAGGCCATCAGACTGCAAAATAAGTCACATGGGAGTGAGAAAGCAAGAAAAACGTTAGTTAAGTAACATCCATTGTGAGGATATACGAGGAAATGTCATGATTTAGTCTGTACCTTATAGAGTTGTGAAGTACAGAAGACAAAAAAAAATAAATCTGTTCATGAAACAGCACCAAAATGCATTTGAAGCCAAAAAGTTCTTCCCCTTCCATATTTGTTTTCTATGTATTACATTGTTTTACTAGTATTTCAACTAACTACATGCAGCATCAATGATACGTTCCCTCCTCTGCTTCTAGATAAGAAAGCACAGACGTTTTTATCCAGGATGTGGAGGAAGGGAGGGGGCAGGGAACCAAGGAGTGGGATGGGACAAATAGTGAAATAATTTTTCTCTTGATACATGGAAATTCCAGAAAATAACTTGGTTGAGAACTTAAAAATATATCTGCTTGCACTCAACCAAACAATCCCAAGAATTTCATCAGGAACACATGCAAGCTCACTTGAGTTGTTTCCGAGCAATTCTTAAGAGTAACACTATCAACTGTCACTATAAAGCCCAAGTACACATCCGACTTCCTTCCATTTCCAGGTCACCTTCATGGCATCAATGAGGCAACTGCAAAAGAGCAATCTTTAATGCTAGTGTTCGTCCTGGAGTTTTTGGTGATGTTATAGCACTCGAGTCTCTAGCATCTTTGCCAGCATTAAAGTTTATCCCCAGTCAAACAAATGTCAGGAATCCTCAATTCTACAGTATGTAAACAACACTTCTACAAGTCAAAATACAAAATACTGTCTGCATTGTGGGGGGCAATACAGAGTTACTATCAAAGCAGATGCTGTCAGGCAGGATCTTGTTTACGCTTTAGGAAAGCATGGTAAAGTAAAGGTCAGCAGAAGGGGGTGCAGGAGGTAAATGCTAGTGTAAGCAATGAAGGGGGAACTCAGGAGATCCTAAAGCAGGGACATGTGAAGCTTTTCCCAACCACAAGGATATCTGCTAGATGTCCTCCTGCTTGGGACTAACATTCCCAACCAGAACATGAGAGTGCTGAGTGCCCATTCCCATGGTGTGCTAACAGAACTTGGGCAACAACTTCTGTTACATTTCAGGTTCACTGTAGGCATCAAAAAGCCAGTTAGACCTTCCAAGTTTCATGGCCAAGGTTATAAGGACATGTCTACACAGCACAGTGCAGCCATAACCCAAACTGCAACAGTAGCAGAGGCAAGAGAACTATATTAATTTAATGCTTTCAATGGGTTTAATATGCCCTGCTTCCTCAGCCTCACTATCCCAGATTCCTACTGGAATTAATTGACAGTGGTGAACGGCTCTGAACAAACAATCTTTGTGTACCAGGAGCACTGTGCTGTCCAGGCGCATCCCAGGAGCTGCAATAAGCATGTGACACCAGCCAAAGTTTTGGAGATTACGTTCTAAGCCCTGCCTTAGACCTTGAAAGAAGTGATGCTCCTCCTCAATTTGTTTACCCAGGTGGTCCTCCAGTCTTCAGCCTGGGAATGACTTGCTCAGGTTGCCTTCAACTTCTCTTAATTACCAGGCACGGGCAAACCACTCTCCACGGTGCACTGTGAGGGTGCAGGCAGCCTCTCCCATTTAAAGGGAGAAATAAAACCACCCCAGTTCCCTGCTTGATCTACCTCAAGTTTACAACAGTTTGAATCCTTAGAAGATGTGCAAAATAACCTCCTCAAAAGGTCTCTCTGCCTGTATTAAAGATCTTGTCTTCTCCTGTAAAATCTTGTCATCATCCCTTCCTTTACCAGTACAACTGGAGCCCACAGATGTATAGAGAAAGAAACTGATGTCAGTCTCAAAGGAAACTCTCCCTAAAGCAATGGGAAAAGTGCCACAGGACAAATACAGAGTTTAACATCATTTAAGGGAGAGGACATTATGAGGACAGGGGTTAAAAAAGGAACCCCACCAGTGTTATCAGCTCCAAATCAAGCTCCACACCTTGTTAAAATATGCCTAAGCAGCTTTAACTTGAAAACAAAGCCATTTTAATCACAAATGTGTTAGAAGCCAGTACACATACCATGAAGTGAAATTCGCATATTAAACTCTAAAGCATCTTCTTGATCCCAACACCAAAGCTTCCACACAGCTCTTTACCAAAAATTAACTATTGCTTTTCAATTGCTCTCTAAAGTAGTAGAAGACAGCAAAAGTTAAGTCACCTACTTATCCAGTGAACTTAAATTGCTAGTGTTCATTTTCCACACTATTCCCCACACTTGGTCTCCAGGGCTCTGAACAATGGTAGCTGTACCTCCATGCCAGACAGAACTCGTCCTGCCTTGATGATGGCCAAAATCGAGCTTAAAATCCTGCAAATGAAACCAATGCAGAGAATCAATTTCCACTTAAGGTCAGGGCTGTTGGTTATTCTTGATATGAAATGGGCACCTAAAGGAAAGTCTACAAGTAGTGAAGTCACAGAAGGAGTAAGAGACTGCCAGGATCTGATCCAGCTGTCATCTTACAAGGGGCTGAAGTCAGTCTTTTTCACCTCTCCATAAGATACAGGAGCCTTGGGACAAAGGGAAGAAAGATCTGGCAGAGAGCACTGTTGGTAAAAGTCTTGGTCTGCAGAGAGCTGGATCAACATCCAAACCTCTCAGAAGGCTGGCCTCAACATGAGCTAACCACTTCTAGCAGTGAGAAGTGGAAGTAGCCCTTCTAGAGGAGCACAGGTACCCAATTTTGCAGTAAATACAGCAGTGCTGAAGAAACATCAGCTTGACTTTTGCCCAAGGTGGCAGTAATGGGATTGTGGATGTGCTTCTCTTTAGAGAGTATGGAGGTCCCTTGGCTGAGGTGTGCCATGAAGGACAGAACTGACTACTGCCTTCTTGTTCCTCAGAAGACATGTCTACATGGTACCCATTCCTCTGCAGCTTTTGGTGCTGCTAAAACTTAAATGCTACTGTGCAGAATCCCAGAAAACAGCAAGGATAAAGAAACCTCCAAGACAGTGAGCTTGGGATCTTGTCTTCATGCAGTAATAGACTTGCCCAATTATAAAATATCACCCCATATATTTTCTAGTGTTCTGTACCATCTCATCACTCAACTGGAACATTCTTGGGTATTTTTAAGTCAAGGCGTATGCCTCCTTGAGTGAGCTTATTTAGGTTTTTACAAGTTGAAGCATTTTTTTAGAAATCAAATCACTCTTTTTCTTATAAGTATTACTTTCTAACCAAAAGAGAATAACGGGTTCTTGCATTTTTCCACAGTAATTTCCCATCTGACTCCATACAGTCACTTTCCTCTCCTACTTGTTAGCCAGTCTGTAGATCCTTCCCTAGCAGTAGAGAGAGAAAAGGAAAAAAACCTCATCAACTTTAAGGAAGATTACCTGCTTAACCACAACAAAATCTGGCAAAGGCAAAAAGGATTAAAAACAGCAACAAAACCCAAACCTATACAACCCCAAAGCTTTGCTTATTTCTCAGTGTCACCCTCTTTAAGCTATTAGATAATTTTATAAATATATGTATGAACACATTAACATTAATTTTCTGAGATGTGTTACCATCTTGTAATATGTCCCAACAGCCATTGGGAAAAAGCTGCAATAGTTGAGCAGTTGGAGGCTTACACACAGAAGAACAGCACTGATCAGAACACTGATCAAATCTATTTTTTTGTGTAAGTGATAATCAGCAGTCTGGCAAAGCCAAACTGTTTACTCCATCAATAGAGTCATCTTCCTTTCCCATAAAATGTCCCCAATTAAACTACTTTCACTTGGAAAAAAAGTTTACTTAAGACACACCAGTGTCAACCATTCAACAAGCTGCTGCAAAACCGCTTTGCAGTGTCTGGGTCACTGGGTCACTGCATGAGGGGGTCTCTGGGCTGGACCCTGCAGATACTCAAGCCTGAGTAACTGGCACACAAACAGTTCAGCCAAGTAGAAGCCTGGAGTAAGAGATGTGGACGAGTGCTTGCAGGGCAGCCCCAAGGAGCCGAGTACCCCCGAGTGCCAGTGTAATACTCCTTCTATGCTTCTTAGACATCCCATTTCTCACAGCTTTTGGCTGAGGATTAATAAAGCTTTAAGATGTAAAACCAGAGGGAAGTAAATTTAATATTCTAGTTTAGCATCCAAAGTACTGTTTACAGGCTTTTTTTTTCCCCCCCCCCCAAGNTCCCCCCCCCCCCAAGCCAGCGTGGTGCTACCATAGAGCAATTAACAAAAATCAGCTCCAACCTTTGTGCACTCCCAAGCAACAGTGATTTTCCATCTTGAAGTGAGTGCAGCCGCCCGGTGTTGGCAGGGAGCACAGCAACCAGTCGAAGGCCAGCTGGAAAAGCTGCTGTCTGACTTCCAGCTAACCTGCAGCCTGGCAAGAGGCTTTCACTGTGTACCCTGAAAAGCTGCCTGAAACCCAGACGGAGAGCTGAGGCACAGGGCTTCCTTTTAACCAAAGGTAAGCACAGGACACTACTGCTCTTCTCCTCACCTCCAAAGTCTAATCCTGCAAGGTGCCGGGCTCTTGTCAGGTTTGGCTTCTCAGTGGTATCTCTAAGCACCTCAAGCTTTACAGGAGCAGGCACCAGCTGCCAGGCCAATTGTCCCAGGAGACACCAAATATCTGACCATAGGGAGTTTATTAATTACAAGTTTTTGGAACATCTTCATACACTCTTAACATAGATCGTTTCCTGCCAGTTTCCCCAAGAGAACCTTCAGGTCATCCTTAAGTGCTATCAATCAATGCTCTGCTCCTCCAGGTACCCTCCCAGCTGTACACATCTGTACATCAGCAGCTCAGTGACCACGAGCTCTTGTTTTCCAAGGCAACATTAAAGCCAGGCTGATACGCTGATGTTTAATAACCCCAGAGAGGGGAGAACTGCGGGGGCTGAGGAAGGTGCCCCTGCAGTTGTGCAGTGCTGGGTGACAGCTCGACACAGGAAGGGCTCCTTGCTTGTGGCCGAGCATGGCACAGGGGAATGAGGAGTTCTGATTTTCATTTTGTTTTAAATGAATCATCATCCTCCTTTTAAAACTGCCAGGAACTTGTCCCATAAGCCCAACTGTGCACCTGCTATGTAGGTTTTCAGGTTGTACCTCTACACATGGGGTCTCACCTGGAGGCCTGGCAGACTGCGTTAACCCCCCCCTAAGATAAACCCCCCCAGCGGTGGGACTAACGCAAACGCTCTCTGGGCGGTGGGCAGCCCCGACAGCGACAGGGATGACAAGATCCCCCCCGCCTAAACCATGCTACCGGCAGGAGGGACCGGCCGGCCTCCAGCCCCGCACCCCGTGCGGCGGAGCCGGGCCCACGCGTGGCTCCAGCGGGGCAGGCGGACCCACGGCTCTGCTCCCCACGCACCTGCAGGCGCGCCAGGGCGCAGAGCGACGCCGAGGGGTTGCGCAGCAGCAGCCGCTCCCGCAGCAGGTTGCTGCCGTACGCGTAGTACAGGAACCAGTCGCCGCCGCAGAGCTCCATCAGCCCGCTCCCGGTCCCGGTCCCTCTCCTTTAACGCCCCCCTCCCGCTGGCGGCGACCTGGGCGGCGCTTCTCACCCGCTTCCGAGGTTGCGGCGGCGGGGAGGGCCTTCCGCAAAGGTCACGCTGCGCCCTTGCGCTGGTCCAACCCGGGAACAGGCTGGGGATGTACAGGAGGGAGAGGCAACAAGGTGCTCGTGGGTGGATGGGTAGAACTGGAGACCCACGCACAGAGGCAGCTCCTCAAAGGGCCACAAAGATTATCAGAGGGATGGAGTACCTTTCCTATGAGGACAGGCTGAGGGAGCTGGGGCTGTTCAGTCTGGAGAAGAGAAGGCTCTGGGGAGACCTTACAGCAGCCTTTCAGTATCTGAAGGGAGCTACAGGAGAGCTGGAGAGGGACTCTTTGTCAGGGAGTGGAGTGATAGGACAAGGGGTAATGGTTTTAAATTGGAAGAGGGGAGATTTAGATGAGATATTAGGAAAAAATTCTTTCCTGTGCAGGTGGTGAGACACTGGAACAGGTTGCCCAGAGAAGTTGTTGCTGCCCCATCCCCAGAGGGGTTCAAGGCCAGGCTGGATGGGGCTTGGAGCAACCTGGTCTGGTGGGAGGTGTCCCTGCCCATGGCAGGGGGGTTGGAACTTGTTGATCTTTAAGGTCCCTTCCAACTCGAACCATTCTGTGATTCTATGAGAATGACCTTCTAATAAAAATCCCCAACTGGCCTTTCATACCACTTTTTACATTATTGAAACTTGGGACATTCTGCAGAAGAATTGCCAGTTTTTCTCAACACTCAGAATTTCAACAAATGTTTTGATGATTTTTCATTCAAAAAGCACATATATTTTTTAACAAGGAGAAACTCAAATTCGTGTCGTTTTTGAAGTTAGATGGTGGACAGATGAGGAGACTGACTCCCTGGTTTGTGCATGTGAAAGCTTTTCTTAGCAAAATTACAGTTAAATTTATGGGACAAAAATTAACTTAAAACACTGTCACTTGCAATTCAAAGTATTTAATCACTCAAAAAGCCATTTTCAAATTAAAATGTGTGGAGGTTTCAATTTGTATAGTCTGTATGGGTACCAAGCCTGTTCTATGACCAACTAGCAGTAGCCAGTATTTCCAGCAGTGTGGTTTTGGTGTGCATGGTGTAAGTTGGGTTTGCCCAAACTAGATACAGCATAGTGCTAATCCAGATACTATTGAAGTAAAGCCTAGATTTATGGTGTTTAGATTAATTTTTAATTGAACTGAGTCAATCAATTTGCACTTCTGAAGCCCGTTTCTTCCCCAGCACAGCCCATGGCAATTTAGAAACAGCAGATTTAGCCTCTCAACTATTCATGAGAGGGATAGACGTGAGAATGGAATTGAGAGAGCCAGCACTGACGGCGTGGGTCTGCGTCATCGTAAGCTTTGGCTTTAAACTAGCTGGAAAATATAAACCTCTATTCCCAACAGCTTTTATTAAGCCCTTTTTGATTAAAACCTTAATTAAAACTATAATTGATAGAGCACCCAAACGTGCACTGTGTGCTCTGAGCCAGTGGGCAGTGAGATGGCCAATGTCTCCTGCAGAGCACTGGACCGCTCACAAAAATGAGGCCACCTGAGTCTGCAGGGCATGCAAAGCATACATTAGAAGAGGGAATGTTAATTCTGAATCCTGTTATCAGAAAAACTAGGTTTTCAGTGCTAATCCAAAAACACAAAGGCCAGTGTCCGTGCTCTTTAGGAATCAGCCTCTGAATTGTCTGCAGCTTCTCACCTTAACACTGTGAAGTGGCACAGTGTAGACTGCTCTTTGTTTTCATACTCTCAGGCCTGAGACTGAAGAAAAATGCATCTGCCATGAGCCGGAAAAGGGACAGAAAGCCCTGTGCAGGCCAGCTGAAACATGCTGCAGGTATGACCCTTGAAGAGGCCCCAGACTGAGTCTCCCTGGTGCTGTCAGCAGCAGTTTGAGCAGTCTGATGGTGAGACAGCACAGAAGAAAAATCAGTCTGGTCTGAAGGGAAACCTTTGCAAGCTTTTCTGCTGACATACATCCAAATTGTGGCTAAATGGCAGCACGTGCTTAGGGAAATACTTGGATACTGTGGGTAGACCTTGCTTTGAAACTGAATTTCCAGTTGAAAATACAGTGACAAGAGGACCTTTCCTGTAACAATTCAAGTAGAAACCTGCAGGGCTTTGGTGGTATTACTAGATTTCACACTGGTACTGGTTAACAACCTTTTCAGGTGAGAGTTAACTTTCCTGGAGAGGAGAGTGTTAAATGAAACCTTTGGGGGTTTTGTGTGTTTTTTTTGTTTGTTTGTTTGATTGATTGATTGATTTTTGAAGTTAAATCAGTTCTGAAGTCACAGGCTATCTCCAGAGCTGCTGACATGAGACCTGTGTTGACTTGTTTGAAGCCTCAAACAATTTGGAGGCATTGTTTCTCCTTGGATGTAACAGCAAAAACTGCACAGAGTAAGCAGCCAAGAGTACTCCTCCTGTGTGGGAGCTTCCCGAACGGTGGAGAAAGCTCTGCATACGCACAGTTGTTTGTGCATTGTCTGTGAAAGGGATCAACAGTGTTCTTTATGCAGAGAAAACGGGAATTTGTTTCCATCATCTTTTTATCCCTATATGCAGTATATTCTTGGGCCTATTCTACTTAGGTTTTTAGTGAAAAAAAAAAGGAAATTAGGATGAAATAGGATGTAGTGGGATGAGTTAAACCTGCTGAAATGTCTGCCAGTCACTCAGTGTGCCTCCCCATCACTTTCTCTGCTCCCCATGGTTGTCACAGCATGAACTTTAATTAATATTGAAGGGAAAAAAAAAGAGAATCTGGAGGAATAATAAGGGCAAGTGATGCAAATGAACCACGTGTGCAGTCCTCCCCACAGCTTTTCTTTCCCCCCATAGGACCCAGAGTAGAATGTGCTCTGCAATTAGCATTTCATTGAAATGATACCTCTTTTTGCTGCAAGAAGGTTATAGCTGGTGGTAGCTTCTTAATACGATATATGAGATCTGGGGGTCTGCAGAGATTTCGTGTTCATGCAAATGAATGCAAATGATTTTACAGTGTCTAATGGTGTTACAGTGCTTGTTCTTTCCCTTCAAAACAGGGACCATGATGTCCTGCAGGTATCCAGCCTCCTTCCCTGCCCTACCTGACAGAACAGCAACTGGCCCATGGGGCTTGTAACCCTGCTGACCAGGAGGAATATAACCCATTGTTCACTTTGCAATTCTGTTTTTGCTTGTTTCTGCAAATAGCATGTGCAAGAGAGATGAGCTATTAAAGCGGCTGGATCTGTGCATGTAAATGCCTGAGGTTTTTTTTTTGCTCTAGCCAATGCCAAAGTGATTTTTTGGACCCTTCCTGAGGCAGCTCCAAGTTCTCCCTGGCTGCTGCCCACTCCTGAGATGTCACTCCATGGTGGGTGCTATTTGGGGTGAAGGAAGTAGCAAAGGCAAAGGACAGCCATGTGAATCCCTCCCCCAGATCAGATATTGGAAAGAGGAGGGTGTGTATCTGTGTCTTGCTTTCACTTGTACCTCCTGAAGCCCAGGTCTATACTTGTGACAAGCTTTTTGCCATCAGAGCTCCTTCTAAGTCTTGTAGGGGCAAAATGTATGGGATCTATGTATGAAAAAAAAAAGGCTAAAATTGACATATGTGAAATCTGGACACATGAAGAGTGGCAGAGTGCTTTTACAAGCAGATGCTGGTGCACACAGTTGGCCTTAGTCACTTTGGCTTGTGAGGACATCTGCTCTGCTCACACATCTACAGGTGCTTGTGACTGTGACTTCAGCAATTCGATTGAAAATCTTGCCAAATGTTAGGTCAGTTTTCAAAGGAAGAATACAGGGTTGTACAGCACAGGCTGTAGCTGGGACCCAGTTTTTTATCTTGTATATGAGTGTACAGTGGGAACAGCTCAATGTTGAATTTCTGCTCATCCTTGTGTAAGTAAATTCAAAATCTGGCTTCTTTCCTATTACCTAGTGTTTTGCTTCTCTCACTGTAAAGCTCTTCTGAATGATAACAGTTTTCTAATGATACAAAGCAAATGGTTACAGGAGATTTTGTCAAACTAGTTTCCCTTGTTACTGAAATCTCTTAGTTTGCTGTGTCAAGAGAATTTTGTCAGTGTGACGTTTCTGTGGTCTGTTGTCTCAGGGTGCATTAGCATCTCCCACTGCAGAAGCAATTGCTCCTTTCAGAGGACCAGTGTGCATTGCCGTCCTCCTCTGGTGGGGACTTGTCTCATGAAACACTGAGCAGGTTCTCTGTCCAGGCTGTCAAGAACTTGAGAATTTTTTTCCCCTGTGGATGTTACGACTATTGAATGTAGACTGGCAGTTGAAAGGGATATATCCCTTTGGGCAGCCCTGCCATTATGGTTTAGTGTTAGTTTGGTTTCCTACCATCATTTTGCCTTCTGTAGGCTGGGAGCACTCTTGTTTTCTTCCTCCTTTTGTTCTCTTTCAGCACAGGAAAATTGTTAAATTAATTCAGTTCCAGATGGTGTTTTTCAGTCCTGTATTAACCCTGTGGCTTTACATTTGAAAGCTGTGGTGCATTCCACATTCCCAGGCACAAATACAGGTTAGGCAGAGAATGGCTGGAGAGCAGCCCTGAGGAGAAGGACTTGGGAGTGCTCATGGATGAGAAGCTCCACATGAGCCGGCAGTGTGCGCTGGCAGCCCAGAAAGCCAACCCCATCCTGGGTTGCATCAAAAGAAGCGTGACCAGCAGGGCCAGGGAGGTGATTCTGCCCCTCTGCTCTGCACTCGTGAGACTCCACCTGGAGTCCTGTGTTCAGTTCTGGAGTCCTCAACATAGAAAGGACATTGNGGCACACATGGCCCTAAGCATCTCAAGGGTTGCATGTTTGGTAGCTGATTGGAAACAGGCTTATTTTATTTCTGTCCAGATAGGAAACCCTATTTTTTTTTTATTATTTTTTTTTTTTAAGCAATATAAAAAAAAATAATACGTTTTCAGCAGGCTAGAACAGGTCCTCATTCCCTCCTTCCCACTCACAAGAGCGTAATGATGTGGGTAGGGAAGCTCGTGCAGGGATGTTCTGACACAACAGATTGTGAATTGGTGCTACTTGCATGACGAGGGTTGTCAAAAAATACTGGATTACAGGAATAATTAGAGCCAGGACTTGTTACTGATCTAATTAATCAGGACTGCTTTATAAGAAGTCCCCTCCCTGTCATTTCCACCGTACCAAGCATTAAAAAAAAAAAACCTTAATAAAAATATAAATAAAAAAAATCAGTCTGTGGTTGGTGCAAGGGATGTGTAACCACCAGGTGCCACTCTCGCTCCACGGGGAATACGGGGCGGCTGGAAGGCTGGGCATAGTTTGCAGGAAAAACCAAAACAGACACTTCTCGTTTTGTCCATCTCAGGATTTTCCTCCAGGCTGTAACTGGGACAGCAGCCTTTCCTTATCCTCCAGTAAGGGGGATTCAGGAAAACCCCCGACAGTGGAAAACTGTAGGTACCGCTCACCCCGGTCTAAGTTGTGGTTTTCCATTCCATTTTTACGCAGGGAGAGAGGGATGAAGATGGAAAGCTGCTGTTTGGGAAGGCTGTGGCATCTTACACCATATTCTCCTTCTGTCATACATGGGAAGAGCTGGTTCTTCCTCCAGTCCATGGTGTTATTTAGCACTGAGCAGAGATTTTGTAGCTGCTTTAAGCGCAATAGTTACCCCTTCAGTTTTGGCCATGGAATTCAAGCTTAAGGTTTCCACAGTATTGTCTCCTTGATTTTGCTCATCTTCTGGGTACGGTTTGCTGTGTCCTAGGGAAGAGGGTGTGTCCTGGCATTTCCTGGTGCTTATGTTCACTTGTGAAAGAAATCAGCCCCTTATAGAGCCACCGCCACCCAAGCACACTTTGGTTTTCATGAAGAGAAGCAGGATTTCCTTTCTGCTTGCCCGACTGGTGTTACCAGTGGTCCCAGGAAACAGCTTCATTTTTCAAGATGAAAGGGGTGGGAAGTCACAATTTGCACTTCCACTTTTGGTTTTTGGGTCTTGGTGATCTGGGCTGATGTTTGAGTGCAGCCATGTTTGAGAAGCAAAGGGCTTTTAGTCCTTTTAGATTCAGGTGGGCACTGTGTGTACTTCTCATATAACCCTAAATCACATCAATAAGCTCAATTTTTACTCTGCTTCTGCTTGTCTTGCTCTCCCTTTCCACATCCCTCCATTCTGTCCTGCCCTTAAATGACTCGTCAGACTTGGGTTTTGATATAGCCTATAACATCTCGCTTGAGTTCTAATTAGATCTCTTTCCGTTTGAGTTCCCTATTGACTAAAGAAACCTGACACTGCCAGCCTCTGCTTCAGTTGAAGGCCCTTGTCTACTGATTTATCCTTTATGCTGTTTACTTTTTCCCCCCCCTAGATCATGAATAAGGATGTTAAATACAAGGTCACTGGGGGCTGCTGATTTCCAAACCTTGGAGCAAGTGATATTTCAAGAGCAATTGCATTATGTGATTAGGTTTCACTTACTGGGTTTTCTCAGGGAAATTGTTTGTCACAGAACAGCAGGCTCCAGCTTCCTGTAACCCTCTTAAATCAATCCCATCATATCACTTAAACCTTATTTCAGTATCTTCTGTTGTAATTGTTTAATTGTTGGCTTGAAGAGGCCTATGTGGTGTATTTAGTAGCAATCGGGTTTTTCAACAGATTACCCTTTTAAAACACAAGAGCTAAAAATACCTCACAAACCAACAAAGAAACCTCCAAACAAATCTGGATTTCCTGGAAAACTGATAAACTGAAAAATCTGTTGAAAGATGTTGTCCTTGTGTGGATGCTGGCCAGCTCTTTGGTGTTCTTCAAGTGGTGAGTGGGAGTACCTCATATAGGGCTGATAGGGATTTGCAATGTTTGACAGCGTGGAGAGTGGGGAATGCAATACCCTTATTTGAATGGAGGGTGGTTAATCCTGTGGAGACTTCTGCAAGTGTATTTTCATATCCCTGTTCTGATGTGCTCCCTGGAGGAAAGTGGATCAGCTGATGTGCAGAACCTAATTTAATCTGCTGTCTTCTGTTTTATGTGCATGTCCTGCAGAACCTATGCTTCTTTTAGGATGGAGTGATGAGTTTGTTAAGCTCTAAGTGGTATTTTGTGGGAAAAAAGAACGGTAGTCTCAATAAGTCTAAGTTACTGGATTGGGATCCTGCTTCACATCTGACATGAAGAGCAAGTAAGTTGTGACTTTTCCAACGATGTCCAACTGCAGCTGTTTGTACAAGGATGAGAAGTTGCTACTACTAAAATAGTTGTTTTTTGGGTTTGGAGGCTGTTGTTATCTGCACATCTGTACCAGTGATAAGGACTCTATCCTGACTCCAGCAGGTTTTGATAAGCTAGAACATTTCACTCTTTAGTGAACACTTTCCTCTTTTTTGTATCTAGGGTCAAAAATCCTTCCACAAGCCAGCCTGTGTCACTACAGAGAACAGTAATCTATAAATTAGTCTGCACCTGCAGACAGGCCTACCTGTCCTGTGGAACAAGTTCTTCCTGCAGTGATAAATACATCTGGGAGTTTAAAATGCAAAGCTATTGCTAGAATAATCACAATGGCTGATCAAAATTTGCACTTTGTTTTCCCCATTTCCCTCCTGTGTTAATAGAAGTGTGCTTGTGCAAATGAGAAAGAAAATATATCGAATTGTTTTCTGCACCCGTAGTCTAGCTTACTTCCTTGGAAAGGCTCTTTGCCCATGTCTGAATCAGGAACCAGGTGATCTTCTATAGCATCAGCTCTGGATCTCCTGCTCCTCTATACCCTTTTGATCTCATCTTCTACCCCTGTTCCTTGCGCTAACAAGTTGGGTGAGCCAACCCTGGTGTGTTATCAATGCGTTGGGTTTTGACATGGCTTAGTCCCTCAGCATGCTGAAAGAAAGGCAGTAATGGAAAAAAGTGCTAATAGCCTGACTGTCTCAGAGCTGAGGGAAATGAAGGATGCCATTACTGGAAAGACACAGCTGGTGGGTTCTTTCTAGTTCTGATGTTGTATGAAGGTAATACTGCATTATCAAAAGTATCTTTTTTGTCCAGGCAAAAAACCAGTTGGGATCACATCACAGGGAAAAATACTGTGACTGTAACTCCAGAAAGGACCAACAAGAAATGTCTGCAAAAAAAATAAATAAAATCATAAAATCAAAACTGATGCATTTAAGTGATAAGCTGTGCATTCAACAATACCTTGGTCTACCTTGTTGAACGCCTTTCCTAAAGCAGAGCTTTCCCTCAGGTTATTCTGAATTAACTGCAGTCATTGTCCTTTGCTCTGTTGAGAGCTATGCCTATTCCTAGAGCTAATATAAATTAACTGTCCCAACTAATTAAAGTATCTTAATTAATGGAAAAATACTGAGTCTTTATCAAGCAGTCCTTGGCTGGAACACAAAGATACGAGAGCTAAGGAGAAGAGAGATGTTTTTTCTTATGCTTTAAATAGCCTGCTAACATGAAAATGTGGTGATAGCCAAACTCTCATGAGGATGAAGTTGTTTTCCCACAGCTATAGCCCAAATCTGGATTATTACTCCATTTCCACTGAAACTCCCACTGACTGCAGACTGGTGTTACCTAAGGAAAACTGGTTTTGTGTGGGATGGCTCAGGGAGTAAGTGCATCCCAGGGTATAAGCAGAGGAGAACATGAATACAGTATTACTCCCTTCCCTGCAAGAGGAGCATGGGGATGACTCACTGGAAGTGGCTGGTGTCCTCCCCCTCTGCCCTCCTGGCTCTGCAGTCATCAGTTGGGTCAAGCCATGGTCCTCCCCTGCTCAGGCACCTGCTCCAGGCACAAGGTGTGAAGGCCAGTGGTGCCACCCAAATAATCTCATGTGAGCTGCAGTTGCATGGCCCAGGGGGTTGAAACCACAAGCTGACTTTACACCAGGACTTGTGGACTCATCTCCTTCTGGAGACAATATTCTTGTCTTGCTGTTTCCAGATAGACCAGCTGAACCAAGGAGAATAGTCACTGGGCTTCTTTCTCCTCAGGTTTCCTGGTCTTTTCTCTATTCCTGCATGTCTGGTGCTTACTGCTTTTCTACTGCCCAGGGATAGCTGGCTCTCAACAGAAGCGGACCTGAGCAGCAATGAGTATGAACGCAGGAGCCCCCAGGAGCTCCCTCTGACCACCCACAGCAACAAAGAGAAGCATTTTATAAGCACTCACCAGTCGATGATAATGATGATACTCAGTTTTTAGAGGGCACATTTAAACAAGCGTAGTAATTATTATCCAGTTTAATTAGCTCAGAATTTAATCACCCTTGCAATTGAGGAAAAAGACCAGAGTCTGTTTCTAATTTAAGCAATATAAAATTTCTCAGTAGCTGTCCTGGAACACCAAATAGGTGAATCTACATGCCTTTTTTTCTCTCAGAAGAGAGACCCTACCATCCTTTTAATGCTTCATTCCACCTGTGATTGCAGTAATCCAATGGATCATTTAAAGCAATTACTACTAAACAGGAGTGATTTTAGGCCCTTTAAGTCCTAGTTTGTGCGATACTTTCTTCAGCTCTGTGTTTTTCCTGTTGCCACAGATAGAGTTCTTGACCGATCAGGACAGGAGAATCACAGTTCTGCTCCTGGTGCCCCCATCCATTCTGGTTTAGAGCTGGAAAAGGAGGAGAAATGTTCCCTTTGTGAACACTGTGCTGTGCAAACACTGTTCCTATTAATGATTTTCAGTCCATTAAATCAATGAAACAGGTAATTTCTTCCATCCTTTTTAAAGACATTGTGAGCTTATTTAGGCTTGACTCAGACCAGATCCGTCTCTTCCAGTTTGCCTTCATATTTTTTTCCTATATTGGTTTCTTCTAGGGCTTGTCTTGCCTCCCTCCATAGCACACAGACGTTGAGAGCTACCTTGTCCCAAATAGGCACAGCCACCCAGACCCAGACAGTCTGGCTGAAAGAAGGAGGAACAGGCAATCTTCTCTTCCCAGGCTCTTCCTCAGAATAGGCAATCTTCTCTTCTCTGGGTGAATTGTTAGAAGCTCCTTTTACTAGGCTGGATTACTTAAAATCTGTTCAATTTTGTGGAACATTTCCTGGGATTAATATTTTAAGCACTCCTGTGGTCAGCACAAAAAAATTTGAGAGAGGTCATTGCTGCCTTGTTGGATATTGATTTCTGTCCCATGAGGAGGCATTTTAACTGGGTTACAAAGTGTTCTTCTCTAAGATGCTTAAAATAGGACCGAGGAACTGCTATGCTATAAACTAATCAACTGGATATCAAACTCAAAGATGATCCTGAAATTGCTTAAACATCGATTCTTTGTTATCTTTTCCTGTGGAGCATATTACCCAATTCTCTTACCATTGAGCTGCTGTCAGAAAGAGATTTCAGCGAGCAGCAGTGATACAGAAAACATAGATATTTATTTTTCCTACAAAAGATTTTGTTCTTTTCAATATTTTAACAGGAAGGGTGTATGATCTGAGAAATTGCAGCTTTTGTGTATTTTTATTGCTTCTCAATGGAACAATTTTATTACTTATGATTACTGAGCCAGTCAGACATGAGAAAATGCATGTTGCAAGTATATTGTGACACTACTCTCAAAATTGTGAAAAAAGACATCAAATTAAAAGATATAAGGCAGTTGATCTACGCCCTGAAAGCCCCATTGAACCTTCTATGCAAAAAGAGGGCAAAACTGGGACCTTTTTTCCCCCTTCTAACTTCATTCCAATTTGTTTAGTACTTTAGAGAGCCTAAAATGAGAGGAATAATCCACAGCATGCACAGTGGATCTTAGCCAAACCCCATAGACATCAATTGGAAAATATCTTTCTTGGGAGGTGGACCAAGCTTGGTATTAACAGAAGCTGCCAAACTTTAAGTAGTTGTCTCTGTGCTAATGTGACATTGTGACCCATCACAGCCCCTGGTGTGATTTAAATCTCCTTTTTCTTCCTGGAAGAAGGTAGGTTGTTTTATACTTTAAAGTGCCACTGGCATGAGGTCAGCAGAGGCTTCCAGCAGCTTGTGGGAAGTGTTCTGGGATGCTTTTTATATCTGAATATGGTGTCATGCTAAGAGAAGGTTGAAGAGCTGGTATGAGTGCAAATGTTTTCCTTGTGTTTCGCAGTATTAGAAAAAGAGAACACATTTCACTTGGGGAATTTATTTCCACCAGTGGTTCAGTGCAAGACATGGAAAATCTTTCATGTTTGGAGGGTATATGAGGTTCAGTAAGGCCAAGTGCTGGGTCCTGCATTTCAGCCGCAAAAACCCCAGGCAACGCTGCTTTGCTAAAAGAGTAATCAGGCACTGGAACAGCCTGCCCAAGGAGGTGGTTGTGTCACCATTCCTGGAGGTATTTAAGAAACCTGTAGATGTGGCACTTCTGGGCATGCTCTACTGCCTGTGATTGTAGGGTTTTTGTGTGTGCATATGGTTAGACTTGGTGATCTTGGAGGTCCTTTCCAACTGTGATGATTCTGTGATTCTGTGTCAAGGAATTTTTTTTGCCAAACTGACCCTAACACTTTAGTCTAAATAACATTCCAAAAGCAGCAGGGAAACTACTTGGAAAGAAGCAAAACCTTTGTGTTTCTTAGTTTGGATCACTGTCCCACCCTTGTTTGCTCTTCCCACCTCTTGCTTTGAATGTATTAATCTTCTTCCTCCCCCCATTTCAATCCCCTGGTAAGTCACAATGTAGGCAGCATTGTGAATAGTTTGACTGTATTTTAAACATGGGAAGAGCTTGGGCTACCATTTTAACTCTCTTCTGTTTTCCAAAGACTATGAAATAACTGGTTTCTGGGTTTTCACAGAGGCATATCTCTGTCCTGATTGTATGTAGTCTTCTACTGAAGATCTAGATATAAAACTAATGCATTCATAATAAGCTTCTGGGAATAAATGCTTGCAAGGCAAGCATTTGTTAGGAGACAAAATCTTGTTCACATATTTAAAAATAGGTGTTTTTTCATCTTTGCTCAGACCATGTTATCTTGATTTTCAGGGTGGCATTAGCTGGCAAAACCAGTCTAACCCAAAAGCCTAGACCACATGCCCTGGGAAGGAAATGAGGTTTTGCCATAGCTATTTCCTTACCGCCGGTATCCAGAGAGAACATACTGTGTTGCCAGCCTTTACTGTCCTTGCTTAGTTGGTGGTTAAGGGTAGAAGTCCAGACCCAACAGAGAATATAGATTTCTGCCACCCATTCACCTCCTGGTCAAGTGCGCAGGCATCAGCTTTTCCCCATGGCTCTAGATTTTGCAGGGAGGCAGAGAGGTGCCTCCAAACAGAATTTGTGACATCCTCCTCAAAAATGTCAACCTCAGATAGCAGAGGAGAAAATACTGAGGAGTGAGTCTTAATTTTCAGTTGTCTCTGGGAAGGAAGAGCCTTACCTGATGTGATGGAGGAACACCTTGTTCCACACAGGGCAAGTGGTTTGGCCGTATTTCCTGGAAGTGGGTGTTGAGGTTGGGTTTTGGGAATGAGCAGAGGAGAAACACCATTTAAAGCTAAGCGTATGGCAGGTGTTTCATCCTTCTTGCCAATAATGAGGTGTGTTAAAAGCTGTCTGCCATGACACGAGACACACAGATTCAGTTCATGCCTCCTTCTGTGGGGATTCACAAATGTGCTTTCCATTTCCTACAGCAATGCTGCGACCAACAGGTAATAAACTATTGTGAGGGGAGTGCTGGGGGGGTATTTTTGGTCTCTCCTCTTGAACCGAGCCCATTTTTGCATTTTCACTGTTGTGTCTGTGTCGTTTGGTGCTGAAATAAGCGGAAAAGGATATTTTTATTTTGGAATGGAAATTTTGATCAAAAATTCCATTCCATTTGGCATTCCATTGCCAAATTTTCATCTTCTAGCTGCAGATCAATTATTAAAAATACTTTTAAGTGTGGAGGTTTTAAAAAGTCTCTGCAGAAAGTGGATTCCTAGCCAAAACTAGATTTTCAAAATATGGAGAGGCCCAGTGTGTTACGTTGTAAGGGAGGTGAAGGAGACATGAGACTCTTCCTTTATGTCTCATTTCCAGCCTCAGGAGAGAATGTATCTTGAAGCAACCTTAATTTCCACTGAAGAAAAATAATTTATGAATTCGTTGTATGAACTAATCAGCTCACACTGTTAGCTTCAACATATGAAAAAAATCTGCAAAGAATGAGTGAATTTAATTTTTTTCTGCAAAGTTTAACTTGTAAAATTTATGACTGCAGAATTCAATTAAAGTCGGTGGAGCTAAGCCAATAGAGTATTTGACCTCAGAAGAATAAATATCTCTTGTAATCTCAATAGACCAGTTTGTTAGTGGGCTGTCAGTTCCTAGAAGTCAATTGCATTTGCTCTGGAAAACAGGAATAACTGTAAACATCTCTAGCAGAAGCTGTAAACAATATTTTTTTTCATGCATAGATTTTCTTTTCACTGTGGGGTGAATGTACCCAGTTCTGAACTAGGCAGAATTACCCTTCTGACTTGGAAAGCATACTGGGATGTCTCCAGGTAAGAGGAATGAGAGGAGCATTACTCGAAAGAGCAGGGAAAAGGGGAAAAATAAGTGAGTGCAACAAATTTGCTGTGTATTTTCTGTCGTTTTTATCTTAGAAATATGTGGTTCTTAATGAAAGGTGCTTCTCACAATACCACGTTTCCATGCCCTTGGCAGCAGTACAGAGGTTGTATGTTCACAGAGAACAATTCTTTGGTGACCACTCTGATGTGCTGAGCCGAAACACTTTCTCTGAGGATGCTAAACTTCTTCTGTTCCCACTTGTTTCTTCAATAAACACACATGTTATGTCAGCTATAGAGAACTGCCTCATTTCTGAAAGCTGCCTCTCTGTCTGTCTCAACATATATCACTGAGGAGCCTGGCAGTTCAGGAGAGCACTTTTCATTTGAGTGATCCCTTAATTTGCAGCCTATCACCTTTGGTGATTAGTGGTAGAAATGAGGACAACCTCTGTGGGCAGACATGACAGCAGTAGGTGTAATGTTTGTTAATTTTTGACCCTTCCCAAGTGACAGCAGCAAGCTCCTTTTTTGAAAAAGACCAGAATGAAATCATTGTGGGTTTGCTTCAACGTTTGAACTTTCTATTTTTCTTTTGGTTTCTAATTAGGATGAGGTGGCACGAACAGTTACTTCTCCTGATGGATTTTTCTTATGACTGTATGCAGGAATGGATGCCATTTCCTCATAAGGTAAGGTTGTTCTAAAAGTCTATGCAATCATGCAAGTGTATATAACTTAATGCAAAAGTGAACTTTCCGTTTCTCAGAGTGTATAGGCTGTTCTTTAACACTTGTTGGTTGTTAAATTCTGACCCTGAAAGCCCCTAATTTACCTAATTTTCTCATGTGTTTGATTGTCCAAAGTTAGGTCTGCTAGAAACATGAAGGAGTGGCCAGAGGGACCTGCAGGAGGTGGACCTGCAAATCAGGTCCAAGGCAAGTGTTGACAGTCAGGCTCCTAAAAAGATCTGCAGTTTCAAATTCATATCTGGGTCACGTAACTCTGCCAAGGTCTGGCTGTAGAAGTGAAACATGTAAATAAGCTGATTATGAGACAGTTCAGTAGTGATGAAATTCAGCTTCTGCAAGGAGCCAGCAAAAAGCCTCTGTACCCCATTCTGCTCCCGTTGAGCTCTTCTTTTGACTGCTGCTTACACCCCATGAAAAGACATTTCACCCCTAGCAAAGACCATATATACACACCAGGATTTTGCCTGCGATGCTGTTGCAGTCCAGTATTCTCTGACCAGGCTCCTTCAGGTATTCCAGGAGGAGGGTTTAATATTTAATATCAAGTTGATTTCTTCAATGTATTTGGCTTCACATGTGATTTTGATTTATGAGAGTGATAGTAGTTCTGTACTGAAGGCACACCACGAGCATGGTATCCCTGTAGCCATACACCATGGAATCACAACACAAAGGTGATTCCTGGTGTCTGTGTGCTCCACTGTCACCACACCGGGTAACCCCAGTTTTCCAGCCTGTTTGCTGCTGCTCTTTGCTGCACGCACAGCCTGGCTTTCAGGCCCCTGTTGTGCTACACAAATCTCTTGGCCTTGGGATAAACTTTGCAGTTAATTGTGGCAGAGGAGGCTGCAGGCAGCTCTGTCTTGACTTGGGGGATCAGGCCGCCTCCTCTATGTCCATGCTGTTTCCTGGGTGTGCAGCAGCCAGTTCTCATGTGAACACCCTTTCTGACTGGCAGTAGAAACCATGAATAGAGTTGTTTATTTAAGGAAATCCTAGAGTAGCAGCAAAATACCTCCACTATGGAAGGTGTCTGCCCGACACGCTGTGCATAGGTTGGAGGCTCATTTGATGCTGCACCACCTGCAATTCCCACCACCTAACAGGGTGTCAGATGATCTATTCCATTCTCTCCTTATAGAGTTAGCTATAATAAATAGCATTTTAAAGGATATCTCACAGAGTCTGTGGGCCTTCTGTTACCGTTATCGTAATGGACCTGTACCTCCTGGTGCAAAACAGGATGAAAGGCTGCAAATTTAATAATTATTATTCCCATTATTACTGCCCAGGCTTTTCTAGTCCTATTTGAGCTTACATATGCAGACCTAGGAATTTGCATCAGTAGCGTTAGACCATTTCATATTTTCATTTTTCATCATTCTTCACTAAAACCTATAATCTAATCATAAGCAGTAGCAAGCATAAATAGACCCTTAAAACCAGTTACAACACTGGATAAATATACTTCACTTTATAATTAAGCATGCCTGTCCTTGTTTGAGCAACACAGGATTTAATTGTCTTCCAGTTATTTTACTTTTTGGTAAGGTGTCTTCTAATGCCTGGGAAAACTGCGTTTTTAGGAGACTGTAGTGTCTGAATTTGTGAAAACATTGATTTTTCAGCCAGCTCTGAGGTGCGGGTTTCAAGGTCTCAGTGTTTTCAAGTTAGCCAGGTGCAAGGATGAGTAGGAGCGAGACCCGGGCACTTGACCCGAACTGACCAACAGGATTATTTCCTATCATGAACGTCACATTCAATGTAAGTTAGAAAGTTTGCTGAGAAGTTCTCTCTCTTTCTTAATGGCTGCAATCCTGAGAACTTCTTGCCCTGGTTCCAGACCCCTGAGCCCTTCCTGTCCTCTCAAAGCCGTAGCGCTCGCAGTGTCTGACATTTGCTATCCCTGCTGGGAGTGCACAGCTTCCTGCTGATAGAATGGGATGAGTATGATCCTTGCGTATTTTATATTGGTATCGGGATCAATATTGGTTCTTTAGCATTATTAATGTTAATTTTCTAGTCTTACTCTATTAAATCTGTAAATCTGTTTATATTTCAACACTTGGGTTTCCTTTTTTTTTTTTTTTTTCCAATTCCCCTCCCAGAAGGGAAAGCATCATTGGGTAATAAGATAACAGTCTAAACAACAATAAATTGTTGTGGATTCTTCAAACCATAACAGTGTTGCACAGATTTTTTAAAAAAAAATGACATTTTTGTGCAACACTTCTCTGTCCAAGTCTGGAACTTACTGAGAGAGCCAAGCCAATTAAACCGGGCTGCTGCTGGCATTCGAGCTGCTGTTGAGCTTTTAAGAAACGGGCACCTTGTGGATTTGCCTGCTGCACATGCACGTGCTCATTAAGCCATCAAATACATTCAGGAGCAGAGAGGTTCTTCAGGGGTTATCAGAGTGGATACGGCATCTGGCTCAAGAAGTCTCTAAGGCCTGAGATGGCAGCAGCTGAGAGGGTTTTTCAGAGGAATTACCCATGTGTGGTAGCCCAGTCCCAGCAGCCTTCTCACAGACATCTGCTCCTGCTGACATTTAAAGACAAGACACGTCCACCTCCTGTCTCATCCTGTACCTCTGTTAGTTCTTTTGTATTAGTCTTGGAAAAGCAGAGTCGAATTACTGAGGTGAAGAAAGAGAAGCAAACTGAAATATATGATACTAAAGTGAACATAGGCATACTCCCGAAATACAGTCAACCTTCCTCAGCAGATAGAAGTCAAAGAGAACATGCCTGCCTGGCAGCCTCCTCCCATTTAAAACTTTGCATACACAGGTTTATGTAAAAAGCTGTATCAGCTGTATATATAGAGTACAAGATGAAGCTAATTTTTTCTTGGCAAATAAAATAGCTTTGAAATGGTAGATAAGTGATGTGGGTTTATGTGGGTGATAGTTGTTTGCACTGATGTGAAGCAACCCCATGAGCTTTTGTGCTCATGGATCTCAATCAAAGTCAGCTGCACTATGAGCATGTGGGGCTTCATGGAGCCCCGTTTTGGGTTTATGATTAATCTCTTTTGTCACAGTTCTGCCCTGTACCCTGGCCAAATGAGGTCTCCGCTGTTCTTGGCACCATGCCTCTTCCACTTCAGAGATAATCCCTTCCTCAGAGCTCACAGGACAGACCACAACTGGGCAGGAATTGGAGGACAGTGCCCTGTCTGTTGTCACAGAGTAGCTGACTAGGCTTTAGGCTCAGTGTATTGAACTCTGGCCCATTATCCAGTGCTGCCAAAGTTTGTAGACCACGAACCACGGCTCCCATGACTATAATGAACCAATGACTCTTAGGACCTTTAGCTATTGGTCACCAGGTACTGAGCAGTCATCCAAAAAATTCTGAAATCAGGCATTCAGTAGAAAAGTTAGGTTCATGGCACATTATTGTTTCCTTTGACCTCTCTCTGATACTCTGTGTTCTCACACCTCTTTTTTCCCCAGGAAACAAGTATTCTGTGAGCGTGGTGTGCAGCTTGAGGGTAGGGAGCAAGGAAGGTGGGAGCAGTCACTGGTGCTCCTGGAAAGCTCCTCTCCTCCCAGCAGCATGGCATGGCTGTTGCACACCCTCTCCTGTTGCAGCAGCGAGTTTGACTTTCTAAAACTCAGGCATAGCAAAATAGACAAAGGGCTGTGTTTTTCTGCTGCCCCAGCAATCTGCTGTCCTAATTCCATGCTTATTGTGCCTGTGCCTACAACTTTTTCTGGCCCGTAACCATGTGATCAAGGTTGTTCCTAAGGGTTTTTAATTGATTAAAGCAGCTCTTGATTCTCTGGACAAGAGATGCAAGATATAAAGCTTTAAGCCTTAGGAAGGGAAATATTGCAGCCACCGGTGTCTTCTTCCCTCCATTTTTACATTACCATTTCTCTCTATTTCACCTTCTCTTCAGAGAATATTTTGAGGCCTCTTAATATTCCAGCATGGAATGCTATATACAAGGTGCAGATGCCATTCTGTGGTCTCTTGAGATGTATAATCAGCCAGTATCCTGTGTAATTGCATTGCAGAAACATGTCAGTAACAAACACTTTATCCATCTCCATGATATTTTAGTCACGTATTTTAGAGATTTGCTATTCATCATAGCAACTGGTATTCATATATGAATCTGCCAGTATCAGTTATTGTCTTTTAACTCCACAATTCATGCTCAATGGTGGCAAAAGCAATACATTTTTTTCCTTGGGGCTGTCAGCAACTCAGCTCATTTGTCATTTTTAAAAGGACAGCGGGGGCAGATTCTGTCCAAGCAAATCAATACAGTTAGTTACACTAATGCACTCAAACAAGGATACTTGAAGAGGGAGAAGAAAAAGGTGCTGCAGCAGAGGAAATGGGGGAGAAGAGAGGTATGTGTGCTCCAGGCTGGGAAAATGGCAGCAAGTTTAATCTATGCCTTGGGAGTGAGAAAGGGATTGAGGATTGGTTAAAGGGAACTATAAAAGGGAGATGAGGACTGAGGAGGAAACTGAAGCCAAAGGGGTTGTCTTAGGGGAAAAAAAAACCAAACAAAAAAAAGTAGTGGATCTAAGATGGGTTCCCAGGGTTAAAGCAGAGGAACTGATGAAACCAGTTACTGTGTCACGGAGACTGGACAACCCTGGCGGGGAATCTTTCTTCTAGTTCATTTGATTGAGGACCAGTGTTGTGGTAGTTGAAGCAGCTGGGAGATTTTATAGCCCATATCCCTTCTGCTGCTATTATGGCTTTAGCATGGTAATAAATGTCACAAAAAAAAAAAAAAAAAGAAAGGCAGCAGCTCACACAACAGCCCAGCTCCTGGGAATGGTGCAGAAAGAAAAAGAATCTCTGATGTCTGTTTTTCTGTTTTTACAGAAGTAGATGACATAGAAAGTAGGGTTTGCTTTCTTTGCAAGCATAAACTTTAATCACTGGTGGGGGTCAGTTGTACGACTGGTTGAAGTGGGCGTTGATGTGTTTATTTTTTATTTCAAAATGTTTATACTTGATGGTAGCAAAAAGAATATGCTTTTCTGTGGGGTCACCTGATGATTGTCACCTGAGACAGATTCTGCCGCAGCACAGCAGACTAACACAGCCAGTCGGACAAAGTGCATTAAAAGATGCACTTGGATGGGAGAAGAGAAAGATACCACGGGGTATCAGGAGGGATGGGAGGATTTGTTTTAATGTGCTAGAAACAGCTGAACTCATCCACTAAGATCATCATCAAACCAGCCTTAATAATGTGTTGTCATGAAAAATAGGAAATCACTCTCAAAATGAGTAGATTATGGAAGGATGCTCACAGATGGCTTGCAAGGCTGCAGTTGGTTTCTTGTTCTCCTTTATTCAAAAACAGATACTGTAATTCATCAAGATCATTATGAGAGAAGGAATCAAATAGGTGCATTTAGTTTTTTCACAGAATTTTCATGGTTGGAAGGGAGCTCTGAGATCATTGAGTCAAACCATACACACACACCCCCAAAAAAAACCCTGCAAAAACCCGAACCCCACAAAACAGTGTGTGAATCCGAATCCTAGAAAATAAGCAAATGGTGGCAAAGTGGTTGAAGTATCTCACTGGGATTTCACAGATGTTGTCTCCAGCAAACCCACCCTGGAGGCTGGTCCTTGGCTGTAGCTGGTCGGACAGGCGATGGGAGGCGTATCTCGGCGACGTTGCTTTTGGGTATGTTTCTGGGTTCTGTGCTAGCTCCACCGAGCAGCCTGGGTTTGGCAAGAACTCCAGCAACAAAACAAGTGACGCCAACAGATTTGAACTTGAATGGAAAGATAGCCCTGAGACTGGAAGGCTACTAATTTCTGAG
Source organism: Thinocorus orbignyianus (assembly GCA_013400375.1). Classification (NCBI taxonomy): domain Eukaryota; kingdom Metazoa; phylum Chordata; class Aves; order Ciconiiformes; family Thinocoridae; genus Thinocorus; species Thinocorus orbignyianus. The sequence goes on from VXBW01005537.1 coordinate 1,084,892, forward strand.
GGCTGAGAAAGCACCTGCTCCTTTTAGAAGAGGCAGGGATACACCACGGTGTCATCTCTTGACAAAACCCTCTTTCTGTCTCAGCTTGGGAGGAGAACTGAGGAGCGTGATTTAGGGGACCAGCCAGCGACACGCCGCTGTGCCAGCCGCGGGCAAAGCCAGCTCTGCCTCCCCGGCAGGAGGAGAGCCGCTGCTGGAGGGGACACCGCCGCCTCAGGGGCAGATTTGGGAGGCGGAGGGCTGGCCCCAGCACCCCCCGCCTCCCCAGCCTCCCAGCCGGAGCCCCGGGACCTCGCCTCCTCGCCGGGCACAGCCTCACCCCGTATCCCTGCCCGCCGGAACGCTGCGGGCGGACCGAGTCACCGCCGATCTCCTTCCTCCGCAGTTTTCACCTGCGAGCTGTTTCCCTGTTTGGAAACAGGGGAGCGGAGGGCGAGCAGCCGCCCGGCCGCTCTCCAGAAACCCCCTCCGGGGACAGAGGCGTCGGCGAACCGCCGCCTTCCCCGCCCCGAGGCTGCGCCCCTGCCCGTTTCTCCTCACACCCGGCCGGGAACGGGGTAGCGGCGGCTGGCTGAGGTAGGTTGGGGTGAGGCGGCGGGCTGGGAGGTCCCCGGGGCCGGGCTGGGCGATCC
>VXBW01005537.1:1086823-1097077 GCA_013400375.1 Thinocorus orbignyianus
GGGGTGTTTTGGGTGGGTGTTGGTTGGTTGTTTGGTTTGGGGTGTTTTTTTTTTTTTCTTTCTTTTATTTTGTTCCAGGACTTGAAAAAACATTCACCTGCAGACCACTTCTAAAACATTGACATGTTTGTATCTCTCCGGTTATAGCATGAAGAAGGATATTTATGCTGCTTGCCCATCCACCCTATGAACAAACAGGTTGGTAGCCAGGAGAAACAGGTTTGATGTTCCAAGTAACTTGGGTAAAGGAATTTCAATGTATGATACACACTGGCATTCATACAGGTGTGTATTTAGCCTAGTTAAACTCAAAATATCAGTGGCGTGAAGTTTAGTCCATCTTCCACTGCAAGCAGGTGTTCTCTGTGCCTGAAGCAAGGTGTAGAAAGCAATCTTTCCAAGGTACACTCGCGTGGGTCAGCGTTCCACGTGCATATGAAAAATACATATTTATACTGTTTCTTTTTTCAGGTTGATGTTGTTTTAATAATGAAATGCAACTGCTTTTGGATACTTAAATTAAAATTTAATTAATTTAATTTAATCTGCAGACTGCAGTGAATGGGCAAGTATGACAGTATTGCCTGGTGTGTGTGTGTCTTAGAGTAGCGTAGCCAAAAGTCAGTACAGCCTTCTGTGCTTCTGATCCAGTTAGTGTCTTGCACAGTTCACATAGTGAAGATCTCAACTGTGTGATGACTTCAAGCAGGCTTGGAGTGTAAGATGTCCGTCTGACAGTGGGTGTTTCCTGCAAATAATCTGTAAATCAGGATTTATAAATTAGTCGCTGAAGAAATTGTCCTGATTGCTGACGGGACAAGGTTGTATGAGGAATGTCTTAAGAGATGCTCCCTTACCTAATATACTCCCTGTCAAAAAAGGTTTTAGAAAAGATAAATCATCTCTGAGGAAGACAAATCCCAGTACCAGGGAAGCCCAGGAGAAATTCAACAAACTAGGATTTGAATTTCCCCTTAATGAATTAATGCAGCAGAAAATATTTCAGCAGTTACCATGGGTGTTCTTAAGTATTAATAGTATAATAGTGGTTATTGCTTTGCTCTTTAGTAACACTTTAGATTTTCAAAGAGTCATTTACCCTGAGTGGTTTTTTTCTTCAGTAATGGCTTATTTTTTCCAGTGCTGAACATTAGTGCTTTGATCCAGGACTGACTGGTATACATTAGGTTGAAAGAGTAGATTGGCAGTAAACAGGGAGTCCATGTCGATTTAGAAAAGAGGGTTAATGAGTGTGAAAAAACTCAGTGATGTTCTGGAAGTGAGATGTGTCAGGCTGAAATGAAGAGTTTCCAAAAGCCAATCTGACTTAGATTTCACAACAGAAATCAGAAGACAAGGAAAGCAGCAGCAGCAGTGGGCAAAGCTCAGAGTGAAGGTAGTCCCAGAACAAAACAACTGACTTGCTTCTCTTTTGAACATTGTGAGAAACGCCAGCTCACATGCAGAATGTAAGAGAGGAGAAAGTTATCGAAGCAAAGGTTAAAAACAAAGTATAAAAGGGGTTTACTAAAAATTTACAAAAGCGCTGATTTGGGTGCATCTCCAGGCTAGGTGCACAAATTCTCTTTCCATTTTTAGGTTTATATACATTTTATCCCAACCGCTTATGTTTCTGTCTCCCCTCTCATTGGTTGAGAAGTCAGAGCTCACATCCTTCCCGACCCTTCACTATTAGAGATTGAATTTACACCTTTTTACCTTGTAAGGTATTAACACCCCTACTCCAAGAAGTCATTATCTTAAACACGCCTTTGATTAGTTGATAAGACTACCAGTTGTCCCACGGTCTTTTACCCCCTTCTACTGTCCATTGTTAGTAATTGCAAACACTCTGGTGGTCATTTACTTCATCAGGTGGTTCCATCTTCCTCTTCATCGGTTGTCCTCTAGATGAACCTACCCCACATAGTAGTTTTCACAGCCGTCCGGATGATACTATGTCCAGTCCTGGCTGTCTTTGGCCTTGGTGATACTCCCTATTCTTTAAGTTACTGTTTTGAAAGTTGCTTTTTCCCTGTTTGTTTCCTTTGCCCAGATAACATTCTGCTGACCAAACACAGTATTCAATAGCACAAGGATATTGGTGATTTATCAGGAAAGGCCAATCCATGAGACTCTACTATCTCTAGGCCCCTTTCAGGATGTATATCCTGACCAAAGGGCACAAAGTAGCTGAAGCAAAACTTTAAACCCATTTCTCATAATATGAACATGGATACACAGGCTGAAGAACCCAGGGGGTTTAGTATGTGGAAACTGTGTGAAGAAGCAGTTGTTCTGCATTCTGCCTCAGCCTTCTGGCAGTGGTTGGAGCTAAGAAGACCATGTGTTGCAGGTACAGGGGGGCTTCCTCAGTGTGTTCTGGCTGTGGGCTGTAGACCACCTTTTAGCTCCTGTCCTTAGCACAGATTGGCATTGGCAGTTGCTGAAACAGCAGGGCAACCCTGAACAGACTCTGGTATGCTCCACTGTCAGCATGGAATATTTGGGAGCTGGGAGTCAGGATAGATCATGGCAGGCTAACCTGATATTTCTATACCAAAATAACTGATTTCTTAAAATGAGAAAAGCAGGAAAAGGTCTCCTTTTTGTGTTCCTCTGAAACTTCTAAGTTTGCCATCTCCCACCGGCCACCTCTTTCCTCCTCAATGCCTGTGGAGCGTAAGAATTTTTGGTATGGGGATTGTCAGGATTTGGAGGTACTGAAAGGCCTTTTGTGGGGAAAAGCTGTCTGGCCAAAGACATGCAAAAATAAAAGACACAGAAATGACAGTGAACCTAAACCACATTTGAATTGTAGAAAACCTTTCTAGAGGTCACCTTTGGGTTTGTCTAACAGAATTATACCTCAGATTTACATAGATTTAGTAGCTTGTCATGGCAAGATCTGTGAGTTAAACTATATTTTAGGTGGAGTGCAGAGTGATAAGGATAGGCTCCACACTACTATATACACACATTTAGATACAAAACTACTTCACAAGCACATCAAGCAAGATGCCTACTTTAATGTTCTTAAAACCTCCTTTGTTTCTTGCTGAAGCAGCCTGTATTTATTACAGACACTGGCAGAAACGCCCGGCTGTAGTTGGCAGCTGCCAGCCTTGTGTCTACGTGGCCGTGTTTGTGTCTGTGCTGTGGACGTACCTGGGATCACTTGAGTGTGCACTAGCCCCAGCCTGCCCATTGCTCTTGCTTCCTAAGGCAGTGAGAGATGGTGAGCATGCATCTACATGTAGGCACTGTTGGGAATGAGCAGACTGGCACCTGAGGGTGAAATCTAGCATTCATTAGCATGACAATATGGACACACCCCTTCTAGACAATAAAAAGTTAGTGGTAGCAAAACACCAGGCAGTTCTTGAGGAGATCACAGATTTTTTCCTAATCTAGTTGATGAACTGAGATTTTATAAGGAGTGTCAACTGATTTAGGGCTTCAGGCCTTAAGACAGAATCAGGGAGTTCTTTCACATTCCTTATGTGTTTCCCTTTTTCTTGTTCCAGGATGCTCACCAGAACCCCAAGTGTTGTTGCCCAAGTGTTTCTTCTTCTAAGCATAGTTCTTGTTATCGCTATTGCAGTGATTCAGATAAATCAGCAACGGATCCTCTCCCCAGGGTTGAAGGTAAGTCTTAGAATATGTAAGGAAGGAGAACAATGTTATGAAATGATATTTAATAATGTACCTTTCTCAACTAATTTTTATGGGGTGATACAAATGATCTTACAGATATAAATTAATGTTTAATCACATCCTCGTCCTGGGAAGACGGAATCTGAGAGAAAAAGAGAATTGGTCAAGATCACAGAGTCAGTGGCAAAGCAGGAAAAGTGTTCTTTGATTCTCTGTCTTTGATGCCTGTCACACAAGACTGAAAGGCTAAACAAGGAGAATATGCCACTGCTTTTTTATTTTTGCCAGAGATTGGAAGTAATTTTAAAATAATTTTGAAGTGAGAAGTACCTGGAGCTTAAATTCTGCCCCCAAGTGCAGGTAGAAAGTTAATGCTTAAATCTTTGCAAACTGCTCCTGTGTGTCAAAAGCATTTGGGCTGTAAGTGTGTATTTTATGATTCACCACATGTTGGGACTTGCAGGGTATTAACAGAAGGAAAGTAGCTTCATGAGGAGGGGCAGGCAGAGCAAACTGGAAAAGGCAAACTGAAATACTGTGGAATTCAGGCTTTGCCTTGTGCTGCTGGAATATGTGTGTATGTTCTTTGGTGCGGAGGTACACAACTGAGGACAAAGCTGTAGAAACTGGCTTTCTGGGGAAGTTGTGCAGTCTGGCATTTTGAGTTCCCCTCTTTTCCCACAATAGTTGTAAGCATGTAAGCCTTACCAATTCCTTCTTTGAAGTCCTTTCTACCTTTTCTTCTGTGCATGTATTTAACTGGATATTTCACATATTGATAGCCTTAGGCTAATGTCCCATTACACTTCATGGGATTATAGACCCCTTTGGCTTTGTCTGAATCATTTGGTGGTGTATGATTCAGACAATGAGATAAAACTGTATTTTGATACCAGTTCGTTGTGTTTCTGTGGTGTGTGTCAGAGCGTGTGTGCCGAGATCTTGCACTGGAGCACAGTGCCTCAAGTTTACTCCCTGTTGTGCCTTGAATCTCTGCTTGCAGCAGCCTTAGATCCTGCTGATTTTCACACAAGGCAAGACTGGATTCACACGCAGACTGAAGCCACTGTCTAAAAGACAGCATACACATCACTTGTGTTTGTCATTAGTTCAGTTTCACATTCAGAATGATAAAATTGTCTACCTTAGTCTTTGAGCAAACATTGGACCCACCTTGACCATCTGGAGCTGGTTTGGGTGGGAGGTCTGCTTTCTGAATCGCAAAGGCTTCATGGCTGGTTCTAGAGGAAGACTGGCAGTTCCTCTTCTTGGTGCCTTGGCTTTGAATTTTTTAGGGGGCTGCAAGCCTGCTGACGCAGAAAATCCCAGCTGATATGGAGGACCGTATGTTTGATGTAGTAGTCCTCAGTGAATCATTACTACTTGCAAGAAGTAATTCTTCAGGAGCACAGGTCTGCCAGCGTGAAACCCTCCAATACTTACTAGATATGATGGGGCCTGGAGATGGAAGTGTCCTGAACTTAGCAGTTGATTAAAATTAAATATGTCAATAACATGATGAAGACAGACTTATTCTTTGTAATTGGCCTTGTTCTTCTTCTGACTCCTGTCCATCAAACCAAAGACAGGTAGGATACTGAAGGATAACTAGAGTTTGTGTTACTTGTGTCATAATAGCTCTTTCCCAAGATGCACATTGACATTCCTTTGTGGCACAAGGGATAAATCATCTGCTATACCATTGATGTTTTAAGTTGTTGGAGGTACACTGGGCAACACTAAACCCAAAAATATACATTTTCCTTTAATTTTTATTTCCTTTTCCCCTCATTCCATCCTTTACCAGTGGGAAAGTTGAGGTAGAGAGGAAAGGAGGGAGAAACAGTTGTTCTGTTCTTTAGTAGTTGCCAGCCCAGGATAAAGGTTTACTTGTGCTGTCAGTCCCATGCAGTGTATTTCAAAGCAGGAAGGCATTGCTAGTCCTTAGAGGGCAACCAAAGATGGTCTGACTTGGAACTTGGACAGAAATGTAAAATCACCTGGGAATTTTAATTCAACCTGTTTGTCTTAGGCAACAGGCTGAGTAAAGGCATGTAGAATTCTCTCACCCTCTTAAAATGCCACATCTTCTGTCATATCTGTTTTTTTAATTAAAGATCAATCTTAATCCTAACATCTAGCCCACCTCTCACTGATCATCGCTTTATGAGACTTCATGGGCCTGTTCACACAGGGTGAACTCTCACAAGTTCTGAGAATCTTCAAGAGTCACCCTGAAACAAGGAGCTGTACAGGAGGAACAGGAGGAGGAAGAAAATAAATTTGTCAGTCACACATTGGTGCAGAAGAGTGTAGCACTGCTCTCTGAGATGGAAATGTGTTACTTTCACGAAGGAGGCCAGAAGTAGGTCAGAAATCTCCACAGTTACCTGAGGTAAAAATGCTTCCATTATCTTCTAGCTCTACTTGGCCATGATAATTAGCTCTAAAAAAGTAGCTAAGTTAAAAGCTTATGGTTGGCACTGTGATCTGACAGAGACTAGATTTACTTAATAGCCCTTGAGCGGATTGACCGTTACTGTATTATGTGTCTTCAGAGTGCTCATCTCTCTTTCACGGAGTGGGAATCCACTCAAAGGATCTTTGCTGAAGTAGTGACTTGAATGAAACCTGGTGGCATAGTGGTTTGACAGTATCTGTGGAGCCTTTCACCTTGTAGCTGACCAGGGTAAATATCATCTTGATCAATATAAATTAAATTTTCGTTATCTAGGGGACAGACTATGCTGGTACTGCTGCTAGTTTTCCAGGGGCCAAGAGTTTGTAGGATTACAGTGGAAGCTGGGAAGCTAATGAGGTGTGGAAGCTGAATCGTTTGCCACATGAAGCAGTGATCTTTTTTGGTCAGACTTCAGGCTCCCCAGGGAACCAGTGAGTTGAAATTTATCAGCCTGCTGCAGGGCCTCTTGCTGCTTTGCTCTCATTTTTCAGTGTTGTCAGGCTCCCAGGCATCTGTCTTTTAAAAAAGAAAAAAAAAAGGAACCCTACACTGTAATTGCTACCAATTACATGACTTTGGAAGAGGGGGACAGCTGCTCGTGCTTTCAGTGATCATAAAGAGGATAAGCAAAATAGCAGTTTTCTTCCTTTCATGCGGTTTGTCTTCCCAGTTGCTACAGTTTTCTGCTGCCATAAAAGACAGGAAAGGGGGAAAGACTGGTCTGGTAAGCAGTGGGATGGGATGGAGAAACCAGTCCAAGTGGCCCTGGGCCAGATCACTTAAATATTTCTCATTTATTTTACAGATAAACATGGAGTAAGATTGGTTCTCTTTCCCTCTTTGTTGTCTCATGCTCTGGCACAGCCTGTTTTTGGTGACGAACTCTCAGGTGGACTGCCTAAACCACTCAAAGGGAAAGGTTTATGGGGCAATTAGAAAAGAACCAGACTTTTTAGATCATTCTCACTGTGGACTATTATGTACATTAGCTCTTTGCTTGTGGCTTTATGGATCCCTTGTGCATCCTTGAATCTAAAGTCTGTGCTTAGCTGTCAAATCCTTCAGTGTCCAAGGAGTGTAGCTGGGATAATGGGAACTGGCTGCAAAATCAGATCCTAACACAGTGTTATCTGGATTTGTGTGGATTTTGAACCTGATGCTGAAAGGAGATGAGCATTCTCCATCCCCACTGAATTCATTATTGAAGATCCGTAGTATGTTCTTTGTTTTGCAGCCAGCTGCATTCTGTGCTTGGCTGTTGGATTCGTGCCCAAGTGCCTAACGCTAGAATTAGTCTCCCTCGTAAATAGATTATGCAGACATTTTCTGAAGTGTTTGATGGTGTACAGCTGCATATGGGCCTGTGTCTTGTTTATTATTTTTTTTCTCCCCAGTATGGAATAGTCTTTGATGCTGGATCCTCTCGGACTACAGTCTATGTCTATGAATGGCCGGCAGAAAAAGAGAATGACACGGGAGTAGTAAGTCAAACCTTCAAGTGCAACGTGAAAGGTGAGCTCAAATGGAAATTCCTTGTTTCTTTCTAGGCCCCAAAAAGAGGTTGTCTGGAAGCCTGTACCTCCCTCCCCTCCCCCCCCGCTGTGATCTCTTTTCAGTACTGGGGAGCAAGAACTGTTAAGGCTATTTCTGTAACTGTCAGCATCAGCTCTCGTGCTCATACAGCAGGGTGCTCTAATGTGCAACAGAGATAGGAAATTGTAGCTAAGTTTGATTTACCTCATTGCAGTGCATGGTGGGTGAGATGGAATTCAATCTGCAGAGAATCAAGCCCAGTAAATGCTTAGTCCTTGTGCCTTGAAACAATTTATTTTAAAAGGAAAGTATAAAATATATTTAAAAATAGCTTGGAATAAAAAGTCTTTTAGAAGAATGGGAATCTAGCCCTTGTTGGATGTTACCCATTAATTTTGATGGAGACAAGGGTGTCAGCTATGCTACAGGAGTTGGATATTATTAAACAGTAGCTAGTCGATAAGAGATTTCTGCAGGGAGCCAAACTTTGTAAATGTTGCTGCTCTGAGTTAAACAAGCTTTAGGTTATTCTCTGAGATACTGAGTCCGGCAGTATTGCTTTGTTGAATGTAGTGGTCTGGGTTTGGAAGTTGGGTAAGAGAAGAAGGTGGGACAACTCAGGAAGTTTCAGTGTAGATTTTGTTGGTCTCTGATAATACCTGTGGAGTTCAAGGAGAATTTTTCCCTTTTCTCTCAGTCATGATCATGCAAAATCCTGCATCCCTCTTTGTGTCTGGAAATAGATGCTCCACAAGTAACTGAGAGATTAATAGAAGGCAGTGGTTTCTTAACAGCACCAACATTTCTGTCTTCAGCATTAAATATGTGTGTGGATATTCTTAGTGATTTTAGAACAAGGAAATGAAAGCAAGCGTAATGTGCACAGAGGTGATGCACTGTCATGTGCCTTAGCCGTGGTCAACCAAAGTACTCTTCATCCTCCAGCATACAAAATTGCCGGGGTTTGCTGCTCCAGTCTTGGGTGATTCTGCGCTGGAGGAGATGGAGGGCTCACGGGAGAGGTCCCCAGCTAAGCTGTGGGGGCAGTGGTGGACGCATCTGTCAGTATTTCTTTAGTGACTCTCTAACCATAGCCTGAAGCACTTCCATTGGAGGGTGGTTCTGGGCATGCTGAGAAGGCAGACTTTCACATACCTTCTGAAACTGAAAGTCAAATGATGAACTACTCTGTAAGTTCCATGGTGGTTTTAATAATTGAATTTCTGCCTCTGTTAGGTAACTCTGTCCCTGTGTGTGGGAGCCAGCCCCAAATCAAACCCCTTTCTATGGAGCACATTTAATTTGTCCTGGTCAAGCTCTGAGCATTGGCAAAGCACAGCCATTGTCCAGAGCATGGTGGTCACTGCCTCATGGCCTGCTCTGTCTGAACACTGGGAGGTGGAGGTTGCTGCCACCAAGGGAGTGTGAGGCAACAGCAGCTGCTGAGGATGTAAAACAGCAGCTACTGCTCTGTTTTCTTCTGGTAAAAGCTTTCCTTTCAGTCCTGCCTGTGCTAGACTTTAGACTATTAGAAAGTCTTGTTCCAGACCAGGGCTGTGAACATCTAATGATGACGTGGTAATGTTTTTGTTTAAGTTCAGACAGTGGAAAAGGGAGTGGTGGAGTATGAAGTCATTTTATTTTATTTTATTTTATTTTATTTTATTTTATTTTATTTTATTTTATTTTATTTTATTTTATTTTATTTTATTTGACATTTTTTCTGCTGTTTTTATCAATGCAATGTGGCTGAACTTAAATGGTTTCTCATTTTTAACTCTGTGAGAGGCACCTTTTTCTTAGTTTGGGATCAGGTTGTGAGAGAGATGGCTGTTGCAGAAGAACTANCTTCGTACCATTCCCTCTGATCCTGTCATTACTCATTTGGGTGAAGAGGCTGACACCCACCTCTCTACAGCCTCCTTTCAGGTAGTTGTAGAGAGCTATGAGGCACCTCCTTGAGGTGTTGAGCAAGAGACAAAGGACTTTGATGTTAGTTTTCAAATAGTTATGTCTTATTCATCATTCCTGTCAATTGAAGACTTTGGAAATTTGGAAAGCTGTGAAACACTTAGTAGTTCTTGCACGAGCCTAGACTTGTACCTCCATGACTTCAAGAGCATCTTGAAATTTCACCAGCAATTCCTTGCAGAAGATTCTTTATTTTCTTTTCAGTTGAGAGCAGTGAGCTGTAGAGGTGCCATGGTATCCACAACAGTTGTGGCAAACCAGAGTAGGAAATTTTGGTCTTCGGTTGTGGAAGGAGGGTTTTTCCGTTCTTTAGCAGAGAGAGAAATTTTGCATCCATTAGACATGCAGTTTTCTACGGCATCTGCCATGAGTAAACCTATTTTCCTCATGAATATAGCACTGCTGTTGTGTGGTTATACTGTATATCTGACTGTAGGTATGGAACTACAGGTATATATGTATATACACANAGTAAGAAATGCTTTTATTCCCACCTAAGTTGAACCTGAACAAATTTAGGTCCTGCTGGTCACAGAAGCACAGAATCTTCATGGTTGGAAGGGACCTCTGAGATTGAGGTCCAACCATACACACACACCCCCCAAAAAAAACCCCCAGCAAAACACCACCAC
>VXBW01005537.1:1097116-1108680 GCA_013400375.1 Thinocorus orbignyianus
TGCACGAGCCTAGACTTGTACCTCCATGACTTCAAGAGCATCTTGAAATTTCACCAGCAATTCCTTGCAGAAGATTCTTTATTTTCTTTTCAGTTGAGAGCAGTGAGCTGTAGAGGTGCCATGGTATCCACAACAGTTGTGGCAAACCAGAGTAGGAAATTTTGGTCTTCGGTTGTGGAAGGAGGGTTTTTCCGTTCTTTAGCAGAGAGAGAAATTTTGCATCCATTAGACATGCAGTTTTCTACGGCATCTGCCATGAGTAAACCTATTTTCCTCATGAATATAGCACTGCTGTTGTGTGGTTATACTGTATATCTGACTGTAGGTATGGAACTACAGGTATATATGTATATACACATATATATATGTACAGGTATATATGTATATACACAAGAAATACAGTAGGCAAGCAATTTGCAAGTGTCTTCTCTGTCTCACATAGCTGAGACAGACATTACACTGTTTATTCTTGAAGCACTCACAGTTTTCAACCACCCTGTCCTTATTTGCAATTACAGAAGGGAAGGGGGAAATCTCCTTCTCTTAGCACCTGTTTGCTAATTGGGCTAATTTGTAGTTGGCAAAGCAGAATGAAATCAATCTACTTATTCTCTTTTAGGCCCTGGTATATCCAGCTATGAGAGTAACCCTGGAGCTCTTGCTAAACCCTTTGATGACTGTCTGAATAAAGTCAAGGAGAGAATACCAGTTCATCTGCATAAAAACACTTCTGTTTATCTGGGGGCTACAGCTGGCATGAGACTACTGAGGTATGGCAGAAACTTGAACTCCTCTGTATGCATACCACCACGGCTGGCTGTGAAAACAGAATGTGAAAAATGCACTGGCTGCATTTTTATCCATTGGAAATTGTCCATCTCAAAAGGAAATGGAGCCCAGCCAATTTAATTTAATTAACTTTTTTCATAGGGAAAGCGGGGCTGTATAACAATCCTCTGTTATGCCATATTGAAAAGAAATGCTTGCTTTATTCTGGAGAAGGCAAGGGTTTAATTTTCTCTTCCATATCTGTCTTAAAATTGAGTGTCATGTAGAACGATAATGTTAGTGTGTATCCATGGGTGGCAAAGGCAGAGTAAAGCTAGATGCTGCAGAGTTTTCTGAGTGCAAATGTGGTGCAGTGTGGCTTTTGGGGTCTGTCTGTGGCTTTAGCCCTGGCACAAACTGGCTTTTTATGTTTGTTCTGTGACTAAACAGTGAGAAGAAAAGCTCTAGGACTGTTCTAACTAGCAACTGTCACATAAGCACTCAGTTCACTAAAAAGAAAAGTATATATAAGAAACAAGACACCTGTGAACTTGTATGATGAAAGAGTGAAGTTTGTCTATAGTGGGGGAGTTGCTCACTGAAGCAGAGCTGGATACTTGGCCGTTCCCTGTCACAGGCTTCCCCTTTAGGGAAACAAAGTCTGTTTTTTATTAAGTGCTTGTAGGAGTTTTCTTGAATTGCTAGTAAGTGAACAATAAACATGAAATTGCCTTTCTAAATGCTCAGTGTCTCATGTTTTGTGAATTGCTTAGGTTGCAAAATGAAACGGCAGCCAATGAAGTCCTTGCAAGCATTCAAAACTACTTCAGAGCACAACCTTTTGAATTTAGGGGTGCGCAAATCATAACTGGGCCAGAGGAAGGGGTGTATGGATGGATAACAGCCAACTATTTAATGGGCAATTTCTTAGAGGTGTGTGAAAAAAACTGCATGCTTTTCTTTTCACGTTTTCTTTCTTATAAATGAGAAATTTGGGAGGACATGCCTGTTAAAACATCATAGCTGTAACTTCCCTTTTGCACCAAAATACGTAACAGGGTCTTTTTGTGGCAGTAATAGAAGAAAGCAAACATAAAGCAAAGAATATGACATTACAGGAATGTGATACGGCGAAGGTATAATTGTTGATTCATGAAACAGAGCTTTTCCCTAAATGACATCAGATGCCTTACCTGGAAACAGAAGTTGTGCTGCTCTTAAATGCATTGGTATGTTAAGTGTTGACAGGTGTTGATTTTCTTGACAGTGCTGCCAACTAAAGATACTTTCTTCTGCTTTTCTGTGGCTTCCTCAGATGGTTTCTGTCCCTGCAGCTCTACTGGTGAAGGATCTGCACAGCTTAGAGGTCTCCAAAATTGTTCAGCAGTGTTGACCCACTTGTCTTAAGCAGATGAGACTGTTTGAAGCAGTGAAGGTGGTGTGGTCAAAAGTGCTTCAGCTGAGTCAGAAAACATTCGTACACAGTTCACTCCAGTACTGCTGAAAAGCTGCAGGCTATGAGCAGTGGGCTGTGATTCCAAATGTCTTGTGCAGACAAAGTGATACCAATATAAATATACTTACACTATCCTTGGACTCAGAGTAGGGTCAGGCAGGAGCCTCACAGCAGAGGGAGTCAAATGTGTTGGAAGATCCCTTTTTGTGTATAGATATTCAGTATAGTTTAATTCCCAGTAAAAGCTGTACCAAGGCAATCAGCAGCTGCTTATCTGCATTCACAACGCCTGTGTGCTGCCCTCAGCATTAACTGCACTTCTTCTGGATACTCCCCCGAGGCTGAAAGACATTTTGGCCAAACACCTAAGTATTGTTAGCTGTCCTGGCTGAGCAGTTCCTGCTAGATCATGGCAATTAACAAGCAGGAATTAGCTGTTGGTGATCTGAGCAATAGCTCATAGTGAGCATGTTTTCTCTTGCAAAGTTAAGAAAAAGGCATTGGAATCACATGTTATGGGGAAGGTTTTCTCATTGTTTGCATTTCATGCAACAAAAATACTGGCATGAACTTCAGGGTAGTGTCAGTCCTGTGCCACATGAATTTTAATATTCTAAATGTCGAATTCTGTACGTCAGATTCATAAGGACTACTGAAGGCACTGCAGCTTGCTGTGAAGCCGGTTTAGTATAGAGTTGTGTGAAGACCTACATGTGGAGTATCACTAGTAGGAGAGAGAAAATTCTTACCATTCTTGTCACAATGGGCTGAGTCACATTGTGCTGGGGCTGTTAATGGGAATATTTCACTGCAGAATTTTCTTAGGTTTGCTAGCCCATAAAGTTCCTTTTCCCTTCTTGTGTATACATTCATGCCACCATGCTCAGTAAATATTACTGCAGTAAATACTGAGATAGGTAATCATCCAAAATCCATATTCTGCACTGTGACTGTGTAGATCAGATACAGAATTTGGGGGATGTTTTAGGTAATAGGGAAAATGCCAGTAGAATGGATCAGACGTTGCCACTGCAGTTTCAGCAAAGACGCAGATAAGAGGTCCTTGTTCTTTTGACTTTGATGGAGCTTCATTTGGCTTGTATGTGGGTTTTTTCAGTCTATTTTCATTCTCCTTTTTCTGTGTGATCTCTTAATATTCAATTCCTTTAATAATTCTTCTTGCCTTGAAACAGGAAAATGTTCATACTGTTTCCATCCAGATTTGTTCAGGGTCTCATGGGTACCCAAACTTCAGTTCCCTGCATTCTAGTACAGATCTGGCTAGTCCTGTGCTTTGATCATTGTGCTCTCCTCTGAGTTGACAGCTATTGTGCCTTTCTTTGTCTGTCTTTCAAGATTATTTCACTCGGTGAAAGTACATCCCTCTTGTGTAGAAAACATCTGCTTGTTTTCTTCAGAGCTAAGAACTGTTTTGTTTTGGTTTTGTTTTGTTTTTTTTTTTTTTTTTGAAAGGCAGAGATGGGGAGGGAATCTCGAAAAGGTTGAGGAGAGGACAAGCAGATGATATTTCTAATTAGCCTTGGTTTTATTTTTACGTGTAGAGAAACCTTTGGAGGACATGGGTCCATCCTTACAGAAAAGAGACTATGGGGGCACTGGATCTTGGAGGAGCTTCCACTCAAATTTCATTTATCCCAGAGGACTCTGAGGAGAACTTCAATAGCACCTTGCAAGTGAAGCTGTATGGTTACAACTACAACGTCTACACTCACAGCTTCCAGTGCTACGGGAGAGATGAAGCTGAGAAAAGGCTTTTAGCGTTGCTGCTCCAGGTCTGTTTAAAATCCTCTGCAGTGTTGTTCTTGCAGGTGTTCAGTAATTGTCTGAGCAGGTTCTTAGGCTTGTGTTTGTTCCCCTTTGGTGGAGTTTAGAGACCCTTATAAGAGCTCTGATGGGCTTTGCTGTAGACAAACACACTTTGGTTTCATACAAAGATCTTAATATTTGTTAAAAATTGATGGGAGTTTCATACCGTTTGACAGAAAGGTCCAGTTAGTCCTGTAAGTATTTTTACAATCTTCCTGATAATTTTAATTTTTTTCCATTGAGAAGGGGGATTCTGTGAATTATAATTATCAGCTGTGATAGAGAAGAGAACAAAAATATGTGCATATCTAATTTACAAAGGTTCCTGTAGTTAATGTCAAATTAGATTTTTCTTGCTTTTGAGTAGCCTTTATCATTTTGTGGTTCTTGTTTTTTGTTTTTCAGAAATCAAACAGCAGTTCCAATGTGTTTAATCCATGTTACCCTCGGAATTATAATACTGCATTAACCATGAAGTACTTCTCTGGCAGCCTTTGTACACAGTCTCTGAGACCAGCAAATTATTACCCAAACCAGCTTGTGAACTTTCATGGAACAGGAGACCCAGGTCTGTGCCAGGAGATGGTTTCTTTATTGTTTAACTCAACTGCGTGCAGAGGCAGAGAAGACTGTCTGTTTGATGGGATCCATCAGCCAAAAGTGAAAGGGAATTTTGTGGTAGGTTTGCAAACATGGCATTTCTTTGTGAGCTTGCTTGCTTTTGATTTCTGTAGTTCTGAAAGTAACAAACCTGTCATCTACTCCTTTTCTATAGGCTTTCTCAGGCTTCTACTATACAATTAATGCTTTGAATTTATCTGGGCACTTCTCCCTAGCTGACTTCAATTCAAGTATGTGGGTTTTCTGTTCACAGAGCTGGACACAGGTAAGTGGATTGTTTGGTGTTTTGGGGGGTTGGTTTTTTGTTTTGTTCCCCCCCCCATTTATTTCTTTTGTATCTGTGAAAGGGAGACATGAAACGAATATGGACTGGACAAGCATTCACAACTTTTCAGAATGTCTGTTTCAACTTCAACATTTGTTCTCCCATTTTGCTTCAAACCATGTAGTGTTTCTACATGGTAGCACTGCTGCCTAAAAATTTTTTACTGGTGGAAGGCAAATTCATTTTAAATTCTATTACTGTCCTCACAGAGGTCATCTGAGGGAAAGTTACAGTCTCATATTTTTTGCTATTACATATGCTAAGAAAAGCAAGTAAAGCATATTGTCCCCAGCTGGCAATCTGTGACCTTTTCCAAACAGCTTTTTCTCAGCAGTTCTTAATTTTTCCAGCTTGCTTGATCTGTGTGTGTGTGTATGCTGTGATATCCAGGTCCTGATCTTCTTGCAGCCACTGGGACTTGCAGCAGCACTTTGGATCAATCTGGGAGATCAATGCACTTTGCTCGAGTCTGTGAATTCCAGCTGATATTCATGATCCAAATGAGCACCCCAGGTCACTACTGACATCCAAAGAGCGGTTTTGTGATATAACACCTTCTAAGTAACTTGCAGGCATCTTTATGTAATGGAAGTTTAACTGTATTTTTCAGGTCCTGTAATATTCTGATCTCAGCTCTGTTAGTGTGAACCTAAGAGAGAGCTGTGTTTTTCTAAATCTCCATATCTAGTTGTTCACAACTTCACTTGGTGTTTCTGAAAAATGCTAATAAATTCTAATTAGAATCCAATGTATTCTGTAGTTATAAAAAAACAAAAGCATTTGTTTTCCATAGTTTACATGTTTGTTTTTTTTAAAATACTTTTACTTTCAGCTCCAGTTTATGCTGCCTAAATTTGAAGAATTATATGCTAGATCCTACTGCTTTTCAGCCAATTTCATTTATTACTTGCTTGTACACGGTTACAACTTCGATGCAGAAACTTGGCCACATATACTTTTTCAAAAGGAGGTGAGCAATAATAATTTCCTCTTACTATTATTTTATTCCAAAGAAGTTTAGAAGAGCACAGAGGATGCAGCAGTCTGCAAAAATACAGCAATCCTAAAGAGCCTTTGTAAATGACTGTCAAATGTTTGGTGTAAGACAAAGCCATTTTTCAAGCCTCAGCAGCAATTTCAGCCTGGTGTTGGGGGTTGCAGCAATTCTTGGAGACGTTGCCTAGATTCTCTTATAGAACTTTAAGAAAGGATCAAACAATTGTGTCTTAAAACTTGGCCCAGTTTGTTGAAGTAGTGGCTCGTTCTAGGCAGTGATGTGCCTGAAACCTCACCAGTCAAGGTCAGTTTGAGCTACCCCTGCTGAGCTGGACAGGAGAACTGCTTTTCTCTCTGCTGGCAGAGCCTTGGGGCAACTGGCAGAACTGGCTTGTAGTCAGTGATGAAGCAGCTGAGGCCTCTATCTGTGCTGTAATCTGGTTCTCTGGAATAGGAGTGTATATTGATGGGATATTGGCTTTCAGTTGGCAGAGAGAGACGACTTATGAGATTTGTGTAATAGCTGCACTTCTGTCTTCCCTGACTTCAAATTTTCTCCTAAAAGTACTTGGAACAAACTTGTATATGTCCATTCTAACTGTGAAGTATTCATTCATACTGCGAAGAAATCTTTGCTGAATCATAAGGGACAGCCACTCTCTAAGCATGGCTGTTACATCAGGAAGTGTGGGCTCTGTCCCTCCATCCTTTCCTCTCTGCTACTGTACAGACCCTTATTCTAAAGCCTTGTCTTAATCTATGTACAATTTAGAAATGCTTCTGTGCTTGCATGCGAAACCAACAGAGGAGATCTTCCTTATCTTGGAGATCTTCATGCGCTGTTCAGCGCAGGGTACGCTGGCAAACGGTGAATAAGAAACTGTAAGCAAAGTTTCTGAACAATTATAGTCTTATTACTGATGCACTAAGGAATCAAGTAGGATTTTCTTTCCTTATTTTGTCCTGTGGTTTCTAAGTAATTTTTCACTTATGTTTATTTTTTAAATGGAATAGCCTAGTGGTGGTTCATTTGCAAGCACAAAACCAACCATGGAACAAAAGATGATTAATAGCCTTGGGGACTTCACCCTGGCTTTACTCTGTACTCTTTGTCCATGTCATGTCAGTGGAAACTCTTTGTGGGGTTTTATGTTTGCTTGAACTAAATAACATCTTAGGATTTGGCTGAGATGACAGGCTAATTCTAGGAATTAGCAAAGTAGTGCCGATTGTTTAAAATTTTTTTTTCTTAAAGTGCATTTCTTGCAGAGAAAATCCCATAACTGGCTGCCTGCATATACACCACACATCCTTGCAGCTGTCTGTGTAATACCTGTGTCTCACTTCTTTGGCCCAGTGACCAATTGTATTTGCATCTTTTAGAACTACAAAAAAAACCCAACAACAAACCCAAACCAACCCAACCAACCAACCAACCCAAGTAAATTGGTTCTGTACCTTCTTTGCATACTCCACTAAGGTTTTCTCCTTGCCAACTTTAAAGGCAGTTGCCAGCATCAGGAGTTCAGCTTTTGGAACCTCTTTTCTTTGACTGAAAGGTCCACAGAAATAGGACTAACTCTTCTGTCTTTATTTCAGGTTGGTAACAGCAGTATAGCATGGTCACTCGGTTACATGTTAAGTCTCACGAACATGATTCCAGCAGAAGGCAAGTTAATCCAGTTACCTCTGAAACCTTCCCTGTTTGTTGGGCTCCTCGTCTTCCTCACAGCCACAGCATTGTTGTGTCTTCTCTTCCTTGTTTACTTGTGTATGGTATCACGTAATCAGAAGAACATCAGTCGTGTTGAACATGTATTTATTCCAGAATGAGTGAACTTTACAGAAGACAAACAGCAAGTTTTATACTGCTATTAAGTTAAGTTGGACTTTATTTTTGAAAAATGGAGGATGAAATAAAGACAGGCAAAAAGACCAGAGGCATAAATACAGCAGAGACACAAAGGAATCCATGATGTGGTGAACTGGATTGCTTTTGAAATATTTTGGTTACCATTTCTGTAACTGTTTCTCAACTATTTTGTCGAGACTGCAGCAGAGGAAATGTGGGCAGATATGTCACTTTGCATGGTAAGGGATTATCAGCCTTTTCCTGCCAGGTACGTGTTATTTTTTTGTTCACTAACTGTGCTAACTGGAGAATTCAAGTGTTGACAGATTTGAGCATGGCAGCTGTTGTTGAAGATAAAATTAAACAGGTCAGTAGGAATTGTGGGAGGTGGGAAGATGGTAGTTGTTCTTGTGTGCAGTGCTGATACTAAAAGCCCCCAAATAATCTAATTTCTGAAACTGGAACAAGCAGTAGGTAGTGACTGGGACTAAAAGGAACAGCTGGGATAGAATTGTTTTTATTGCTGTTTGAAATTGATTGATCTCACTACACAAAGGTATCAAAAACTGCCAACACCTCTCAGGGCTTTCAAGCCTGTTTTAAAACAGATGTTTTGGTACCGTGGAGATCTCGGAAAGCCTCTGTTATGGTATAAAATATTTGCTTTGAAGGTGGAACAAAACACTTTGCTTTAGTAACCGAACCCAATTTTTAGTGTTTCGTAGTTATCTCCACAAGCCAGTAAGTTTTCAGTGTCCTTCTCTTTAACTTTCACAGAAGTACTTTTTGTTGATCTCAGACAGTTGCAGTCAGTACTGACTTGCTGTGTACATGTTATTTCAACTGTCTGCATAGAGTCTCAGTCCTGAGATCTTCTGAAGCATTAACGTGTTACACCCTTCTTTCAAGGCCAAGAGGAATAGAAGCCGGTCTGCAGGCCAGCAGAACACCCTTTCTGTAGTGGGTTTGGGAACACAGTGCTGGAGGTGCAATCATGGTGGTAGTGCCTTCTTCAGCCTTTCCACTGTCATTCCTTCAGCAGCTCTGGCGTCTACTGATGAGATGCTTCTCTCAAAAACGTTAACTCCAGAGCTTTCCTGCAAGTGCTGCTGCAGAGAGGTGACTTCCTTGAAAGCCCAGCCATTCTTCACCAAAATTCTCATTCCCTGAAGTCATAAAACTACAATTTCAGCCACTGCTCACGGAGTCGTTTGTGGTCAGTGCCCCTATTACAGGTCTGTCTTTTGTGTAGCTTTGGTTTCCTTCAACTGCCTTCTGAAGTAACCCATGAAAAAGCCTCCTGCCACATCATCTGCTGTCTCTTCCCTTTGCCCACTGTTTCTGTTAATTCCTTATAATATTGCTGTGATGTGATTTGTGAAGCTGCACGTCTAAAGGACCTTAGAGTTAGCAGAAAGAAGGGATTGTTGTTGAGGAGAAAAGAGCATCTCAGCTTCACTTCTCTCCTTTCCTCTCCTCCTGCCACTTCCTTTTGCCCAGGTTCAGTACCTACACGGAGCTCTGTATTTTCCCAAATGTCCCACAAACAGCTACTGCAAAGCACTCTAATGCTTGGGATTGCTGCCCTCTGTATGTAGTTGCCCTTGCTCATTATCTTTCCTCTCTCAGTGGTTACTCATTTCATGTACAGAGTTTTTCAGTGTGAGAAAGTAAAAACTAAGAGGGAGATTACCGTATCTGACATCTGTTGCTAACGAGCTGAAGCCTGTGAGGCCACCCAAGTCCTGGTTTTCACACAGGTGTCTCACGCGTAAGAGCTACTTGTTGATGCATACACTCAAAAGACAAGTTAACATTGGATCATGAATTCCACTGGCACACATTTTTTTTTATCCCAACTTCATCTATTCCCTGTATTTATTATGTTGTGAAATAGCAGAACAGTGGCCAGTATTTTTACCCATTTTTTCTCTTTTTCCTGCATAACCTTCTTGCTTTCAGGTTTGGTTGTGGGGTTGGGGCTTTCTTTTCTTTATTTTTTTGCAGGCTGATAAATGATTTGAAAGGAAGTAAGTATGTTTTTAAATGGGAAAAGATAAAAAAGAGAAAAAAGTTAGTGATTTTTCAGGAGGAGCAGCAGTGAGGGCTTTGTCCCTTCTTACTGTCAGTCTTACTGGAATAGCAGCACTTAAAATAAGGCAGAAGGTTTTACAAGATGAAGAAGTGCTCTGTGGCAATCAAGTTACATCTTTTAAAACAACATTTACTTCAGAATGCATGGACATTACAGAGGTTGGCATGGGATCAAAGCGTTGTCTGTTGCATGGTGGGCCTGGAACTGCAGTTAAGAGTAAAAAAATATAAAAATGCAGGTGGATGAGAGCATTTTCTTCAGTTGCCAGATTTCTGTGAAAAATGGTATTCTGGAATATTGTCTACAAAACCATTGCTTTGCTTTGCTTGTGAATGGCAGGGCCATTTAGATGTGGTTTTGCACATATGGAACATGCTTGGAAGTCAGTTTCCTGAGAGTCGGCAGCTACAGAACAAGTCAATTTGTTCAAAAATTGTTTGGACTTCCAGGTGTACTGAGATGGAGCCAGTACCTGATCAAACAGCTCCTTCTCTCCGTCAATCACCTGTTTTCCTTTCTCAGTAGTTCCTTCTTCCTGTGTCTGTAGTCTCCCTCCGGTGTCACCAGGCTATCCACTTGCTCAGTCTTGTGTCTTCTCTCAGTTTCAGCTGGGAAAGCTGGAAATAGTGAGCTGGCAGCCACGCAGCTGCTTCTTCCAAGCCAGCACCATGGCTGCACTTCAGTAAAAATCCATGGCCAGGCTGGGATGGGCAGCCAGTGTGTGGCTCCTGTGGCTGCAGCAGTTGCTTCTGGGGGGCAGGTGCCTGCTCCCCCAGGTGTGAGCCAGAACCTGGTCCAGGGGTTTAACATTGTGCTGTCACCTGGACCTGAGCAGGTCTCTGGGAGAGCCAGGGAAGAGAACAGCATTTGGCAATGTCTGCGAACTGTAGGTTTTTTATAATTTTATACTTCTTATTGCCTGCTTGTGAAGATTAATAAAGTTAATTTGTGAAAAGTTAAGCCAGCTGTTCTTATTTCTTATTCATTTTTTTCCCTAACACCAATATTTTCATCCTGGTAGACAGGTTACTCTTATCAGAGGCATAGGACGTCTCTGAAATGCTTTCCCGGGGATGGAAGTTTGCACGCTGGGAAACTGATGTGTCTGGAGCTGACAGTGCTCATTATCTCCAGAATCCATACTCGCAGCAAGGAAACCCCGGTGGTTAAAAACCAAGCCCCTCCTTGATTTATTTATTAAAAGATATAAATACACAACACACAGAAACATATATTAACAACTGCTACTTTTAAATACTGTTAACATTTCGTTCAGGGGCACTGATTCTTTCTAGGGCTGCTTTCAGGTTCACTGCCACGTCAGCCTGAAAGCTTGCGTTGCAAGGAGAAGCTTTGGCTCCCAATTACCACAGACAGTCGATGGAGAGACAGGGAGTTTAGAAAAAGAACTGCCAGGCGTTGGGAAGAGGGACAGGAGAGGGACTCTTTGTCAGGAAGTCTAGTGATAGGATAAGGGGTAATGGTTTTAAATTGGAAGAGGGGAGATTTAGATATCAGGAAGAAGTTCTTTGGTGTGAGGGTGGTGAGGTACTGGAACAGGTTGCCCAGAGAAGCTGTGGCTGCCCCATCCCTGGAGGGGTTCAAGGCCAGGCTGGATGGGGCT
>VXBW01005537.1:1108863-1268167 GCA_013400375.1 Thinocorus orbignyianus
GGCCGCCTCAGGCGCGATGGGCTGGGAGCGGGCCCCGTGTGCGGCCCTTGGGCGGGCCCGGGGAGGCCCGCAGCCGGCGTGGCCGCTTCTGGCTCCTTGCGGCCTGCGGGGCTCCGAGCTTGTCTCTGCGCGGGGCTCCGAGCTTCTCCCCGCCGTAGTTGTGGGGCCCTCACGATGGGCCAGGCCTGGCGGTGGGCCTGCTGCTCAAGCCGGAGGGATTCGGCGCGGTGGGAGCCCGCTTGGTGTGGGCAGTCCAGAGCCTTTGAGCCCAGCCCTGCTGGGCGCCGGTATGTTTTGGCCTAATTCCTGTCGGTTCTGGCTGCTCGCAGGTGTTTAAACGCTTCGTCGAGATCGGCAGAGTTGCCTTCATTTCCTTCGGGCCGCATGCGGGCAAGCTGGTGGCCATCGTCGATGTTATTGACCAAAACAGGGTAAGCCCCCTTTCTTTTCTTTTCNCGGTTTTGGTGGGCCCGCCCCCCCGTTCTGCCCAGCGCTGAATAAACACACCTACTTTACATCTTTGTAGGTTGCGGGATCACATCGCTGCGGCCTCACCGCCCTGCCCTCCCTGCGCCCACAGCCCACCGCCATTACGCGCGCGCCCCCACAACCCGCACGCTCGTCAGGACGTTCGCTCGCCCGCCCGCGGAGCGCATGCGCACTGACAGCGCGTGCGCAGTAACGACGGGGAAAGAGGCGGTTTCCGGGCGCCGGCGGGACCGCCCCTCCCTTTCGCTCGCGGGCGGCCATCATGGTGCGTGTGGGCTCGTGGGGTCTCTCCGCAGCGCGGGGCTCCCTCGCGCCCTCCCCCGCGCCAGGCCCNATGTTTTGGCCTAATTCCTGTCGGTTCTGGCTGCTCGCAGGTGTTTAAACGCTTCGTCGAGATCGGCAGAGTTGCCTTCATTTCCTTCGGGCCGCATGCGGGCAAGCTGGTGGCCATCGTCGATGTTATTGACCAAAACAGGGTAAGCCCCCTTTCTTTTCTTTTCATCTTCGTAGAAACTCGTGCACTACGTGTGTCGATTTTAAAGAAAGTTTGCTCTGAGTAGATTTTTTAAGGACGTAGGTAGTTGACCAGAAAACGGCAGTCAGTAGCTGTTGTTGTATTTGAAACTTTAAGTAGCAGGCTTTTTTTCACTGGCAAGTGATATATTGCTCTCTTTGCTGTGTTTCCTAGGAGCAGAAATGGGCAAATGATGTCAGATGGAGCCTAAAACTTAGGCATAGAATGGCATTAAGTGTAAATATTTGGACTAGGGGACTCTTTTCCATTTACGTTTTCTGAAAAACCTAGTAAAAAAGAAAGATTAACGACATCATCTTAGTCATGTGTGTTTTTTTTTTTAATTCCATTTGTGGTTATTTTTTTTTTCTAAAGGCAAAGATAGGGCTTTAAAATTCTTTCTGTAAAGTATAGATTGTGTACACAAGACTTAGCAAACTGGGTTTTGTCTGTGTAACTCTCTTTACAATTTTGGACCATGGTTGTCAAGATACATTATTAGGAAGTTGCTGTCTAAAGCAGGTATGATGGGGAAACTGGTGTAAACCCCCCACACTTACTTTCTTTTTTCAGGCACTAGTTGATGGGCCCTGCAGTGGTGTCAGAAGGCAGGCTATGCCCTTCAAGTGCATGCAGCTGACTGACTTTGTTCTCAAGTTCCCACACAGGTGAGTTGTTTGCATTTTTTGACCTGTGTAAAAAACCCTCATGCTGTCACTTGATGTCTGAATTATGTCATTTGATGTTTGCAAAATCTAGACAGTTCGTATAATGTTAAGTTAATGGATTAACATGTGTGTGTAATAAAAATCACTCTGATCCCACATCTAAGTTTTCATTATCAGTATTGACAGATAACCCCTATTTAGGAGCAAAGGAAATAGTGGACTGGCCTGTATAATTTACAGGTACTTGTTTTGTTCTCCAGCTTAGTTTACTCTGTGAGCTGCTGTAATTCTAGAAACAAAATTTGCTGGCTTTCTGATTCTGAACTGGTGCTAGGGATGGTGTGTGACAATGTCTCTTGGAGTCAGTGCTCTGTTCAGTCCTAGCAAAGCATTTGCACAGCAAAATGTTAATTAGGCCAGAGATATACGTGGCATTGACTTAAAGTAAGCGTCTGAGGTAATGTTAGAAGGGCCATCTTCCCTTGCATGAAATTTGATGGGCCAGCATCAGAGAGAATGTTTATTTATTTTTTTTATAAAGACTGTGAGTATAATTTTGTAACTTGTATTGCAGTGCTCGTCAGAAATGTGTGCGACTTGCTTGGGAAAAGGAAAATATAAATGAAAAATGGGCAGCGACAAGATGGGCAAAGAAGATTGAAGCTCGAGAGAAGGTACAGTTTCTCGGTGTATGAGTGTAGCACCTTGTACTGCTTCTCTTTAAATTGCACCTAATTGTAGTAAACAGTGTATTTTCAGTTGCAGGCTAAGATTAGAGATGAGCAAGGCATAGCTTTTTAAAAGTTGCTGTCTATCAGCTTCAGCTTGTTGTATTTTAAAGTTAAAGGTGGTTTTACGCAGTTGTTTCTATAACCACCTCTTTTCTTGCACCACTGCTTCCTGGTAAAGGACTGAAATGGTGAACTAGTTACAGATGTGCAGCTAAGCCTAATTTGGAGATGATCAGTTACTTGTGGAATGCTTTGAATGCTTCTACTGCTTACATATGCGTGTATATATATATGTATATCAGCTTCATGACTGATTCTTTTCAAACAGAAAGCCAAAATGACCGACTTTGATCGCTACAAGGTTATGAAAGCCAAGAGAATGGTAAGTGTTTGAGTGTTGCTTCTTTTGGGGGTTAATGCTTGTAGCTTTCACTTTAGAGCCACATGCAGATGTTAGTAGCCTTACTTTCAAAGCTGGCTTGGGTTATGGAGTGACACAAAGTAGACGAATGCCTTGAATTTTTCATGCTGCTTTAACCACTGCTTTCTTGTTGGTAGTTGATCAAACTTGAATCCACATGCACTGTGTGTCAGTCCTCCGGGTTATAGCTGAGGAAGGAATTACCTGCTGGTGAAAAAAGATGATGGGTTGTTGTTTCATTCTGTAATGAAAGTCCTTACACGTGAAATACTGGTGTGCCCAAGTTACCAGCCAGAATGAATTTGCTGACTTGGTAGATTGGAACAGTTTTAGGTGGAATTTGGCATTTTGAATGTAATACATGGTAAATCTTTTGACTATATGATACAAATATAATGGGTTAGTAAAGGGGGATTATCAGTAGGGTGGAACTTGAAAGCTTAGAATTGGAATTAATAATATTTCTCAAATACTTCCATTATTTATGAAATATTTCAGAATTTCATAAATGTTTTCTTGTAGTTCATGTATTTCGTAATATTTATGATCTGTTGCTGTTTTCATTCTGGTGAATAGTGAACATTTTTTTTTTTTTTTAACAGAGAAACAGGATCATCAAGCATGAAATGAAGAAGCTCCAGAAGCTGGCTTCTAAGAAAGGCAAGAAGCCAGAGAAGTCAGAGAAATCGGAGAAGCGAGAGAAGGCACCAAAGCCAGCCAAGGTGCAGAAGGCTCAGAAAGCGCAGAAATAAAACAAACTTTAGTTATGTGTGACTTTGTGTCCTTGCTCCGATTCTTTAACAAATGGTTAAACATCTGATTTGAATTGAAATCATAAGTTCACTTTGCTTCTGACCAAGAATCGTTGTCTGTGTCATTTATTGATGTCCAGGTTTCAGGTTCTAGTGTTTTCCTGGAACATGCTGATGTGTTTTTGTCCCCTTCTGTGACATTGACCATCCAGTATGTGATACCCAGTGCCAGTTGAAATATTTGCATACCCAGTCATTGGAAGTAGGTCGGATCCTGCTATTGAAATGGCTGGAAATGAACAAGATAACTCGCCCAATCTGGGGTGTGAAAGATTAGGAATAACCAGTTGCACTAATTTTTCTGTGTAAATTGAGGCATAAACTTAAAGTTTATGTGTCCTGGTTAGCTGTAGGTATGTCAGTGTTTGAAAGACTGACAAATTGCTGTTTAAAGACTTTTAACCCATAATTTCTAAAGAATATGAATAACACAGTTGTGCTCGAAGGTGGTTACAAGATGGAAATCGGTGACTTGTGTTTAAGAGTTTGTCAAGAGCTGAGCCTAATGACAGCTCCTTAAACTGTGCAATATATAGTTTTTAATCAAAACAACTAAGCAAAAGGAGACATGACCTAAAAATTATTACTCAGCCCCTCTTAAATACTGAAGTGCTTGATTTAAGTCTGCACTGAAATACGATATTTACGTGTCTCTGACTGTCAGCATCCGTATTTTCCTGCGTTTTCTCCTGTGTAATTTGTTTGCAGGGGATATATTTTCTTTGTACTGAATGAGGAAATTGTGGAAGTCTGGAATCACTGGTAATTGAAAAGCAAATTGTTTTTACAGCCAAGTATAAAATGGAGGAGGGTGAATATTTATTTTAAAAAATGAAGGCTATAAGACCTTTAAGTATATAGTCAAACACACTCATAAACATGTGCTTTTAAGTAGTCCATGGCTGGTGTTGCTTATTTTAGCTGGAATTAGGCATCTGTATGCTCAAAAATGATAGTGTTGTCTTGAGCTGTTTTATGGGGCTTTGGAAATGGAGTTAAGCTCATGGGGGATATGAATAGATATAACAACTAAGGAAAAAAGGGTCTGAAATGATGCAAATTGGGGTGAAAACCCGTGTTCAAACAGCTGGAAATCTATTTTGAATAGAATTTTAAAGTGATTAATCAGCCTACGCTGCAGCTCTTTAACTTGAAAGTGACCTGAAAGGTCCATCATTCTGGAGGTCCTTTCATGTGAGCTTTTCCTTAGGGTTCTTTTGGGCTTTTTATGGACTACTTTTAAGCTCAGTTATGTAAGACTGGGGGGGGGGAAATTGGTGAAAGTGCCTGTAGAGAAAATAGGTGTGCCTTCAGTCATAGTGAGCTCCCAGATGCTTTTTCTACATTTGCTCCATTTTAAAGTTATTTCAAGGAATAATTTTGACTATGACTTGTGTGCCTTGGGAGAAAATGATTCTGTAACCCCACGTCTGCCATCAAGTGCTGTGAAAGTATCAGGTTTTTTAACAATTAGGATGGAAGGGGAGAGGAGAATGGAATATATTGGTCTTTGGTACCTCTGTTGTCCTTCTGGTGGCATGCTCCACATGAACAACGTCTGGTGTTCCTTGTTGCAACTTGTGGAACCTTCTGCAGCTCCTTGTGGTGCCTGTAGAATCACAGAATGATAGGGAGTTAGAAGGAGATTCTGGAGATCATCTAGTCTAATCCCCCAGCCAAAGCAGGTCCACCTAGAGCAGGTTGCACAGGAATGTGTCCAGGTGGGTTTTGAATGTCTTTGGAGTCAGAGCCTCCGCCGCCTTTCTGGGCAGCCTGTTACAGGGCTCTGCTACCCTCAAAGTGAACAAGTTCCCAGTTCCTTCTCATGTTTAGATGGAACTTTCTACGTTCACATTTGTGCCTGGGTGGTTCACCTTCCTTTCAATCCATGAGCGTTTTGCCATCTGTTCTGGTTTGTCCTGTTTCTGGGATACGGAAGTACGGTTCTGTTTCTGGAGGCTACCACAGGATGGCAATGTTATCTCTTTGCAGAAGTTGTTCCCAAGGCTCACCCAAACCAGGCAGCTCTTCTCTGAGCCAGGAACAGTGCTGAACAAAGGGGATGGCACAAACTTTGGAGAACAAAGGACGTGCTTATCCCGTTCTGTATTTTCCTTTCTGTTTGACTGAGATGTGCTTTGCTGGACTAAGGATACACTTCTCTAGTATACTTTGCGGAGCTGAGTGTGAAGAAGTAGGATCTGCTGCTTAGAAACAGCTCAAAGTGAAGTCCTGGTGTTCATTTTTTCATCTTATTTCATGCAGAGCACACAGGGGGCTGGCTGGGGACAAAGGGGGGAATGCACCCTGTCAGGATGACTCCTGAGATCAGCAGATGCTGCCGTACTTCTGAACTGGTACCAGCTGTAGGGGCACCCAGACCTAACCTCTGTGCTGCAAAGTCTGGGACACATTCAAGGAAGAGGATTGGACCCCTTGGCCTCACCTGTAGCTGAAAGGTACAAAATCTGCTGTTGATGTGAAGCAGCTGCAGTTCTGGCCCAGGTGATTTGCTGGTGATATTCCTTAAAGAGAAAAAGGTTCTATGTCAGTTCTTATCTAAACATGTGTGATCCCGTGTTTGGCACCTGAACGTGGTTCACTTCTTTTTTTGAGACACAACAGATCTGGAAGAGGGGTCTCTGGATTTCCTGATCTTCCTGGTTTTCAAATACTTGTATTCAAACTGTCCTTTAGTTGAGGTTAGCTTGGCAGGATCATTCTCAATTCTCAAATCCTTTGGTCTTGCAGTTACCTACGTGATAACTACACCAAGCACCTGCACCACTGATGCTGCCCATGAAATTGTGGCAAGTCTAGTCTGGTTTCAGCTGCTTTTCCT
Source organism: Thinocorus orbignyianus (assembly GCA_013400375.1). Classification (NCBI taxonomy): domain Eukaryota; kingdom Metazoa; phylum Chordata; class Aves; order Ciconiiformes; family Thinocoridae; genus Thinocorus; species Thinocorus orbignyianus. The sequence goes on from VXBW01005537.1 coordinate 1,115,341, forward strand.
CTTGTTTATTTTGTCTCCCTTCACTTGTGGTGCCTGTTTAATGTTTCCAGCCCCATGTATTTCTCTCCTTTTCCCCTACCCACGTTGATAAGATGTCTCTGAGAAGCCCATGTGCCCTTCATCGAGATGAAAAGTTAATTTCTACTTATAGCATTATCGGTACATGAGTAAGTACAGCTTGCAAGCAGTAATTGGGAAGTGGAGCTAATTATGGGGATGACTCGGGCTCTACTCATTTCAGGTCTCTAGCTTTTGCTATTCCTTTGCATAATTTCTGTTTGTTTTCTTTAAATTTGGAAATAGGTTTTAATATTGTTTTGAGCTAGAGGTTCCATGTGCTGTTGTCACACCCAGGTGCTTTGAGTTCATGCTGGGACTTCCTTTTCTGAAGCAGAAAGATCTGCTTTGCCTGGCTGAGCGCTGCATCCCTTGTGCTGAAGTACCTCAGCCGGGCAGCGGCTCTGTGGATGGATGTTGGTGATGTACCCACGCCCTCTCTTTTTCCCTAACCTCTGAACAGACTTTGCTCTTGGATGCTGTGTAACTTCCAGTTTGTTGTGTCCTTGAGTAGGAATTTGGCCCAGCCTTCACTTTGTGCAGCTGACCCTTTTGTTTCAGATAAATGAAGAGTTGGCCAGCCTGAGCCGGCCCCAGGTGAGTCTTTGCAGCAAACTCTCCCTCCTTCCCCAGAAGCTTTCAAATCACTCTGTGCATCCCAATTAGAGAAGTCTTCCGCCTGCAGTCAGCTGTTTGTGCTGATTACCAGCCTAGAAATTATGCTGTTGCCACCAGTGCGGAGCCACCTCCTCCTCCATGCGATGCATTGACCTAGTTCTTGTTCCAGAGGAAGTGTGCTTTAACATTTCCCCAGTGGTTTCTTGGTATGAGGGTATTTTTTTGGATGTTTTGTTCCTTAACAGTGTGGGGACGTGGCTCCTTGTGTACAGTGAGGAGAGGCCCCAGCCAGCTCATTATGGCTGTCAGCAGAGCTGAGCTCTTCCCTGGCATCTACTTTTTGGGGCGCTTTCGGAGCGCGGGTGGTGTTTTGGGGCACTTTGTCTCTGATAAAGGTTTCTGTGGCAGGATCTCATCAGGAAGCTCTGCTTTGCTGAACTCAGGAGATGCTTTGAAAAAGTAATAGAGTTCATATTTAAATTGCATGAAAGAATATTTTCTTTGAGATCAGCTGGAGCTTTACCTAAGGACACCCAGTGGGAGGGCACAATATCGGAATATTTTTCACAACAATAACTCAGCAGCCAAGACTTTTTAGAGCTCCTGTTTGAACCTCGTATTTACAAAAGCCATCAAACAAAAGAAGGGGCCGTTGCTAGCTGTGTTATTGCAGTCACATGCTGTATAAAGGTGATAATCTGAACAGAGTGGGAAATAAGCTTCTGGGCTTTTTCCTTGCCTTCTTCCTTCTCTTCCTCCCTGGAGCCCTGAATAACTTTGAAGGGAATTTTTTTTTCTTGTGGTTTATCTTTTATTTTTACCACTTGTCTCGTTCTCATTGCACATGTGAGTTTTAGCTCATCCTGGAAGTCTCTGTGGATAATGCGGGGAAAAAAATAATCAGAGAGTTTATGGCATAATGAAGTAAATTAAGTCTGACTACCTGAAAGTGGCATCATTTTTGCTCTGGTTGCTTGAAGCATTTTTCAAGGTCCAGGGGGAGGCTGCCAAGCTGCTGCTGTTGGCAATGCATGCAGGTCCCCATCCCAGATGTGAACAGGCTGCCTCAGCTCCTGCCACCTGAACGTGACCTTGGAAGGAAAGATGTTCTCAGGGTGGATATGCCTGGCCTCTGCTGGTGGTGCCACAGTTCTTGAGTGGGAGGCAGGTGTCAGGGCACAAGGGACAGAAACAAGAGGTGAGGGTTGATGTGCTTCTGCAACCCGTAGCTTCACAAGAAGTGGTGCGTGGTCCCTGTCATGGCACAGGAGGATGGTCCTCTGGCTGCCTTTGCTCTCCCTGGTCCCCTCTGCTCACCATGTGGTTGCTCTTCAGAAGGCAAAGGTGTGCATAAATGGGTTGGCAAGTAGGAAGAACCACTTGTTTGTGGCTGCACTGACCCGTGTCATTGGCAGTGAACTGCTCGAGGCTTTGCTGGCAGCCCCGTTGGGAGCATAAGTTGGTGGGTCTATCTGACTCTTGCCTGGGTCTCTGGCACTGCCGGTGGGAGATGCTGTGTAGGGAGAGGATGGGAGTTTGATCCTTCCCCTTGCAGTTCCCCAGCAGCTATAATAGCAGGATTGGAGGTGCTAGAGGATACACTCCTGCCCATTCCCCTTACTATCTACTTTAGAACTTACTGTCCATCAATTTGTTCAGTCTTTTGAGTCTGTTCACACTACCTCCCTCCACAATCTTGTAGCGTATTTCAGAAATTCACTGCCACTGTGTAGAAAACTTCTGCTCAGGGTTTTAAACCAGTCTTCCACCGTGGGGACGAACCAGTGTTTGAGACAGGAGCTATTATCCAGCCCCATCACGCTGTGTGGCAGACATCCTTGCTAGCTGTAAGCTTGGAGACGAAGGTGAGAAATTGTTACTTCACAGAGCCCCATGGAAAGGAGGTGAGTTACGATGTGCCATGTCTTGGTATTTGAAGGACCCCCAGAGTCACCATCAAATGCCAATGTGGGCGATTGTCATAGAACAGTTATTCCACTGGGAAACTTAAAAGCATCCACACGCTGCGGGCGCCAGATGCTTTCTAGTGTCCTATAGCACATTTTGAGAGAAGAGTCCCGATGCTGTGTCACAGGATGAGAGTGCCCAGGGCCACAGGCACCGCCAACAGCCCTGGGTCGCTGCTCAGGCAGGAAATTTGATGTCCTTATGGTCCTTGGAACAGGACCTATAGCCTGGAGCAGGGTAGCCCCTCGCAATCTGACCTTCTTTCTGACCATCTGGAGCTTATTTCTACTCAAAGTTTGCAAGGAGTGTGACTCTAGGGCTATTGCTTTGTGTCATTAGGAGATGATAAAAAGCAATCCCTGGGGGTATGGGCAGGATGAATGCTCTAAGCCTTCAAGATTCCCCCTCTCCTCTCCTATGCTGCACCCTATGGGGGTGCAACAGAGGTTCACAGCCCCCTCCTTACCCTGTCTGAAAGTTACCAGAACTTAATTCCTCTGATTATGAGAAACTTTCTAATTGTCAACCTAAATTTATTCATGACCGATTTATAACCAGGAGGCTCCACTTCTTGCTTGTGTAACTGCAGGGCTGTCAGGAAAGATTCATGAGCCCATATGTTTGGTCAGGCCCTATTTTCAGCAGCCACAATTCAAAGCTTTTGGATTAAATACTGCCTGATTACTCCATGTGTTAATGCATACATTTTCTCCCTTCCTACCATCAGACTGACAGATGACTTTCCCTAATGCAAAGGTATATAAACAGCCGATGCAGTGTCTTTGTGGACCCTACTCAAACATATGCCAATAACTCCTTCCAGGAAAAGAAACAGATTGCTTCTGTCTTGTTTTTTCTCTCTTTTTTTTTGGAGGGGGTGAAATGTTCTGTGCATCAGCTTGTGATAATTTTTGCCTTGTTTCTGTCTGATCCCCCAGGCTAGAGCTAGAGGTTTGTTGAGATGCTCCAAGGGAAACCAAGTCATATTTTAGCTTGATGCCTGCTGGGCTTGGGACACCGGTGCATCTGCAGTGAGTCCAGGAGGGCAGGCTCTGCCCGCAGAGTGTGGCCTGTTTCCGTGCAGAGGTAGGAAGCAAGTTTTCTGTCTCTGGAAAGGTGTCGGGGAGAGCCACAGTCATGCTCTGCAGCAACCACACAAACCACAGCAGTCGTGGCACCATCCTCACTCCTTTCAGGCTTCCTAGAAGTCATCTGACTGCATTAAGATGAGCTCGGACAACTCTCTCTCAAGAGGCCAAGGCAATGAGCTGAGGGGCTCTCTAATTCTTAGCCCCTCTAAGCCCAAATTATTTGAGCAGCAATTTTGCAGGTGTTCAGGATATTTATTTTTTTTCTGTGATGCTGCACACGGTTTCCAGTGGCGTTTTCTTGGGCCTGTCCATGGCTTCTCCTGGCCACCTTCTATGAATGTGGTAGCACAGGTGGATGGGTAGGCAAAGTCTTTGTCAAGGAGGAGTGAAGAGTGTAAGGATTGCCAGCTAATGTGGTTTCATGGTCAGACAAACTCGCTACCTTCCCGAGGAGACCCCGGCATCTGTGCTGGCCAGGGACATTTGGGGGTCTCCAAGGCAACGGGTATAGCACCATATGTCATTTTGATTTTGAAAACGGTATCGTTTAGAGGGACTGCTTTACATATTAGATGAGAAACTGTCTCAACAACAGATCTCAAAATGAGACATCGGTGCTAAAGCTTTTTTACACTGGGGGGTAGAGTTGTTCTTCATCCAACACCCAGTATTTTTAAACAATGATCAAGTTAAGGATACACAGACACATGCACGCATTTATTTGCTAGTAAAGTTTGCAGACGGTGTAGGATTAGGGGGATAGTAAATAATAAAGAGACATCTGAATCCCTTGATTTACATGGTCAGGGTCCAAGAAAATGGTGTTTCTGATTCAACCAAGTGATGGCCTTTGAATGTAGAGAGCAGACAGAGTGGAATTAAAAATAAGGCTTGTATTGAGGGAGGTTGGGGTCTCTGCCTCAGGAAGGACAGAATCTGAAGAGGACAGAAGTGTCTAGGTAGCAGCTCAGTGTTTAAGTTCAAGGTGCTATAGCAGCTACTGGGACCAAGGGAACCCAGAGGGATGGGTGTCCTATGGGGCATGTGCTGCCTCCATGGGTTTGCCTTCTCCCATGGGCTTGGGGTGTCAAGACACAGGTGGGCTCTCAGTGACTCTGCTCTCACATGAGGCTGAAGTTCAGTCATTTGCAAAAACTGGTGGAAGACAGAGGCCAATAGAACCTCAGTGGCGCAGAGCGGTCACACAAGCTGCCTTTTCTTGGCAGAGCAGGCTGGGAAATTGCTGCTTCTCTAATAACGCAGTAAACGTCTTGAACATGGGACACGAGTGGCAAGAACTGTTTCTGACTAAAGATAAAATAGCCCTGAGAAATGAAAAAGTGAAAAGAAAACCCTAACTCATTTGAATCATCACAGTTCATGTCCTGCAAAAACAGTGCTGTGGTCTGACAAGTGATCCAGAGTTTCTTAGTGCTTATCCAAAATGTAAGCTGGAGGAATGAGTAATCACCTCTGAAGGACTTATTAACTCTATGTCTCTTCCTCCAGATACTTGTGTTTGAGTCATGATAGCAAGGATGGTACAATAGGTATTTGTGGGAGGCTTGAAGCCTGCACACTCAGGGAACTTATGATTCCTCTGCAGATGTTGCTGTTTTCTCTGGCATCTTAAACACTGCTTATAAAGGATTTGTCTCTCTTCAGGATGTGACCCCCTGCCTTTTGTCCTGAGTCAGAAAAATAGTGACAAAAGCATCCTGAACTGCATTAATTTAATTATTGGATTGGGGGTGTGCAGCTTCTTCAATGTATTTATGACAATTCAGTGTGTTCCGTAAGAGGCCTGGGTGGGCTTTTATTCCCATGTGTGGACATGTTCCATAGGTGAACAATGAGGAAAACCTGAGATCCAAGAGTCTGTTCTCGCACACAACGCATTGAAATAAATCACTCACATCTGGCATTTCTTTACATTAGGGACTGGGAGTTTGTCCCCTTTAGGGACAGTGGCTGGGGAAGTGGGGTGTGGGTACATGTCACACTTTGAAACCAGTCACAAAACCGAATTTTTACAGCTCATCTGCTTCTCAGCATCTTCTGGGTCCCAGTGCCTGACCCACGCTGAGACTGCTGAGCAGGAACACCACTCTCACACCATTCAGCTTGATCCCTATAGCCTTAATTTCCTATCTTATTCACAGCTGCTGCAAAGGAATCCTGAAGTATCAGGGTCTCTTCTATAGCTATACTTTACTAAAGTGTTGAGGGCCATTACCCACAGGTGTAAGAGATAGTGGGGTGGGGGGTAGAAGGAAGATGAATTTGAAGGCTCTCCAAACAGCTCATTCGTAATCAGTGGTTGATAGCCAGTAATTTATCGGGGTTAGGGTTTGGGTCTCAGAAATCCATTCAAGCTTATAATTATCTTAGCATATGTGGAAAGTCATATTCATAGTCCCTGAGACCCATTAGAGCTGCATACTTTCCTAAAAGGGAGAATAAAGGATTTCAACTTCACTTTCTTAAAGGCAGAACAGCTTTCTGTTCCTTGTCAGCTCTTGAAATCTGTCCCCTCTCTGCTGTCCATCTCTAGCTCCCAAGGGGGAAATGAGCACAGGTTCACTGGGACAGAAAGGGTTAAGAAAAAAAATATTTCATGGGGAAAAAATCCCCGACCTATTTCCATCCTTCTGCAACAGGTATTTCTTTATGAGCACAAGCAAGGGGAAAGACAAGTCAATCTGTTAAATGGAGGCAGGGTTATACCAGAAGCTGTTGCTAATGCCTTTGTGGTGACATTTCGGGAAGCACAGAGGTCCCTGTGCTGCTGTGGGTACACAGTGCCCATGGCTTTCTTTGCTCTCGGTTTCTTTGGGCTCTGCCCCACTACTGCTTTTCCCTCAGGGGAAGGTCTCTGCTCTCCTCTTTCACGGTACTTGCTCCTGGCTACGCTGGATGTGCCCGGTGATTCCAGCAAATTGAGAAAATGTCTGTATGGTCTAGTGTGAGCCTCAGAGGAACCCCCCTTGCTGCTGCCCCGGGGCCTTGCAACAGGGCCAAAGCAGCTTTTCCTCTTGTCTAAGTGCAGGTGAGAGGGAGCAGGCTCGAGACATCTTTGGTGTTGGAAACAGTAAATCATCTGGCCTGAGTCTCTAAGATGAAACCCGACTGTTTTGGAGGCTTGTATTTAGGCTGTGAGCTGGGGACAGTCCCACCTCCCTGCTCCCCTCTGTCTCCTTTTGCTGCCTGTGCCATAGGGGAGTTTCTTGGAGTGGGGACAGTCCCTTGTCCTGCAGAGGTGGCATCGGGCTGATCTGAGGACTGGCCTCAGCTAAAACCTGCATGTGAGCGAGCGAGCTCCATTTGGAGCCGCAGACACAGCTGTGAGAAGGTGAGCAGAGGTGGTGAGGAGTCAGAAAAGGAAAAAGAGAAGAAAAGCAGTTTCCACTCTTCAGGTAGTCACTGATTTTCCGGAACGAAGCAGCAGGGATGCTGCCGATGGGGGCTGGAGCTGACCGGCTTGGGACTGCTCAGCCAGGGCACAATGTAGGCAACGGATTTGGGAGGATCTCCTGGGCATCCTCAGGTAATGAGTTCATAATGCACTTGGTCCTCTGGTCTTGCTGCTTTCTCAATCTGATTTTTGCACTGCTAACATAGTTAAAAAACTTCTCCAGGGGAAGGCGGGGGGTGGGCAGAAATAAAACTGAAATTTCAACGTGCTGAGATTGGAGCATTTGTTTTGAGACTGAGTGGATTTTTCATACTGGTTTGGCCACTGATCCCTTAAGTCTGTCTCCCACAGCAGCCATCCACGCCTGTTTCTGACGGCAAACACCTCAAATGTCAGGCGTGCATTTTAAATGGTTATTTGTACGGAGAGGCGATCCAGGGAGACCAGCCGGCGCCCTTGGCCTGTCAGTCAAGGCTCGTGATGCCGCTGCACCGGCAGCAATCATTTTGACAGAAAATTGCATATAAATTGAATCATTTCAAAATTAAGAAAGGGAGATGAAAGCAAATGCCTCCGAAATGAGGTGCCACTGGCAAGTCGTGATGCACAGGGCTGAGCCTCGGGAGCCATGCGGATCCCTTCTCCTGCACTCGGCTGTGGTGGGCCCGTCTGAGCTGAGGCAAGCACTAGGTTATTGCTAATTTCCTAATACTACTAATTATGTTAGAAATATGAGGTTATTAGCTTCCCTGGGGGCCTGGCCTCAAGGAAGCGGTTATAACGTGTCAGTCTGATGCTGCAGCACCCAGGACGAAGGCGGGGGGGGAGGTCAGTGAGCTTGGCGGCAGCAATGGCGGGGGGCTCAGGGCCTGGTTTTTAGACCCCTCTCTCCCACCAAAGGCTGGCACAAAGGCGTGTGTGCTAAAGCCAAAATCAGGCTCCCTGCTCGTGTGTGTAACCTTTCATCCACTGCTTTCCTTAGCTATAGTTTTGAGTAGCAATGAGAGGCTCTGGGAGACAAATCGTATGAAAAATAAAATGCACTGGGTGAACCCAAGAGGTGTGAAGGCCCTGGGGTGCTGGGACCAGCAGAAGCCCGAGGTGGGCAGAGCATTGAGTTGCCATTGCTGTTCATACCCAGTGCTTTGCATGGCCCTGTATAATGTCAGTGTGGGACTGGGCAGGGTTGTAGAATCATGGAATCCTTGGAGTATCCCTCATCCTCTTCTTTTTTTAGACCATCATGTCTTCAGTGTCCCTCACAATAGTTTTTACTGTGCCTTTGTCTGACTTTAAAAATAAGTAAAGATAAGTAAAGAATAATGCTCATCAGCCCTATTTGAGTTCCAGTTTCGTGGCTGAAGTTGTTGCCTGGGTTGAAGAGCTGAATGCCCTCACATGCCTGAGACGAAGGGTTTTCTACTATCCCCAAGGCAGGCTGGCAAAGGCTGGGGCCAGCGTGGGTTTGGGGCAGGTGACAGCGTCTCCTGACATCACAGGGGATTGATGGGTTTTGCCTGGCCATAGCTCAGGGCTGGAAGGGAAAAATTTTATGAAGAAAAAAAAGTAATCTTTTGTAGCCTGGCAGCTGCTGCCCATGTGCCCTGCCTGGCCGTGGAGGGCTGGTGAAACGTGTTGCTTTCTGAAGTGATGCCTCCAGCCTCCTCCTCCCATAGCCCTGGGGAAATGGCCTTTAGGATACACCCTACAACCAGGCAGCGGGCAGAGCTGCATTGTCTGGGCACCGCAGGGCTCCCTGTGCTGCAGAACTGCCATGTGGCGTGGGTGGGTGCCAGGGTCTCCTTCCCCTGGACCCCCCAAGGATCACCCCTCTCCTGGCTGCCTGCAGGCACTGCATGCCCTTGGTGCCTTGGAAAAGCAGGTGCCTGAAGCAGCATCCTAAAAATGGCTTAAAATACATTAGTACCTTTTAAGGGGGTAAGAAATTTTCTCCCAGGGTTGTGTCTTCTCCAGGCACTGATGTGGCATGGCTCTGTGCTGGGCTGTTTCTGAAAGGCAAAGCAATGTTAATAAAATGCTGTAAATGGCATTTTCTAGTGAGGAGACCTGGGGTTCGCTTTCCCTGCTCAGGGGCTGACGTGGTCCCTGGGGCTCTGCCTGTCCCTCTGCTTGTCCAGCACCAGGGTAACTGGGATCAAACAGACTTGGGAGAAGCACGTGTGTTTTCAGCCTCCTTTACCTGTCCCTCCTGGCTCAAATTGGCCCTTGGCACGAAAAAAAAAAAAGAAAAAAGAAAAAAAGAGAAAAAAAGCAGCAATAATTGCTTTTATTGTGAAAAAGAGACTCTTCAAATGCCTGTTCCCCCCTTCCCAGCCTCTCTGCTCCCCTCCCCACAGGGAGGTGGGTCTGGGATGTGGCAGAGTTTGAAAACTTGCAGCTGAAGTTTGAAGGGTGTCTTCCCACCTGGGGGGAACTGGAGACACCCACCAGTGCACCGTGGCAGGGACCCAGCAGCCCCCGGCAATGAGGAGTCATCTGGCAGGGATTGTGGAGAGCCTGGAGGGGCACCTCTGGGTGACAGCCCCTGGCTGTGACTAGTTGCTGGAGGATTTCTTTTTTTTATAATTGCTATTTTTTATATTTTTGTATTTTGTGTGGGTTCCTGGTGTTGGATGGAAGTGCTGCAGGCGGCCAGCACCAGCTCAGGAGGTGACCCCGTGCCACATCGCCCACGGGTGCTGAAGCACACAAGGAGGAGCGTGTCGACTGGTGCTACGAGACATGGTAGGATTTGAGGGTCTCCTTGCCAAGATGGTGATGGGAAGTGACACTGGAGCTGCTCAGGGACACCAACCCCATGGGATGAGATGTGAAGCTCCATTCTGGTTGTCTCCATCCTGGAGGCAAGTCCAGTGGGACCCTTGAAGGGTTGGGGCATGGTGAGGCACAGACCTGCTCTGGCACGAGTCTGTCTTTAATAGTACTAGTGATGGACAAAGCAGATACAAGGATGCCTGTAAAGGCAGTGCCAGGGGCTGCTGTAGCTAAAGGCACTGCCGTCAGTCAGGGATGGGATTAGTCTTTCTCAGCAAAAATCTACCTTTTATTTAAGAGCCTGGTGGCTTCAGGCAGGTGAAGAGTGTGGGGTGAAGGCAGCAAAGTGCAGATAGGCTTGGAGTGCACAGAGTCCCTCTGGGCTTTCTGTTTGGTCCTTCCAAAATGCAGCATTTTCAGAAAACAGTCACAAAACTGGCCAGTTTGGCATGGGGAAATGCCTCCCTCAGAAGAAACTCTGTTTGCTCTGCAATAGCAGATTTCCCCACATCCACAGCACATTTCAAACCTTAGGGTGATTTTTCCTGTTAGCTACTTTTAGCACTCAACTTTGAGATATCCCTTGTGAAGCGGCTTCCAGACCCATCTAAGCAAGTACGAGTCAGCTGAGCTGGGATAGTGTCCCCACTCCTTCCTGTCACCACTGTCCCACTGGGGGACAGCTGGGACATCATGCTGGGGGGTTCACACTGGGGCAGGGGGGTCTGTCTCTGCTCTGCCGCCTCAGACCTTGCAAAGCTTGTGTAGGGCAGGGACTGCAAACATGTGTGATGGATGAGCTGAGGAGGCGCCTGGTGCTGCTGCCAGAAACCAGTGCTTTGGTGTCACTTGTGTTGCTGAAATGTTTTTTGTGTCCTCGAGAGTGTGGTTATGACTCAGAGCAACTCTGGGAGCAGTAGGATCATGCCAGGCTTCACCAGAGTGTGTGAGTGTGTGCGTGTGTGTATGGGGCACGCTGATGTCGTGCTTTATAGTTTCCATCCTATAATTTGCATAGGCTGTTTTGAGTTTCTTAATTCATGAACTTCAGCAGAAGGACAAAAAAACCCAGACAAGACTGAGACTTTTGTCACACATTTTGGGGCTGGAAATAATTCCTTCTTGTCAAAGAAAAAAGCGGGGCTGCTCTCCCAGCACCAGCCTTTCGTCCACTGCAATGCTTTCCTGTACGAGCCTTCACTATGAAGCCTTTCAAAGAACACATAGCCCGTGCCAGGTACCTGGTGTGGTCTCCCCTGCGACAGCGGGGTATTCAGGTTTTGCCAGGATTTCAGTTTTGCCTTGGCAAGGGAAAGTGTGGTTCTGCAGCCGTTTCTCCTTTGTGAGCTCCCGCATTGGTTGTTTTGATTGCACCCATGATCTGAGTTTGCTCCAGGCATTGCTCACCTGTAGGCAGGGCAGTGATGGTCAAGAGGAATAAATTCTAGCTGTGCCCTAAACTGATCATCTCGTCATGTCATTTGCAGCAAAAACCTAAGCGAAATATTTAAGCCAGTTTTTGACTTATTTTAAAACCACCAGGAGGGTGACCGCTTGCAGAAAGCCAGAGAGGTCCCAGCTGTGGGCTTTACTGTCAGCACGGAGCGCGCCTGCAGCCGGCTGCCTGTCGGATCTGGCCGCTGTGCGTGCCCGACCTGCTGCAGCAGCGAGGGCTGGGGGATGACTGCATTACAGAAACATCTTCTTTCTTCTGGTTTCAAAATCTGCCAGCAAGTAATTTCCAGCTTCTCCGTCGGTCTCCTAGTATGAGGCAGTCTAAATAAGAGGGACCGATTATACTTTATTAATCCTCTAGCATAGATGCCAAATGCCTTAATTACCTCTTCTGTTTCAAATGCTCAATGACTCTGGTCTGCCTGCAGCTATTTCTCTTGCCCTGAAGGAAAAGCCATTTTTCTAAGAGCTGGGTCGCACTGGTGCTCTTGCCATGTGTGCTCTGCTCGCTCGCTCCATGGGGTTTGCTGGGAGAAGGAGAAGTGGGAGGCTGCCAGCAGGCTTTGCCTGGGATGGGATCTGCAGGACGCAGACAGCACTCAGAGCCAAGCAGCCAGAAGCTTTCTTCCCCCCCCCTTTTTTTTTTCTCTTTAGAAAGGGATGGTTCAAATGGAGGAAGAGGGGGTTACCTTTCTGTAACTGAGACCAGGGCTTGTGTGAACAATTCTGTTTTGAAGAAAGCCTGCAGGGCTGAAAGGCCTTGCTGTCCTCCTCCCTCCCCGTTGGAATCCCACGAATGCATTTTCCTGCTCTCCAGGAAGGGAAAGAACCTGACAGCCAGCTCGGGGAAACCCAACTGGCTGACTTGGGCAATCTCTGCTGAAGTGCCAACAAGGGAACCTGATGCTGCCCCTCGCCAGCACCCCTGAAGGGAGTTTTGCAAGTGCTTGTTGGGCACGGAGCAAGCGCTTCTCTTTCCTGGTGTTAGTCCACCAGATAGAAATGAAAATTGAAAATAAGTGGATCAAAATCCCCCCTTTCTCCAAAATACAGATAAAACGTGAACCCCAGTAAAATAAATAAAATTACACTGAGTGCCAAAATATGTAAGAAAGTTTTAGCAGCTCTTCAGGCACTCGTCAGTAGATTGGTAAACTCATCGAGGGAGAAGGAAATATGATTTGTTTTTATCTTAATGTGTTCCTCCCCATATTAAATGCAGTCCAGAACAAATAAGATGTGGCTTTCTAGCACTTCTGCTCTTTGCTGCTGCTATGTGTGGAGGGGCTGAAGCCGTGCAACCCCACTGGGGATGCCGAGTCAAAGCTGGTGAGGGGCCCAGAGGCACAGTGAGAGGAGCTGTTTGGGGTGAGGGGGGTGATGAGGAAGGGGATCGGTGGTGGCTCCCAGGTTCTTACTCTTACTTCCCCTGGGTTTGGGAATCCTGCATGAATCCTTAGCGTCAGCCACTTGCCGCGACTGGAACTGAAGTGCTGAGGAGCAGGACTGTCCGCTCCCGAATGCTGCGGGGGAATAAAGCACATTGTTTCTCACCAGCAGAAACTCAGGCATTTTGAGGCAGTTTGTGTGGTCAGTGAAAAGGGAAGGAGTCCAGCCCTTGGGCCACGGGCTGCTGCCCTCCTCCAAAGCATCCCCTGCACAACCCCTCACAAACAAAGGCAAGACTGTTCAAAATGAACCGGAGCAGGAGGCACAGATGTTGCACAAAGGCGAGCCACATCTGTTTTGCTGGGGAAGGGGCCCCCTTCTTGCTGTTTCAGCAGGCAGATGGGAAAACTGCTCTGAAAACCTCTGGAGCTGAGTGCAACAGGCTGGCCTGGAAACTGGGATGAGGGGAGGGGGAAATGAGAAACCTGGCAGGATCCTGCACGGCAGCCGGGGGGAGAGAGGGAGTGACAGGCACCCAGAACTGCTGCTCTCCCTTCTGGATGTCCCTGCCAGGATTTCTAGGGTGTGCTGCGCTCACGTAGGTGTGAGGGATAGAGGAATGAGCAGGCAGAGAGGAGGGAAGGTGAGGAGGACCTCCCTTGTTCTGCGATGCTAACAGGACAGTTGTGCATTCAGGGCTGCCCAGATCCTTACTGCCTCCTGTGAACATGAGGTGCTCTTTTGGGTCTGCAGTGACCCGGATGGTTTGGGTGCAGGCTGATAATAGACTTTTATATTAAGCCTGCTTAATATACTAAGACTTTTAGTGGTGAAAAGTAAAGGAGATGTTTGCCCATGTAAATGGCAGCAGAACTGTGCAACTTGGTGACATGTCCTTGAAGACAAACAGAAATCTCTTTGGAGATGTGGCTCCAAGAAGCAGAAGCCCCAGGTCAACGCAGGAGTCTGCAGTGAAAGCCCTGACTCTGAACTTGAGCAGGAGAATGATGAGCCATCTAAAAGCTTTAAGCTTGCTCACTTTAAACAAAAGAAGTATGGCGTCCTGGACAATGTTTATTTTTGTGGTGTTTTGTGTTGACTTCTGGGATTAAACTGGAGAGGTCCTGAGCTGCACTGTACACAACACTGGGATGAAAAGCACCCTGTACCGAGCTGGATATTAACTTCCTGTGAGCTGAAAGATTTACACAGTGAGATGGAAAAGTATGAATTTTTCTTTTTTTTTCAGTGAAAATCACATGATTTAGGGATAAGGAAAACATTATCACAGGAAGAGCAAGTCCTCACCAGTACCCTGCAGGGCTTTAGTCCATCTCAGGCACAGAATGTGGCGTGTGTCCTCTCTGGGTCCCCCAGGAAGCAGCCCCGCCCTCAACTGCATCAGCTGCACCCCCGTGGTGTGGTGTCCTCCACTCGGATGATGGCTGTCCATCTTCTCCATGATGTTCTCCATTGCCTGCTCCAGGTCTTCCATAAAGATGTTGGAAGCCTTGCTGCTGTTGTAGGCTATTCCTGGGGGTTTTCCAAGCTGGTGTTTCAGTGGTGCTTCTTTGGTCTGTAATTCAACTGCTAGTGCAATGGGAATGGCACTGTTACACACAGGTGCTGGGAGTTTTCCATTGTGCAGAGCAGTTTCCAGCACTGACTGAAGATCTTTTTCAAAACGCTCTTTTGGATATTGGGGTGTGTGAGTAGAGCCAGTGCTCAGCCTGTGGCTGGGCAGAGAAGCAGCTCCAGAGTGAGGGACCTCCGAAATAGTGGGTCTGGCTGGGTGGGGATTGAGCAAGAGACAGGGATATCTCACCCCTCAGAAGCAAAAAGCTCAAGGAGCTGAGGCAGGGTCTGGAGCCAAAGGTAAGCCAGACTATTACTAGAGAGAGGCTGTGGAGCTGGATGGTTTCAAGGTTTTTACAATTTGCTGCCTCAAGGCTATAGCAATAAATGGGAAGAAATGTGAAGGTAACACTATTTTAGAAGTTAAAGGAAGTATGTTGGCACCATTGCTTTAAAGTGGGTGCTCAGAGCGAAGGGTATCACCCCTTTGTGCTGCTGCTGGAGTGTTGTCCTATGCTACTGCAAAGGAGACTTGTCTTGCAATTACACTGCAAATTACCCCTTGAGGCTGAAGCTTTGCAGACTGTCTAAAATTCAGCAAAGTGCAGCATGCTTTAAGGTTTTGCTTCAGGCAACTTGACTTGGTCATTTTCTGGTTTGGTTTTGGACATGCTGCTGGGAAGGCTTGTGTGCCAGCTACAAGGACTTTGCTGACCCAGCACCATGTGGTGACGTATCAGGTTTCCATCTCCTGGGCTTCAGCTGACCCAGCATTTGCTGCAACTCTCCTGCATATGGTTTGTTGGGACTATGGTCCCTCTTCCTGCCTCCACAGCGCCTGGCTTCAGCTTCCCAAGCCACTTGTGGGGAGAAACACATGGAAGCACGTCTGCAGGGGCACCTTGAGCCAGCAGACAACGCCTGCCAGCTGCATCCTTGTCCCAGCACTGAGCAGGGTGGCCTTTGGGGTCTCCACAGGGTGCTGAAGTGCTGTGGGATCACGGTCCTCCTCCCTTGAAGTGTATTTTGGAGGAAAAAACCTGCATCAAACCCAGACACGCAGCTGGTGCAAGTCTGCTGGGAATTATTGCTACTTTGAAGGATCATGAGGCTGTGTGAAGGGCTTTCCTTTCCTCATGCCCTACAGTGGCACAGATGTGGGTGGGTGGTGGGGGGACCTATGTGCGGGGGGAACATAGCTCCCCTCCAGGGCCGTCTGTGTAGGGTGAGCTCAGCACCCTGCTCTGAGCCGGAGCTGCCTTCGAGGCTGGTGGTCATAATTTAATAGCTGTCTTCAGTAAATTCCCACTCCGTAAGCCATCTATCTTCCCCGAGCAGGATGATATAGGAAGGCACTTAAGCACTTGAATGATGGGCGGTGGACGCTGCCAAGGATTTCCTTCTGCTCAGGTTCACCCAGAATCACTCCCGGGATGGAGAGGTTTGGTCTCCTTCCTTGTCCTCAGCACGGTTATGGGCCGCAGCAGTGACCTTCGCCCATGTGTCATCCCCTTACAAGCCAAAAAACTCCTGCTTTTTGTCAAAATGGCCTGTTCCCCTCCTGGATCTGCTTGACATACCTGCTCTCAGCCTCTCTCCCCAACACGCTGGGAGCTGTCTCGAGAGCCACGTGTTGAGCACAAGACTCTGGAGACGTTCCCAGAGGCGGTGGGCAGGCAGAGGAGGTTTCCCAGTTGCTTCTCAAGCAGTCTTTGTTAAAACCAGTCACGGTGGGTTGTGTCTCCTGCTGCCCAGGGGGTTTTGTGGTTCATCGGGCGGGCAGCGAGCACAGGGCTGGGAAGGGTACGTACAGCTCTGTGTGTTGCACCTCCTCTGCAAAATATAACCCCCTCTGCAAAACGCACAGTGTACATCCAGATAAATGCACATACCTGCTTTTAAGTTGCTCCCTGGTGGCCTGTGACAAAAGCTGATCTCAGGAGCCTAGGGCAGGCAGGCATTTGAGAGGGACATGGCCACAGCTGAGCCATCCTGGCTCCCTTGGGCATCTCTTTGGGATGATGGGATTTGCTGCTGCAGGGGTCTGGCCATGCCAGTGCAGGGGCAGGAGCACTCTTCTGGATGCCAGAGGAAAACAGGGATGAAATCCACTTCTAAAGGCCACGTATTTCTGTGGCATCTTTCTGGTTTTAGGGCTGTTTCTTGCATTCTTCAATAATGAAGTTTGGGGTTTGGTTTTCTTTTCTTTCAAGCTCGACAAAGCCAATTTGATGCACTTTGAAAGGAAATTGAAAGCAGGCTTCTCTGCTTCAGATTCTGCCAAGGTTCAAGCGTCTAGGGAATATAATGTCAAAGATAAAATCCTCCCAACCACACTTAGAAAATTTTATCCCCGAGTGGCCGGGCTACACAGGCTGTCCACCATGCCTTTGGGAGCCTGTGCTGTGCTGTATGTGCCTCTGATGAGCGAGGATATATATTTTTTACTTATTGGCATCCTGGAACAAGCAGTACCTCTCTTAAGCCTTTTTATGGGTTTTGCCTGTAGCTTTCCCCCTGGGATATGGACCTAATTTCTGGAGAAGATGTGCTGTACTGTCACTGTGTCAGACTGGCAAAGCAGAGTTGTACGTATGGTTTGCATTTCAGGCTGAATCAAAGCCATAGCTTGAACTGCAGTGTTGGGTTTTTTTGTTTGTTTGTGGGGTTTTGGGTGTTTTTTTTTCAGTATAGGCACAGAGAAAGCCTCTTTGGAAAAGCATTTACCCTGGGCTTGTAAATACAGTATTATTTCTGTGATGTTATATTTAAATTTGCAATACCGACTGCCAGAAATAACACTTGCACTTTTTTCTTTTCTTTTTGTAGTTGATGTGGCAGGGAAACCCTGAGTGGGGCTGGAGAAGGGAGCCCGTCATGGTCCTTGTCCACATGTACAGCGCAGGATTTCAAGCTTGGGGTGGGAAAGAAACAAAGCTCTAGCCTGCAGTGCCCAAACCCAGGCTTGCTGACAGAGAAGACAAAGCGGGTTTGGACAGTAACGATGCTTTAACCACTTGGTCTGTAAACTGATTTGACATTAAAACCCAGCAATCATTGGCATCCATTTGGCATCCACTGCTCTCCAGCTGTGGGTTAAAAAGGATTTTTCCTGCAGTATATCCAAGGTTCTCCAAATGGCTCCTGCATGCACCCTGCCAGGATATTTGGATTTTTGGCAACCAGGCTCTTTGCATGCTCAGGGATGGTGTAAGTGACCAAAGCGGAGTTATCAAAGTGATAACAAGCAAATTCACTGTGCAGAAGAGGGTTATAGGGGGGTTTGGTGAGAGTAGGCTGGGCCCTGTCTCTCCAGAGGAGGTTGGGATAGGGGAGGTGCTGGGAAAAGTTGCCCAGGAAGACATGGGCTGGGTTGGGAACTCAACTGGTTGCAGATGGGAGCACAGAGATTTACAGTTAATCCTGTTCATCAGGATTAACTCCATAGATGCCAGTGCAGTTTAGTTCAGTGTACTTGGAGGTTGGAGGAGCATACTGTGACACGGTGATGACTTGAAAGGAGTGTGGATATCAGGATATTGGGGTCTGGCTTTTTTTTTTTTTTGTGCCACAGCATTATTTTAATATGGTTAAATCATGATTTAGACTTTGCACTTTCCCATAACTCTTGCTCAGCACGCCCGACCTGGGTTGTGGGTGTTTGGGAACAAGTGTGTGTCTGCACTCTGCAGAACTTGCTTGAAATCCAGGGCATGAATGTTTTGGGTAGCTGTGCTGGGGTGCTGCCTGTGTGAGTTCGCATTGGCTTATGGGACTGCAGCAAATCACTGTCACATTCAAGTGGCAGAGAGCTGGGGAGGCATCACAACCAGCCACTTGCCAGAAGTCCTGCTGCCCCCAACGGGCTGCTTGGGGTTATTCAAACTCATCTCCTGCCCAGAAAGGTGCCTAAGGCAATGATGTAGCCGTGTAGTGTTGTGCCTAGGACACTTGCTACCAAGCTTCGAATAACCCTGCCAGTAAGTTAGGACAGGACATCACTCTCTGACCAGTCTCACCCTGGACTGTCTCCTTTTCGCTCTGGAGCTTTAAGGAAGAGCTACGAGGGGTCCTCTGGCAGGTCTCGAAGCCCCACACCAAATGGTCCTGGCTCCTGCAGAGGCCAGTGTAAGCTGTGTGAGCAAAGAATCTGACTGAGCAGATATTATTCTGTTGCACTACATTGTATTTCTAGGAGGGAAACTATTAAATGAAAGGTGCAAAGCTGAATCACTCCAAATGCACCATGACTACCTCTTACAAGCTGCATTAAGTCTGCTCAGCCCTTGTGAGGGAGACCCTGAAGGAACCCCACACAGCTGCTGCCACTGGGTCGGTGGCTTTGCAGCTCTTCTCATCTGTCTCAGTTGATGCAGTGTCTTTGGGAGAGATGTAGCTCCTCACCACAGGGCTGTCTGAAACTACCTCCCCACAGTGAGGGAGTGAAGCCTGGTGGGTTTTAGGGCAGTGCTGGATTGACTCTCAAAGGGGCTTACAAACTGGGGCTGCCTGGGGTGGTTCCTCCTTGGGCAGGACTTGTGCTAGACCTGAGTCCCTGCAACTAGCAGAAGCCTGAGGTCCTAAAAGCCCCATGGTCGGAAATCTTTCTGTTCACCCAACTGCCTTCTGGAAATCATTCTGGTTGCTGGCTCTCACTGCTCCCCCTCCCCCCCAACAGCTCTTTAGCTCTTTTTTTTTTTTTTTCAGGCTTTTCCTCTTATAAACAATCTCTTATCCCTTCTTTGGCAATATATTGTCCCGCTGTGTCTGCCACGGCTATACTTGTGCTTCCAAAACAAATAATTGCAAAAAAACTGTATGCACTTGAACATTGCCTCGACTTCCAGCATGTGCCGGAGTCACTTGGAAATGCCTGTTGTGAAGTGAAGGAGCGGCACCAAGATGCCTCTTGCTGTTCCAGCTCCTGGAAGCACGTTAGATCACCCAATCCAGGGGGGAACATGGCATGGGTGCAGTGTGGCCTGGGGATGGGGTGGGCTGGGAGGATCTCCCAGTGCCACCTCTTGCCTCCTTGCACCTCACCCCGCAGGGAAGGTGCTGAGCTCAGGGCAGAGCCAGCGCTGTGCGGGTGGGATTGCTTTAGGCCAAAGCAGCAACACGTTGGCTTGGCAATGCGGGGAGACTTGCACAGCATTTGCTCATAACTGCCTTTCCAGCCTATATAATTTTTATAAGTCCCTTCAGAGTAGAAAGTATGACTAAAAGTGAGGGGGGGAGAGGGGGGTGGAAGGGAGGGAGGAGAAAGCCGCTTCTTTAAAGATATGTACAGGAAAACTTGGTAATACCCATCTAAAGGCAGTTCCTTAGTGCTGGGAATTAGAATATTTTAGGTGTCAGGTACATCAGTTTGCATCCCTTTAAAATACAGGCTGCCACAGCCCCAAACGGGGGCCTTGGAGGTGCCTTGCTTTTGCCAGCTGCAGAGGTGGGCAGAGCTCCAGAAGCCACATCTCAGCACACATTGGGATGTCCTCTGAACAAGGGCATGGGGATTTGAGATATGGGCTGGGTGTGCAACCAGAGTAGGAGCCACTAACAATGTTCAGAGTAAGGTCTGAAGATAAAAACCTCTTTGGAACTGGAAAGCACATGTCTCCATTCAGGAATTTGCTCTGCTTGGGTCTATTTTTTTATTTTCCATTTGTGCCTTGAGTCTTTAAATCAAAATACTTGAGCATGAAGAATTCATCTTCCATGAGGTGGTTCTGTACATCACTGCTGCAGACACAGCCACACCACTGGTGGGTCAGACCTTGCTCTGACTGGCTTCTGAAGGGGCTGTGGCTAATTTCTGACACAAACTGTGTCTCTCCTGTGACAGTGCCGTGGAGGTAGCAAGTGCTTGGGGAGCACCTTTCCCTGGGATCACACAAGCAGATGTAGGGCTGCTTCTGCAAAGCAAACCCCTTTAAGCTTATTGAGAGCTCTGTCTGAGGCGGGACACACAGGTCTGGGGGATCCCCAGCCATAGCACCCCATGGGAACCCCCAGTAACACTCTCCCTTTCTTTCCCTGCAGGCCCAGAGACCATGGCGAAGGATGGGTCTGAAGCCCCCTGCCCCAATGGCCCTTGGAGTGCTGGTGGCCCTGACCCTGCTAGCCCTAGCATGCCTGCCAGCATCGGTGGACTGGCACCACCACCTGCCCCCAGCATCATCCCCCCAGGGCCCCTGGCAGGAGGTGGCCAGTCCCCTGTCTGGAGGACGAGCCCATGGCAAAAGGCCCCCCGCACTCCCTGCACGCCTGCAGCAGGGCCAACAGACCAGCCGGGGCAGGAGGCAACGCCGAGGGGTGGCTGGGGAGGCTCCACCATGGTTCTCCAGTGATGACCTCCAGAAGATGCAACTGCTGGCCGGTGGGCAGGTGGTTTCCAAAACCCGCATCCCGGCCCATGGACAAGTCCTGCGAGTGGAGCTGCGGACCATGGGGGATGTTGAGGGGCACATGTCACCAGCCAGCCTGGAGGAGGACTGCTGTGATGGACGCTGTGGGCTCATCAAGCGCCCTGGGGACCTCTACGAGGTGCTAGCCTTCCATCTGGACAGGGTCCTGGGACTGAACCGCAGCCTGCCTGCTGTGGCCCGGCGCTTCACCAGCCACCTCCTGCCCTACAGCTACACTAATGGCTCTCTACGACCCATCATCTGGTGGACACCCGACCTCTGGCACCTGGAGGATGCCAACAATGACCAGAACTCCTGTGTCCTGAGATGGCTGCAATACCAGGAGATGCTGCATTCCCATAGATCGACACTGGCAACTGGAGATGGTCCCTGCTCCAGCATCCCACATGGCGAGTGGAGCCGTCTGGCCCTTTTTGACTTTCTCCTCCAGGTAGGGCTGGGGTGATGGAGACTACCTGTCTCACTGGCTGTGGCACCATGGTCCACCTGCACCTGCCTTGGCTGATCTTCGTCTCCTCCTCTGCAGGGTTGCATAGGCTGAGGGTTACTGGGTATATTTTCACTCATAGCTAACGGGGAGCAGGGGAGTTTAGCTTTGTGCAGAAAGAGTTTGGCCCAAGCACAGCCCATGCTCGGGACTTGCAGGGAAATGCAGGCAGGCAGCTCTCAGGTGGGCAAGCTTTCCACCAACGCGGCTCTGTTGGCTCCACTTCACATAGATGCCAGCAGCAGCTTGGCACAGGGCATTCCTAGGGACAAGCAGCATGTTCTGCTTCAGCCCCATCGGATCCAGCTCTGGGGAGGCGCTGCTGGTGCTGCAAATCAGTAGCTCTGTCCCTTCATACGGCACTGCTTTCCTCCTCGGCATTAATAGTGCGTAATCTTCTGTCTGAGAAATCATACCCTGCTGTTATGAGAGATTACAACAGCGTCCCAGAGAGTTATAATTTCTTAGAGGGCAGATTGAGGAGGAAAAAGTGGTTTCTATGGAAAAAAGCCTGTTTAGGAACCTTGGGGCCAGAGCTTTGGTTATGAGACAGGGGGAAATTGCCTGAAAGTGCAAGCATAAGAATAAAAAAAGAAAGCAGCAAATAAGGAAAGAAAGAAAAAAAATAAAGAGAGATTATTAAAATATGTTCTCATTATTCTCTCTCTCTCTCTCTTTTTTTTTTTTTTTTCCAAAGCCTTACCATTAATCTTTACAACCTCAGCCCATGGCTGGCAGAGGTGGAGCAGTCCTGGCTGGGCTTGGAAATATTTTAACTGAAACAGCCAGAGAAATGAGACGGTTAACCAACTCCCCCCCCTTCCCTTCCCTTCTCCAGGCCAAAATGCAGTCGAGTGCAATGGAAAGATTGAGTCTCCAGGAGAAAGTATCTAGTTTTAAGCAGGCTTTCCCTCGGAGCACCAAAGCAGCGCAATGATAAATCCAAGGGCACTCTGCAGGTTTTCCTGAATTACTCCAATGGGATTCTCCCATGCAGGAAAGCCATGTAAAGGTAAAGAGATAGCAAGTCAGCAGGATGTTATAAAAGTGAAATAGCATCCTTCAGAAATGGCTTTAGCTCCCCACAGCCCTTGCTGGGGAATGAGGAGATGTGAACTTTGAGCCTTCTGTATATTTGCACACACAAGAGGTCATCTTGATTGTTTTCTTCAATTAGGTTTTAAATTGGACTTCTTCTATATTGATTTCTCTTGGTGTTTGCCATAAGGGAACACCCCTCTTGGTGCAAAGCTTTACTGGGGACAAAATGACAAGTGTGGTGGAAAGAGAACAGCTGCTGGTAGCTTTGTCCTATGCTTTAAAAAGAGCCAAAAACACAACACTCCAAAGTTCTGCATCCATGTCTCTATCCTGTGGCACCTCCTCCCCAGCTGTGAGGAGAGCAAAGCAGTTTTCCTTGCATGAAGCCATCCAATGGATGAGTCACAGCCGGGAAGCCTTGTCAGACCGAAGGGGAGGTTCTGGGAGCAGAGCATACTCTGGGAGCTTTGTGGGGGACCAAAGAGGAGCTGAAGGGGAGCTTCTCAGGGGGCTTCAGCTTGTATGGGAGAAGGTGTAGGTCACGTATTTGTGTTCCAGCAGTAAAGACCTAGTGTCTTGTTCATCGGAGCATTTAGGTTCTGGTGAGGAGATATTTATATAAATGACCTGGGGAGGGTCAGGGGGAGGGAGGGTTCATCAACATGTCAGAGGCACTTTCAGCATCTCCACATCTGGCTGGTCCATCTTCTGGGGCTCCACCTGGGCATCAGGTCTAGCCTCCACCTCATATCTCCATGGGTCTGGCACTGATACACCTTGGTTTCACAGGTGCTCATGTGAATGGAGGCCTGAATGCATTTAAAGTCTCTGTAAACCATCCCAGGTTGTCTCCACCTTCTGTGCAGCCTGAAAAACAATGCAGGAGGTGAGAGAAACTGGTGTTCTGAGCTTTCCAGTAGGCAGAACAAAGAAGTGCATGGAGGAAATATGATGTTTTCTTTCATTTCAACATGTTTCATCTCAAAAGACACTTTATTGCATTGAACTGGTAAGGCTCCCAGTGGAGAAATGCTGATCTGAGTCCTTCATTAAAAGTCAGGAAAGAGAGGCATTTATTAAGGAGCTCCAGTGTGGGACTAATCTTGCTTATCAAAGGATTTTTAATATAATGGTCATGGACATCAAACCTTGTGCCTGAGATGTGCTCTAGCCCTCTTGGCAGCTCCAGGAGCCTCTCTGCACCCTGAGCCCTGGCTCCTGGGTCAGCACCAGCAACCCCGAGCAGGTGAGCAAGACAGATGCCTTTGGGCTGCAACTGGAAAATACAGTTAGTTTATATATCTGTATTTAAAGCAGATTTTTATATGTATGTATGGTGGGTTTTTCTGCTATAATGTTGTAAACAGGCCTGTAGAGCTGGAGGCAGTGAGGCAGCCCCCCTGCACAGCCACAGCAGCACACAGCCATGGGGAGGTTGACAGCCAGTGAGGTCCCATCTTGGCCCAGAGGCCACCATGGAGGATGCTTCCTCTGGCTTCCTCTGATGAAGCTGAGGCAGCGCTACTGAAGAGATTTGAATCTTTTAAAAGTCCCTCCTCACTCTGAGGGTGTGGCTGAAACACTGGAGGCTGCCAAGCAGCACCAAGGGCTTCTGTGCGGGCTTAGGGTGGGAAAAGGAGGGGGGAGCTTGACAGCCTCAACAACAGAGAGTCTTAGCAGTGCCTGCAAATAATTAAACACAAATCGAGTGGAAACTAGTCACTGTGGCCCAACTTAAATGTCAGGCATGCTCTGTATAGCACGCAGATTGCTTTTCCCTTGCCAATCTTTTTCCATTCGTCTTCTTCCCATTGAGAGCTGCTCAGGTTGCCAGTAGAGATGGATGAAAGAGCATAAATGAGCTGGAAGTTAGATGAAACCATCATCCAGTGCACCAAGACTCAGCCCAAGGACAAAAAAAAAAGTCTCTTTTTGAGGCTTCAAAACTTAGGCTTTCTTGGGTGCTTTTGGGTGTGGTTTTTTTCACATGCATGGCTGTGTACATCTTCCTTTGGCTTCAGCTGGAAGCATGACCTGTTTGCTCTGTGCAAAACCTACCAGGCACAGAAGGTGCCTGAGGTTCAGCAGGAAAGCCTGTCACTATCACCTTGATCAGTCTCTTCTCCAAGCCAAGGGGGCTTTGCAAGTCAGCTCAACTTTTGGATGATCACTCACTGGTGTACACAGCTTTTCCATTTCATGTTTACTGAGGATTCTTAGAAAATTTTTATTTTCCTCTGAGCAAGAAAAGTTCACAACTGGACCACTCCATCACAGACGTCTATCCCCACTAAGGTCCCCAAATGTCTCCCACAGGTTCATGACCGCCTGGACCGTTACTGCTGTGGGTTTCAGCCTGATCCCTCTGAGACCTGTGTGGAGGAGAGGCTCCACGAAAAGTGCCGAAACCCAGCGGAGCTTGTCCTGGTCCACATCCTGGTATGTTCCCCTGCTGCTCTGGGGCTAAGATGAAGGTCTCTGGGAGGTCCTTACAGGGCTGAAGTGGCATCAAGGGGGACATAGATCCCATGGTGATGTGTGGTCCTTGGTGGGAGGTGCACCTCAGCATGGAGAAACCTGGGCTTGGCAGCTGCTGTCCTGCAGATGCTCTCAGGATTTCTAAAAAAAAAAAAACAAACCCAGCCTAAACCCCCAAACTGGTGACTCCCTGCAGTAAGTAAACTCTTCCCATCCCACTGGCAGGTCCGGAAGAGCTCACCCTCTCGTCTGGTGTTCATTGACAATGCAGGCAGGCCACAACACCCTGAGGAAAAGCTCAACTTCAGGCTTCTGCAAGGCATAGACAGGTAGGAAGAGTGATGTGCAACCTCCTGAGGGAGCATGTGCCAGCTGAGGGCTGAGATTACATACATGTGGACAGTAGCCTTGTCTGCACTTTTTCACTCCAGGCCTCCCCATCTATGCACCTTTGTGAAGCGGAGCCATCTCCCACCCTGGACAGGGCAGGTGGGTGGGCTTGCAAACCCGTTACATGTGCCCCTGCCCTGAAACTGGGTCTTCATCCTGCTCCGGGTTGCTGATGGTAGCTTTCAAAACCTATTTTCCCCCCTGTAAAAGGCAGCTGCACAAAAATAACCAATAATCAGGTATTCCAGCATTTATTGCATCATTGCCCATCAGGTGTTTGGCAAATTATCAGTCTCTTGACTTGAAGCTGGTTTGGATCTGTTTCTGATGGAGCTGTTGTGCACGCTCACAGAGTTTGAAGCAGGAAGTTCCTCATCACCTGTTCCCCTGGGTGGACATGCGTTTCTCCTTGAAGCACCAGGCTGGCCTTTGCTCAGCTGCCCAGCTGTTCCCCTCCTCCCTGTTCTACCTTCTCCTGGTAACCCCTTCCCTCCTTCTCTCCTCTGCTGCAGCTTTCCAGCAGCGGCGGTGGCCACGCTGCGGTCAGGCAGGTTGCAGAGCCTGCTGCTGGAGTCACTGCGTGTGGACAAGGAGCTCTGGGAGAGCCAAGGTGGTGCCAAGGGCCTGAGACCCCTGCTTCAGACCATTGGCAGACGGGCACGCATCCTGCTGAGGTACATCCTGGAGCACAACCTGACCACGTTTGAGGACTCACCCTGATGAACTGACCTCTGGCCAGCGTGGTGTGCCTGTCGCAGATCCCAGTGGCAATGGATGTACCTCACTCCCCCAACAAGGGCAATGAGAAACTGCATGAGGTTCTCCAAAAGGTGTTAGGTGTTCCCACCACCTTGTAGGATGTTCTGGAGAAGGAGATGGGATCACGAGGAGCAAGAAAAATGAAGAGGAGATGTCTTCCGAAACAACTCACAACTGCTTGAGAAAGACCACTGTTATCCAGTCATGGTCTCAGTACAGATTTTCAAATTTTCCATGAGGTTTTTTGGGTGCCTTCACCCCTACCATAGCAGCTTTGAAAACTGTAGGCTTGGACAGGTTGAACATCCTACAGGGGCTCTGGGAAGGGTTAAAGAAGCAGTGAGAGGCACTGCTCAGGGCTGGGGAAAGTCACTGGGAGCCTTTCCATGGCTTCCACTGAGCTTTTTGACACTGCTTGCACTGTTTCCAAAACATCGCAGTCAGAGAGGCCGGAGCAGCATGGGGGAAAGCAGAGGGGAGCTTTCTAAGTGGATTAAGCAGGGACAAGTTGCCTGAGTTGAGCTCTGTATTTCCACCCTGTGGAGAAGGTGATGGGTGCCTGGGAGTGAGTGTAAGGCATCGCCCGAAGCCAGGGTCAGGCGAGACACTGGACCTGGCAGGAACTGCCATCAGAGAGCCCATGGTGCCATCCCCGTGTGCCGTGTGCCATGCCTCGGCAGGCCTGGGCTGCTGCCAAGGTGTGTTTCGAATGTGGGATCTGAAGGTTTCAATCTCTCACTTCTTCTTTCTTTTAGCTGCCAGGGGATTAAAACTCCAACCTACCCCAAGCTCCGCCGTGTGTGGAAAGTGCTCCTGCCTGCTCTCTTAGGCATGGCTGTGCGAAATGCTTTCCAAGACTTGCAGAAATATCTCCTAACAAAAATGCCAAACTATTTCAGCAGAAGGCAATCGAGTGCAAAATGCTTTCCAAGCAAGCTGGCACCTCCGGCAGAGCCCATCCCGCTCCCGTCACCTCTGTATGATCTTGCCCAGCAACCCACTGTGGTGGGGCACAGCAGCATCTCAGCCAGGCAGGCCCTCAAGTGTCACAGCTGAGAGATAATTTAAAAGCAAAATGAACAGGTGGGAAAAAGATCCAAGGATAGGCTCTGTCAGAGCCTCTTGCTCTCCACAGCATGTTTCCCAGCTGGGACATGCAGTCAGTGTTTGCTTGCCAGGAGCAGCCAGTTCCTGGCCTGTGGGCTGATGGTTTACCACCAGGAGAAGGTTTTTTAAAGGGACCTCAGGGAGAAACCCTCCATTTCTCTAGCAATACAGGTGGAGCCTCTGTACCTGTGGCATCCCAAGTCACTTGTGCCTTTGGAAAGTCTCAGTGAGACCAATGTGGGCACCTGCACTGTGCTGCTGCCCCATTGTCATAGCTATGGAGAACATGGCCACGCATGCAGTGGGAGAAGCAGAAAAGGTGGGCACTGATGCCTTCCCTGCTCTATCTCTCTCACTACCACGTCAGTTTTATAGCCTGCAAGGAAATACTTTAACACCCATGCTGATAAACACAAGCAATTACCTCTTTTCCCTTTTCCTTCTTGCTCAAGAGAATATGAAGCAAGGTTTGGGTGACATGAATCAACAAGCATGAGTGCTCTCAGAAAAAATGAGCACTCAACATTGTGGGCACATCAGCATCCAGAGCGCTGGCAGCATCTTCCTGGAGTCCTGTTCTCCAGTCAGCCAGGGAAAGCCTTCCCCCCCTGAGCTCTCTCTCCACCCCATGAGGTACCACCCCATTTTCTGCACCATGGGATGGATGACTGTCAGGGAAGCCCTGCTAAAGTCCAGCTCCTGGGGATTCATTATTGGTAGGTGAGCTTTGCACTTAGGAATGGAAGAGAACAACATAACTCATCCTGGGTCCTGTGAAAAGCCGTGCCCAGGCATGGTCTTATATGAATAAAGGAGAGAGACTAAATGTAACATAATTAAATCCAGAAAATATGCTGTGAAAAGCTACATGGTAACAAGAACATTAGTTAGGATGTGTGGCATCAGTTATAGTCTTGTTTTTCTTGTCAAAATGAGAAATTTCATCCCATGTAAGCCAAGTTCTCGTGAGAATTGAGAGGAAGGTGGGACACTGTGTGGTGGCCAAAGCCGTTGTCTTGGCTGTGCTGGAACAGCAGCTTTTGTCTTGGTTGCATCTCTTGCCTCTGGCTGCATCTGCATGACCTTAACATTGCACCAGGTAGTGGGGACTTTTCTAAGGCATTTTGCATCTCCTTAGTTGTAACATGTAAGATCGCTGGCTAAACACGTGTGGGAACATCTGTAAACACTTAGGCATGTGAATAAAAATGACTCTTCAATTAACAAGGAGCATTGTATGGATAAATGAGAGAAGCAAGAGCCATGATCTTGCTGAGAATGATTGTTAGTCTCCTCTAATTAGTGATTTTTTACATGGGTTTGCCTATGTAGCCAGAAAAGCACACAGGCTCTGAACTGTGGGCACTGCCATTTGGAGAAATCCTGTGGACTGCTCTGGCTGGATCAGCTTTTACCATGTAGCATCAGTTTCGGTTTGCTCCAGCTATGAATGTGTCCTATTTTCTATGATACTCTTATTTTTATGGGTTTATAACACAGTTAGAAAAATTCACTTGGAGCCACGCTTGACAAACAAGTTATCATCTCAAGAGTGACCTGTTTTAACCAATTTTCACCAAGTATCATCACGGATCCTGGTGGGGTGAGTTAACAAAAGAAGGACAATGTACAAAGTGTCTATGGAACTGGGGCAGGACTGCTTTGCCTTTAAGAAGCCAGCAGCAGCTAACTAAGGGGAAAAAAACAGTGGAGAAACAAGTTAAGGCACCTTCCCTGGGTTTGCAAGAGCTAAAGAGCAGGTGGCTCCTGGAGGAAGCGATTAAATGCAGCTCCCATCTACCAAGGATGCCTCACTGGTGACCGGAGGGAGGAGAGCAGCAGCAAGGAGCTGCCAGGCACACTACTCCCTGTTCTTAGCCCCCTCAAAGCTGGTGACCCCCAAAGGCCCCTCCAGCAGCCTTCTCCAGTGCTTTGCAGTCTGCGCCATCCATAAACTACATTTAAAGGCCACCTCTTGAGTGGTCTGTTGTGGTGACAAGACAGCAAATCACCTTTGCAGCAGCCCTATATAGATCTCACAGGGGCAGCCTGAGCACCCACTGAAGACGTTCACTGGCCAGGGATGACACCAGTGGGGTGGCACTCAGGGCTGGCACTCGGAGACCCCACAAGATGCTCAGCAAAACCCACCCAAGCATCCCTGTGCGTGTGGGGGAAGCATGGGCTGGCTGCCACCTGAAAGGTAAGAGGTAGCAAGTAAATCCAAATTTATTGCTAAATCACTGGATATAAAAATACTCTGGCACTTAGAAAGCAATTTATTTGTGCTTTCAGTACTTGCTTAAATATTTACGTGGAAAAGGAAAAAAAAAATACACTCTAACATAGGACTACCGTTGTAGCAACAGCTTTTAAGATTAATGGAAGTAAATTAGCCTGATGTTTTATTTACATCCAGCAAAGCAATAGATAAACCCTCCTTGTGATGGATTTTCTTTATTAGTTGGGTGAATGCTTAAGGTACAGCTTTTGATGTTGTTTCTTCCAAGCAGTTAGACAAACAGTTTATCAAAAGAATATAAAATTGCCAGGAAACGAAGCAGATTAATGACCAGTAAAGAGAAGATCACTGAATTTATGGTATAAGTAGCAGTATCACTGGAGCTTAAGAAATGGCTTATTGGATAACTGACATGTACACGCACGCAGAAGCACCGTGCCCCCTCCTCCCCCAAATCTGCTGCCCTGGCAAGGGCTGCTCCCCAGGTTGGTTCTTCAGGGGGATGTCTCTGAGCTGACGCTTCCTTTCCCTCCTCCTTCCCTCCCCTTAGGTCTGGGTTTATTCTGTAACTCTCTCATTAGAGCCTGTGAACATATTATTTCCTCCCAATTAAAAACCTCTTAGACTGTAACTGCTTCAGGAAATATAACCTTGTTTCTGTGGCGGAGCAGCAGTAAGGGGTTCCACAACCTAATTTGGCGATTTTGGCTTCTGTTACAGCAGTGATAATCATACCAATAACAACTACAATAATATACAGGGCTTCTCTGGTCTTTTGATTCTTCAGAAAAATCCCCCAGCATTAGTGGCTTATGGATCCCATATGGCTCCTCCAGCAATTACCTCTGGAATGATAATTAGCTGTCACATAAAGCAAATGGGTGAAGGGAGTCTGGGAACATGGGGGAAAGGAAACCTTCCCTGTGATGGCAGAGGGGCTGTGCCTGCAGGTGTCCAAAGCCTCTGCCTCCCCCCAGCACGAGCTCAAGTATTCAAGCTTCAGAAGAGGGATTTTTTTGGGTGCAGGGATGACTAAGAAATGCCGTTTTAATTGGTGCCGTGAATCTGTTTCCGAGTGCTGTCTCCAGCAGGTGGCATTGGCTCTGCAGGCTGTCTTTTCCCTACGTTTGCCAACAGCATCTTAAAAGTTTCATCTCCGCATCAGCAAATTTCAAGCTGCTGGAGCACCAGTAATTCCCTAATTCCCTTGCAGCCTAATCTGCCCAGCCACCCTTTATATCCCACCACCACCACCTTTTTTCCCTCTGTTACTGTCTCCAATTAAAATCCAGATTAGCAGGAGCTGCTGCAGCGCGCTATTCCAGGCCAAGAGCGTTGGGAAGCAGGATGGAGCAGGACAACCACTTGGAAGGCAACACGCAGCAGCAGACGGGGCCCTGCCCACCCAATCGTGGACCCAGGCAGTTGGCAGCTGCAGCAGAAAGCAGCCTTTCCTCCCTGCACTGTGTTTAAAATGCACCACGTCAGCTGTGCAGAGGTGCAGGAATGGCTCTTATCATTTCAAAACCCGTCCCAGCAACAACTGTGGGAATCGGTCCAAAAGTCCTGAAGTTTACAAGTTCTCGGTAGCACTGATGATCCTACCAGAATAGCAGGCTTCCAAATATATCCAAAATGCTACCCAAAATAGTTCTGGAGGATGAGGTCTCTTAGACATTATCCTTGCTCATACATGCTGTGCCTTTTCTTCCTGCAGTACAGAGCACCATGGGCATGGAGAGAGAAGTCCAAGCTTGCAAATGAAGTGTAATGACAATCCCCCAAACCATTAATGAAGGGATGGAGATAAAACTGAGGCTTTGACAAGGTAGACTGCGCCTGGGTGTGGACACCTCCAGGGTTACCTGGACATTTGTTTTTCTCTATTTGATCAGCCGTTGCAGGGCTATGTTGACCCACCTCTCAGCTCTCTGCAAGGGGCATCTTCATGGCTCTTTTTGGATTGAAGACCTCAGATGGTGTGAAGGTAAAGAGAACTTGTGCCCTAGAGCTATTTTGGATACCTGGTGTTTTGGTGGGATCATCTCTGTTGCCAAGAACTCCTAAACTTCAGGACTTTTCAAATAGATGCTGCAGTTGTTCCTGGGGTGGATTTTTAAATGATACAGCTCTTAGAGCTTTGTGCTGCCAACCAGCAGATAAAGCAATGCTGTGCTTTGGAGCTTTGAAACCCACTGGTTTGTAAAGAAGGTAAGCCAAAGGCACAAGCATCCTCTCCCAAATAGGAGTCTTCTTCCCTCCCCAATCTGCTTCCACATGGTCCTCGAGGGATTTGTCTCTGTTTTGCTCCTGAGGGATCAGTCTCACTCGTTCTCCTCTTCTAAGCTGAATCAATTTTTATTGCCCTGGGCTGTACCCAGAATCACCAATCTAAGAGATGATGCAGGTGCAAAGAAGTTTCCCAGGTCTGGCACACTGGAGACTCCCCTAGGCTGGGACTCCCTGCTGCCAGTCCATGGGCAGGGTGCTGCTCATGTCCCTGTGCGTGGAGGAGTGGCCAGGCAGTGTGTGTACCTCTAGGGCCTGTCTGCTGCTTGGGTTTGAATGCCACATGAGTTTTTTCCCACTTCCCAATCCCTCACTAAGTTCCTGTTTAGGCAATCGGACTCACCACTTCAGCTTCTTTTGGGATGAGAGCCTGTGACTTGTGGTTCCTGTGCATGGCCAGGCAGAAGAGGAGCTTGTGGCATCCGTGGTATCCCTACCATGAGCAGGCAGCACAAGAGGCAAGGAGGTGGAAAGGTAGAGACATCGGGTCTTTTCTTTAAATCCATGGGTTTTCTTGACTGATACATGGAGCTAGAATGTTGTTCCACAGGAGTGTTAACTCAGCAAATGGGCTGCCTGACCTTTCCCAGGCTGGCTGGAAGGGGCAGCATGTGGTGATGACTTTTCAGAAAGCACCCAAAAGCAGCTAGGATTTTTCCCATTAGATACTTAACCTTGGAAAACTGGAGAGAAACTCTCCAGGGATGGTTCAGTCCCTCCTCTCTCCCCGCTGAGTCTGCATAGAAATGGAACAGGACATGCCCACACAGAGGGTATTTCCTCAGAGGGGTGAGCATAGCTTGATGGTGCTACTGGTCAAGTTCTCTGCACGAGCAGGTATCACACAATCTCTTCCAATCCTGCTTTTTGGGTAAGTTTTGCTCCATTTGATTTAATTTTTGACCATGTCCAAGCAGGGATAGAGTTTTTATTGCACGATGAATCTAGCTGATACACTGGCACATGCTTCACTGCAAGTATTGCCATATTTTTGTTTAATTGCCCATTCTGGTTGCACCAGAAAAGGCATAGTAAGAAAAGTATGTTACACCCCAGGGATTTTTATGTACATAAATAATCTGGGCTTTATTGTCTTAACCTGTCCTGAAACAAGTTCTTAGCTCCTCTGAGTTAAATCTAAAGAAAAAAAGAGCGGAGAGGTCTATTAAGCTGACCAACAGATCCAGACTTCTAGGAAGTGCATTTAGGTGCTGACAGGATATGAGGAGGCTGAGATTTCCCACATCCAGGATAAATCTTCTTTAATGGTTTTTGTTCAGCCCACCAGGAGTTGCCAATTCTGCTCCTTGCCTACAGTAAATAGTCCAGAAGCAGGTGATTTTATTCAATTTAAGGTGATTCAGCCTAGTTTTCCTTGATTTGGGGTGAGGGGGAGAGGCGGCACAAAACTCATGCACAGAACGGTCAGGTTAGGTCAGATACATCTGGTTTCATCTTTTGATCACGAAACCTGGGATCACAAGCAAAGACGCATAGTAACATGTACGGAAAGAGTTCATCCTGGCCATTCAAGGTGAAGTTGAATGCTAAGACTGCAGAGACCAGAGGTCTTGCTTCCCTCTCTGCTTCCACTGAAGACTAGAGCAATTTGCCGAGGAGCTGCTCAGAAGCTGGCTGTCACACCTGGCTGGTGAGATCCACCTGCAGCTGCCAGGCCTTTGCCCAGCTAACAACAGCTTTGCACAAGACCAGAAAGCTCCTCCATCCCTTCCCCCAGCTTCGTCCCCATCCCTTTGTCCTTGCTATCCTCAGCTGTAGGGCAAGAGGGGTGAGAGGTTGACTTTGGGTCTCCCAAATGGTTGGGGTCCAGCTGGAGGGTTAAGAGGGGGTAACTTGCACTGTTTCCTCCTCATGTTAGATAAGACACACACAAAGGTCTCCACAACCTTTATCAACCCTAACTTGTCTCAGAAATATTAAACATGCAGACATGTGCCCAGAGTATATGGGGAGGGGAGCCTCAGAATTCTGCCCTCCTCTACTGGCAAAGCCACCTGTGTTGGCACAGGTGAGAGTTTCACTGCCATGGACAACTGGGGTGCTTTGCAGGGTGCTGCAGCTCACTGTGAAGTGTGAGCAGCCCTCTCCATCTCCACCCCACTGTGGTGGCCTGATAAAGGATATTCCCTGCAGTCTTAAATTTACAAATTCATTCTTTCTCCCTACAGAGAGAAACTCTATGATGGGGCTACCCCACACTAAGGACTCCTGGTGCACCTTCAGCCCCTCCTAGCTAGCCCTGGCATTAAGCAGAGCAGTTTCTGTGGCGGAGGGAGCACAAACACACCCACCAAATGAAATCCAGCCAGTTCTTTGTTTGCAGAGCAAACAGCAGAAGAGAAGCCAGCACTTGCTGTCTCCTTCCAGCCACTGGGCGCAGCGAGTCCTGGGCTGGAGAGCGTTCAGGACTGATTTCAACACCTGCACTTCCCACCAAATGGCTGGTGTCAGAACAGAGCTGGTGGCTGAAGTGAGGATGAAGTGAGAGGGCTGATGCCAGTCAACTAGGGAGGCCTTGCCTGTGGAAAAGTGCTGGCAAGTGGTCTTGTCATCTCATGTAGGCATCTTGCCTCTCCCATGCCAGAAACAGCTCCTACAGCACAACCAAGCTCTAGTGTTGAGCTGAAAGGGGACTTTGGGGCAGGTCAGGGCAGGATGTTTTGGTAGCACAAGACCAGCTTATCTGCCCAGCCACTTTTCGTCAGTCCTGAGGCTTAGAAGGAGGCTTTAGGAAACCCTTTGGCTGCCATTTCACTGCTCTGTTGTTATCTGTGGCCAAACACAATCAAACACAGATGTTCCTGAGCAAACAGCTTTTAAGACTTCAGAGACTTGGGCTCAGGGCAGCTGAGAGAGAATGTGGATGCAGAAATGCAGCCTTGATTCAGCCAGCAATTTAGGCTGAGGCAGGCAACAGCTGTGGAGGGATCAAATCAACTGGTCTGTCCTTGCCTGGGGTTTTACAGGGAGAGGAGGTAACTCAGGAGGGAGATGAGGTCACCCTGCCCACTGAGCTACCTCCCCACCCCAGGTGATATAGGGGCTAGCCCTGTTTTGCAAGGGTGGTTTGTGGCACACAGTGCCACCAGCCCTGCCTCCACATCACCAAAGTCCCCCGCAGGCTCCGTGGAGATGCTGGCACCACCTGGGAGCCGTGTACTTTGACTGTGTTCAAATAAGCCTTTTGATAACAGCGATGAGGTGATATTTGTCCTGCTTTCTGCTTCCACAAAGGGAGGATTAGGACATCAGAAAGTCCTGCTGCTTAATCTTCCTTTGAAGGGACTTAGAAAAAAAAGAAATGAAGGAAAGGGAAAGAACAGTGTGCTGAGAGCGGGCAGCCTTTGTGAGCAGATACATTAGAAGACAGTATTAGGGTAACATGTCTGAGCTTATGATTTGTGATTCTTGAGGTATCCTCAGAGACTCAGTCTTCCCCGGAGAAGGTTGGTGTTTTTAGCACAAGACCAGAAACCTGATTTGAAGGCCTCTGTCATGGTCTCTGCAGCGATGAGACCGCCCCCTCCATTACCCGGCAAAACCCAAACTCCTGCTCTGTCCCTTTGTGAGGGCACTTTTTAAATTCTTTGCTGCTGTAGCACATGGCAAGTGAGCATTTTGCATGTGCCAGGAAGGTTTGGAGGCAGCTGGGAAGAGCTGGCTGATATTTTGGGAGCACAATATCCACTGCAGTCTCTTCCATGCCTTGATTTCATAGAATTCTCTAGGTTGGAAGAGAACTTTAAAATCATCAAGTCCAACCATTAACCTAACACTACCAAGTCCACTACTAAACCATGTCCCTCAGCACCATGTCTATCTGTCTTTTAAATACCTCCAGGGATGGTGATTCAACCACTTCCCTGGGCAGCTTGTTCCAGTGCTTGACAATCTTTTTGGTGAAGAAATTTTTCCTAACACCCATCCTACACCTCCCCTGATACAACTTGAGGACATTTCCTCTTGTCCCATTACTTGTCACTTGGAAGAAGAGACCGACCCCCACCTCTCTACAACCTCCCTTCAGGTAGTTGTAGAGAGCAATAAGGTCTTCTCCTCTCCTCTTCTCCAGGCTAAACCACCCCAGTTCCCTCAGTTGCTTCTCGTAAGACTAATTTCTTTTCCTCTTCTAGAAATGGGAAACAAGCAACAAAACATGTGGGAGCTTTCTCTGCTTCAGCTGGGCAGGGATTTTTTGAGACTGATCACAGTTCAAGAGGCACAAGAAGATGTGCAAAGCTGCCCAAACACGGATGCTTCTGTGCTGGCAGCTTGGCTTTGCTCCCTGGGGCTCTGCTCCAGCCTGGCCTGGGCTGTGCTGAGGGAGAGGAGGCTCAATCCTTCCCTGTCTCTCGCACCCAGTGATGCTTTTGCGTGTGCTCTTCAAAAAAATCTGTCTCATCTTCTTGAGGCATTCTGATTGCTCTCGGTAGAGACTGCCTTTTTTCAAAAAAAAAAAAAATGCCTGCAGTGTTATCGCTTCCCTGCGCCTGCATGCTGGACCTGCTGCTTGCACAGTCTGCAAAGCAGCCAGGCATTGCCACCCCTTCACCTGCCCTGGGAGCACAGCAGCACGTTGGCAAGGGGATGTGGGGCAGTGGAAGGGCTGGGAAACAGAGAACAGTTGGGTATCAAGAGGCAGAGAAAGTGGGGAAAGCAGGTACCTGCCTGGCTGGTGGATTCAAGCCCTGGCGTGGTGGGAGCGTCGATGTCAATGCAGACACCTGAAGTGACGTGAACAATAAATTAATTTCTCTGTCTTTGCAGAGCTATGGCCTTGAAATTTGCCTCTTTTATTCCATAGGGACCACTGACTGCAAAAACAGATGCCATCTGTCCAGCTTGCCTTGTAAATCAGATTTTAATCGTCTCAGGGAGAGGGCTGTCTCCTGCTGTGTGCTGCAAACCAGGTCTGCAAGAGTTACTCTGCAAAATTTACATTTCTGAGATGGGTTAGTGATTAGGGATCCAGCTTCCTACTGAAGAGACTGAAATTAAATTTCTCCCCCTTCCATAGCTTTCCTGGCTGATGGTGGAGCACATGCCTCTGTTAATCAGGTCAGCACAGATCTGGTTTTCACCTCCCAGCTGACCTCCCTCCCCATCACTCTCACACCGCAGCACCTCTGCATCCAGTGTGGGCAGGGGGACTCCTGTGACAAAGGACACCTTTGAGGCAGGACAAGCAGAAGCACCTCTGAGGTCCGGTTTGGCTTCATGAGAACCAAAGCGACAGATTGCAGAGATGCTGGTGTCTGTGTTGCCATCTTCTCCAGCGCTGTCAGAGGGCTGATTCACACCAGCCATGGGCTCTCCCGCAGGGTAACACACACGTTTTGAGGGCTGCTGGGTGCTGTGGTGGGCTACAGTGGGCAGTGGAGGAGAGAGCCAGGGGGAGAAATGGCACGAGGTCAGGCTGTGTCTGATCTCATACAGCCCTTATACATTTCTATAAGGCAAACGGTGTACTCCTATATTAATAAAATGGGCTGCCAAGTGTGCTCAAAAGTACACTGAACTGTCCTTATCCCTCCTTTTTTTAGTCCGTATATATTGAAAAATCATTGCCGGTATTACAGGGAGGCTGCAAAGCTGCCTCTTTGTGAGTGAAGAATCAATAATTTGTTTTCTTTTCCCTGTATGAAAACAATACCATTAAATCATATTGGTTTATTAAAAAGTCCGTACCCCCAGATCACAAACGACAGGGCTGATCACAGCCTGCCTGTAGGGAGATACAGCTCTCTTATCCACAGCCTCTGTGGACTTATTTATCAAAAAAGAGCTTAGCCTGGTTATGTATTTATTATTTATAAACATTACTTTATTATTTAAAAACATGTTTCTTTATTAGTCAGCACGGCCAGGTTTTGACCCCCACAGAGGTACCCATGGGGGCAGAGCAGATGCAGCCCAGTGTTATCTGCTGGAAGCTTTGAGACAAACCTCTGCTTTTTCTCCTCTGTCCTCACCCCAGGGATTTGCCCAGCAGGAGAGCTCCCTCTGCCACCTTATCTGAAATAGATGCATCCTTCCAAACCAAGCATCAGGAAATCACAAGAGGGTGTTTTGCTTGGTTGTATCCTGGAATGAGTCAAGCCCTGCCATCTCAAACCCCAGAACTCCAGCAAGGAAGAAAATGATGCATCAGGCAGGAAGAACAAAAGCCCTGAGAAAGATCTAATGGTTACAATGATCCAAATCACAACTTTTTTTTTTTTATAATCCAGCTACATGAGAGTTTAAACCTTTGAAAGGGTATAGGAGAAGAAAGGTGCATCATGTTAGCACCTTCTGCCCTGCTGCAGAAGCAAACCTGTTCCCTTGGTTCACACAGGTGGGGACAGCCATCATTCATTATGCATGACATCGTTTTCCCCCACCTCTGCAGGTCATCAGCAGCTGTGGCTGGGCTAAAAGTTAATTAACTTGATGGGATGGAGGGCACAAAGGCAATCTGGCTTTTATGGAAGCCATTTAATGGGGAATCACTTAAAGAAATACCCCACCATCACCACCACACACCCCTCAAAGAATTGTTCTGTAGGACACTTCCATGGAGGTGCTTGTGATGGAGCTCTCTGAAGGTCTGGGCAGGGCTCACAAGGCTGGTATGAGTTGTTCAGTGAGCAACTTCTGGAACTAAGGGCATCAAAGCAAGTTTGTATAAAGCTGTTAACGAAAGGTTATGTGTTACACAGCTAATTGGGGGAGCCCAGCCCCTGCTGGTTTGTGGACTGCCCTCACTGTGCAAGTCCTGTGCAGCACTGACATGCCTCTTATTCAGCACTCAGATGCTATACAGGAAAAGAAAGTATTTCCCTTCTTTTTCCATAAAGATTTGATCATTTATTCCACCAACACCCTGGCAAGGCACCTTTGTTGCAAATAATTATTTTCAAAACCATTAACTTAACCTAAATGTTAAAAATAACCTTACCTTTGTTGTATAGCTAGTGGTTGGGGAGATGATACAACGAAAAAACCCTTCATCTTGCCTCAGAACGCTGTCTGTGATAGCTGTCAAAAATGATTTTTGTTAGCTCCTGGTAGTTTTGCACCAGGTTCACCCTTAAAAACTCAAAAAGCCCTTAACTAGAGCCAGCAGTGATGTAAGGAAGGTGAGAGGTGCAGATAGGAGTTAGCAGTTCAGGCTTTCTGTCATTACCTTGCATCCTGTTTCTGCAGCTGCAGCCCCACTGCGATGTTTGCAAGCCTGGAGTTAGGACCCTGTTTCTAACCCCATTTTGAGGACATGGTTCAGGCTTCAGTGCCCCTGGTTTGGGTAAGAGTGCAGCAGCTGTAGTGGGGTGGGATGAGACGGCAGTGGAGGCAGGACACCCCCTTCTCAAAGGACCAAGGGAGACCACAGAGTAAACTGATTATTCAGCTGGTTTCTAATGAGCTGTCTACAGCTTTACCAGGTGGATCAAACAAATTAAACCCCCAGGGCACAATAACTGTGTCTATTCAAGCCCTATTAGTTCTCCTTACTCCTGCTCTTCTCCCAAAATCCTCATTCCCAACCCAGGTGCTCAGTTCAGCCTCAGTTATGAGGTTGTTGCACCCATTTCCAGGCAAGACCGTGTGGTGTCTGGAGGATATTGGAGCCACCTCTGGGAGCTTCCCAGGACCATTGGTGTTAGGACCCATCCAACACCTTGGATGCAGCTCATCAGGTGCAGGAGGGTGCTATGATCCCCCAGCAGCACTACACAACAGGTAAGCAAGGTCCTCGAGCTCAGCCTCCCTTCAGAGGTGCAGGGGTCCCACCACCACGCCATAGGTTATCTAGCAGGGCAGCCTCACACTTCCCTCAGTGTGGGGACAGCAAGCTGTGCCTGGCCTTGTGTCTGTCCAGCTCTCCTGGCCCCCAGGCTCCCATCAGGGTCCCCAAGGGCTGGCAGAAAATCCTGGAGTGGGAGACAGTGCTCTGGAGGGAGACAACCAGCCTCTGCTCAGCCTCTCCTTCTCAGCTAGTATGGGTTAAGGGGCTGGATCTTGAACAGAAGAAGGGGCAAAGCTGGTGTCTGGAGTCAGAAGCCAGAAGGACTTTGCGGGGTTTGCTGAGGAGTCAAATAGAGGGGGCTTTTGTTTCTGAGCTCTGATCTCCTGCTTGTAGCTGGAAGTGCAGAGCAATCCTGCAGCAAAGGAGCCGGCCAGGGTTGGGCTGGACCCCAACACAACCTTACCAGAAACTGGAGAGTGTCCTGGTTTGGGGTAAAATGAACCAATTTTCTGTTTTACAATTCTACTTTCTTAGCTGGGCCTCTTCTAACTAACTAAACTCTGAAATTAACAGCACACTGTTCAGAGAAACTGCTTCGTCTCACAGTGATAAGACCCAATTATATCAAGGAATGGTATGCAGACAGGCCCTTGTTTATCCTTATTGCTGGAACAACCAAGGTCAGGTAATTTTGTTATTCTGCCCGTTGGAGGGTCGGAAGCGGAAGCATCGAAGGGTCCCACCTGCAAGGAGGAGCGGACAGGACAATTGATCCAAAAACTGACCAACAGGGGTATTCCATCCCATCTGCATCATGCTCAGTATAAAAGCTGAGGGATCAAAGGGTCAAGCCCTCTTTTCCCCTTTTTCCTCTTCCTTCAATGGCCGACGTCCAAGGAGGACNCCAGCGCTAAGGCTGGCTTTTTCCTACACCCCTCCGTGAGATTTTTCACCCTTTCTGCTCATGATCCTTCACTCATGGCCCTACTCACAAGTGCTGTTGTTTCTCTCTCTGCAAAGAAGAGAATTTAAAGATTAAACCCTGCTGGGAAATGAAAATAAAAAAAATAAAAAAAACATAGGTCCCTTGAGACACAAAATACAGCTACAACCAACCACATAAGTGGAGAAACAGCTTTTCTACACGTTGGGGGAGGTTTGGCAGGTAGGAAAATATTTCTTAGCTGAACTCTCCCTCTGGTTTGGATTAATAGCTTGGCTCCAGCTCCACCCCTCCCATAACAAATAAATTTTAAAACATGACTAGCCTGAGAGAAGAAATATCTGCTGGATGTCTTTTTGATGTTGAATTTTTTCCCTTCTGTAAAGAATTCCTCTTTTAAAAGCTTTCTGGCTCTTCATAACTCACTTTCCTTAGATTTTATAGAGATGCCTGTACTGAGCACATACGGACAACCGAGTTTTCATGTTGCTTTTAATGTGGCAACATACATGAGGTACATGAGATAGAAAGAACAAGACGAGCTGTTGCCAGCAAACAACTTACTTCTGCTTGTGAATTATCCATAAGGAGGCTCAGCTATTAGTAGAAATTATTCGACCCTCTACATGATCACGTTTTGCCCTATTGCTGGTCACTCTGCAGGGCAGTCCCTCCACCTGCATCCGCAGCTCCTCTGCTATCACACCTGCCACAGGTATCTCCTGCCCATCACCTTTGCCCAGGGAGATGGAGGTTTGCACGGGTTTTGTCCAAACACATTCCTATGGTTTTGAGATCTCCTGCTCTGGAGAGAGCTCTGTGCTGGGATTAAGCTGCAGCTGCATTGGTGCATTGGGGGAAGTTATTAAACAAGAACTCAATATATCCTTCATACTTCTCTTAAACTAATAAACAATAGATGTTCTCTTCAAGGGTAACAGAACAGCTAATAAAACACTCACAAACTCTGCCTTTCAACCCCAATAAAATCCCAGCAATACGATACCAAAGTAAATCCAAGCATTGAATATGATGTAGAAATGCCAGCTGTCCCCAGTGTGAGAATATCACCACCGTTTGCCCAGTTCGCCTGTGAAGAGCTGGGGTTTGGAGGGCTTGCTCTTTTCCTTTTGCCTTCAGGTGGATCAAAATGTTTCACCTAAAACCTAGTAGTTAAAAGTGAGGTCTTTGATTTCCTTCAGAGAAGTCATCGATGAGTCTCAGCTCCAAATGCAGCACGAGTTTGGAAAACCTTCATCTACATTTCAGCAGTATAGGGACAAAACACAGTATCTGCTCCACAATTTCTTTCACATTCTCCATAAATGAAGCCCTTTGGCCGATGCCCTTTGCTGTTCATTGAGCAATCTCTCAAGACAGGAGGAAAGAAAGAAAGGAAAGATGAAGAGAGGGATATATGTGCCTCCTCTGAGACAGCCCTCCTGTTGGGCAGAGGTCCTCTCTCTGGATGAAGAGCCTGAAACTCACACTTTGAAAAGGAAATGACTCTGATAAACAGAGAGGAGTGAGGCCAGCCAGCACAGCCACGGGACAGGCTGCTTATTACTTGCTGTGTCCCACAGCCCTTCAACTTGACCAGCAACCAGTGGGAGAAGACAGGGAAATTGCCACCAAATGTGGAGAGACTTCTGCTGCCAGGAGCAAAATTTATCCTACATTTGAGGTGCGGGGGGGCGTACCAGTCCCACCCTGGCCTGGCAAAGCTTGGCCTTGGATTGTGGACTCCTGGCGTGCAGCCGGGCTGTGCCAAGCGATTACCCAGGACTCACAGCCCCAGGTGGTCCAGGAGGGTGGTGGAAGGGGATTAGGTGCCATGCTCAGTCAGGGCATGCATGCCATTTTGCACAGCAGAAAGGAGAGCATGCACATTGTCTGACCATGCATCACTACGAATTCATGGTGACTTGATCCTCCTTTGCTCAGGCCAACAGCCAGCTTGTTTGGTTTGGTCAAAGGAGGAGGAAGCAGAGGAGCAGACCGCGGATAAGCTGCTTGGCAGAAGCCCAGTCCCAAAGCATCATGTTTTCCAGCAATGGGTGGAGTGTGCTGCTCTCTGGCTGCTTGGACACCTGAAACACAGAACCTGGGGATCAGCCACCTGGAATTCTTCAAGGGCATCTCTCTCTGAGCCCCAGGGTTACTCTCCTTTTTTCCCATTTTCTCCTGGTAGTCTCCTTGGTCCTTCCCCCTGCTTGCCACTGCTCCATTAGCTCCGGTTGGGGGGGTGGGGTGGTGGTGCAGCTGATGAGAGCTGGCAGGAGCCTGGGCACAAGTCTGAACGCTGGAGAGAAATGGGAAAGACGCGGCGTTAATTACGATGGCTTGGGACCAGCTGGAACTGTCGCACCGAGTTAACTGAGGAGAAAACAGCTCATGGCTCAGGGATGAGGCGGTCCAGGGGGCTCGAGGGGATGATGCCTGATGAAAACCACCACCACGTGCTGACCACGACCCTGGAGCATCACAACCGAGGCAGCTGAGACAATGGGAAAACAGCAAGCCCACCAGCGGCAGCATTTTCCTTTGAAGCCCTGCTGTTACACTTGGCCTCCCAGACTGGCAGGGTGTGAGCTGCCACCTCAGCTAAATTGGGAAATTAATTACCCTGATCCGCACCTCCAAGTGAATGACGGGCAGCTTGCTTTCAGTGATGCCTGGTCTCCAGTGACTAAATTAATCTCAGTGAAGCAGCCTGGAGCCTCGTTGCTTGGCGGGCTGCAAGACAGTGGCTTTCAGTAGGTAGGACACTGAGGGAAACACCAAACATTGAGGTCCAAAATACCTGGAGCTCCTGGTAGCTGGAGCGCTGGGCTGGCTGGGCTACACATCAGGTGGGTGCTTTCGCTAGAGGTCCCAGTGTGGTTATTTAAACTCTTTAAAGGGGAACGGACAAAACCTATCAAAACAGATGGC
The DNA here is from genome assembly GCA_013400375.1 of Thinocorus orbignyianus. NCBI lineage: Eukaryota > Metazoa > Chordata > Aves > Ciconiiformes > Thinocoridae > Thinocorus > Thinocorus orbignyianus. Next base: position 1,158,529 of record VXBW01005537.1, read on the forward strand.
ACTGGGTTTATGTCTCTTGTTGCCTCTGCTTTAAGCTGCCAATTTATGGTTAGTTTGCATTTATGGCTAGTTTGTATTTTCAGAGGGTTTCTTTGCAAAGTTGTAAAAGGCCAGGTTAAACCCCCTCCATTTTTAGTCTGTTTGAATTCTGTGGCAAGGGACGGGCTCCCCCGTGAGTCAGAGAACTTCAGAGTTAAGCAATAAATGGTTCCCTTTTATAGCCACTTACAGATTCCTTCCTCTGCCGTAAATCTGTGTTAGGATAAGGCGGCTCCCAGGGCAGCCCCCCTGCTTTACAGCCCCAGCAAACCTGGCTGTGCCTGCAACACCCCACCTGCATTTCACGGCTCTCTGGTCTTTTTCCCAGTAAGCAATTACATTCAAGAGCCTGATTTTTGTTTATTCCTCTGAAACCCATGTGGTTGTTTACATGAAGGCAAAGGGTATGAAAAAAAGCTATCAAACCAGAACAGGGAAAAAAAAGAGGGAAAAGCTCCCTGGAGCTGCAGTTGGATGCACTGACTGCACCTGGTTGGGTTTAGGCATGTTTGCTTGCTCCTGAAACTGTTGCTCACCTGATGGTGGTAATATTTTCCTAAATATTATAATATGGGATTGGCTTTAAGGGGCTCTTTTTATTTCCACCAAGCAGAGAGCATTTCCAGAAATGGCTTGTCTGGCCTGGAGCAGCAGAAACTGAGGTGAGCTACTGCTTTGCGTGAGTAATTTTGGCGGGTTTTTTGTGTGTGTGTGCCCCCCCCACCTCCCCGAAATGTTACTGCTATGAAAGAGAGCTGAGAAAGCAGAGCCAAAATCCTTGGGTGGCTTGTTTGTGTGTGGCACTTACCTAGGCAGCTCTCATCTGGTCAGGGTGCATCAATTCGGCTCCCGAGACGCTCTGCTCTTGCTTGTGAAGCAAGATGAGGATAAACTCAGCGGGAGCAGGGTAAGACCAGTAGCACTCACCTTGGGAAAAACCACATGGGCAGCTGTGTCCATCAATAACCTGACATTATATACCTGCCTACACCACGGCTGTAGTAACCATAGGTCACTGGCTAGAGATCTCCCTAGCCAGGGCCATAAGAAATCCTGTCTTTTTGGACAGGAACACGCTTAAATTAGGTCCTTGCTCTGAAGAGTGACGGCACCTAGAGGGGGAACACAATATAGAGAACGAAGCCAACTGTTCTTTGGTAGTTTCCTTTCCGCCCACATGCTGGTACCCAAGCTTTGCAGCATACTTCTCTTTTTGGGAAAGGCTGCCCTGAGATTTCTACCAGATGGAGGAAGGAATGCAGGCGGGAACTCTCAGGTCAGCCCCACTGGTTTCTCAGCCTTTCCTCTAGCCTGGGAAATGGAAAATGGTGTACATGGACCACTATTTAGTCAGAAACTGCTCTCTAACCCCAAAGGAATTGCTGAAAATTGTTTCAAACCCTGTTTGGAATGGGAACCTAGCACTGGAATTTATATTTTTCAATTAAAAAGTGTTTATATCCCTAATAGAGCTTTTTCACAGAGGGAGGGAGCAAAAATTGTCAAAGAAACAAAGTATCTCTCTCAGAAACAGCTGGAATGTGCGACTGCAGTGTCTGGCCCCTTGGAACTTCAGCAGCAATGTCTCCTTGTCCCCCTTCTCCAAGGAGACAGCATCTTCCAGGCAGCACCGTAAACCAGAGGACGTCTTGCAGAGTCACCTCCTACCCAAAATTTAGCAACCAGGAAAAGAACAAGAACCCAAAGCACCTGCAAACCCACACTCCCATACGATGTTCCCAAACTGAATCCTGTTCTTCCCCTCAAGCAAAATGCATTTCAAATTGCTCCTCTGCAGCACCATCATAATCCTGGGGGAGGAACGTGGAGGAAGAAGGAAGGAAGGAAAGAGATTTTTCACGACTGTCTGGCTCTGAAACAGAAAGGTATTCATGCGTGGAGGAAAGCACCTTTGTCTGTCAGAAGAAAATAGATGAAATAAAAAGATGTCAATGAAATATGAAAGGCTGCACTCATCTTCCATTGGGCTGCACAAGCAACCCTGCCAGGGGCTCCCTGACCATGGCTGGAGCCATGCCGGTGTTTTCCCATGGAGTTCTTATTCCTGATTCCCCTTGCCCAAAGTCCAGCTCAAATTTTCCATCTTCTGATGTCAAAACAGAAGATGGAATCTACAGAAGGGGAAATAGAAAGAACAAAGTAAGGGAGAAGGCAATACAAATGCTTGAGACAGAGGAGCAGGATGGGAAGAGGGCTCATACAAACAGCAAACCTTGGGATCTCCAGCTAAAACCCCTGGCTTGGACCCACAGTCCTCCATTGGCCTCTCACCTGAAAAACAGGAGACTCTCCAGACTCACTCCAGACAGCTGTGCCCCACACACTGCCTCCCTCTCCTCCATTCTTCTTACAGTGAGAATCCCATAAAAATGCAAGAACATTTAATGGAAGCATTGGCCAGATATCCACCAGTCCCCCTGCCCTGCTAGTCAGCTTGAACAGCAGCCTGAGCCTCTGCTTCCCAGCCCTAGACATGTAGCTGGGTAAACACATTGAGTATTAAAGCTTTCTCAAACTAGGAGAAACGGGCATTACTCATCAAAAGGTGGGGGTAAAGGAGGCGAAGAGGCTGCCCCAACCAACCTGCACAGCTCCATGTCGTGCCCTTGTGGTGCTAGCTATGTCAGGAGAAGCACAACACAGGGAGAGATGCCCCCTGCCAGCCCAGACCTGCTTGCACGCGGGTGGGACACAGATGCAGAGTTCTGTGGGGCTGGCCCCAGCTCCTCTCCATCCCCAGGCAGGTCCCCCAGGGTGGGACTGAAGAAGCTGTTGGGCAGTGAGCTCAGCTTTGCACTTGCCCGAGCCAGCGACTTGTATCTGCTGGCAAGGTATTGCCACCCTCCGAGGAGCCCATGGGGACACTCCCTGAATACAGGCAGACCTGACCCCCTGGGCCTGAAGGGCAGGGAAAGGCTCTGTTTTTTTCAAAATTGTTGAAATCACCCCAAAACAAGAGATCTATCAGAGTCAGTGCAGAAGCTGCTGTCTCAGTACCCGTTTGTGGATGGAAACAGGGACCCAGCAAGTTTTTGCAGGGTGGATTGAGAAAGCAGGAGGAACTGAGTCATCGTGGAAATGTCACACTGATAGAAACATCCACAGGAAAATACCATGGGAAATCCACGCGCAGTCAGAAAACGACACTGTTGGCGAGGACAACATGTCTACAGGTTGACCCACCGCCATCCACCTTGCCCCCACGCTGGCTGAGCTGGAGGGGTGACTGCTATAACCAGAGTAACATCAATGTAAGGAAGAACAAAAGAACAGGGAGTCCCTTGGAGAGAGATGCTGAACCGGGCAGGTAGGTCTGTAGATGTTACATTATGCATACAGGAACACGGCTAACCCAGAAGGTAAATCAGGCAGCTCGAGCGAGCTGTTTGAATAAACACCGAACAAAGGGAAACTCAATTAAATTTTAAAGGCAACACATTTTCAAACGGTGGGACCAAGCAGCATTTAAAGGAGATGATTGCTGCCAAGTTATTTCAAGCAAACAGGAGGCTATTTGGTTTATCGGTTTGAATGTGCCAACAATTAATTTAGTAATCAACACATTCTCGAAGGGGCGATTTTGAGAGGGTGACAAGGAGGACCGGGCCCTCAGTCAGTGTAGATTCACACCGGCTTGCTGTATCGCAGCCAGCACTGTGCCAGCAGAGGGTTTGGCTCAAGCCCCCCTGGGGGGGGGACATGCTGGGGGAGGTGACATCTCTTACATAAGGACGGTGATGTGCCTCACACAGATGCAGATGGTGATGCTTCTCATACCACCCACAGCACAGATGGACTGTCAGTCATCACATTGAAAGTCATTCCAAGAGTGTGCCTCCCCCAAGTCCAGCAGGGAAAAATTAAGTGCTCTTCTATCCATTAAGCCTACCCTGCCTTACACTGCACAGGCACCAGAAGCAAAAATATTGTAGAAATAAGTCTGCTATTTATATAGCTCAGCAGACGAGATACAGCAATAAAGATGCTAAAGTCACCCTTTTGTTTAACATAAATTAAATGATGCTGTACTTACAGACTCCCTTCCACCCAGGGATCCCGGAGAGCAACAACCCCCTTGCTGTGCAGATGGACCAGCTCCTGTCCTAAAGAAGTTAAAGGCTCGCGTCAGAGCTCTTGCCAGCCCACCTGCAGTGAACGTGTCTTTGCCTCCGAGTCATCCACACCGACAGTGTGCAGGGTCCTAAAATCAATAACTTCTAAAATGTCTTAATTTAGTTTGGGTCCTGTAAGATGTTAGTGTCTGAGGAAATGCATCCACACATCCCGGAGCAAAGGGTGTGCAGAGCCTTAGAGACAGAGGCAAAAGAGTGGCCCGAAATGGAAATAAAAAAAAAAGATTTAAAAAATGGTAGGAAGCTTTGAAAAATATTCCTGTTAAATGTTTACCTTGAGTAACATACGTAGTTGCTAGAGACTGGGGGGATGAAGCCAAAAAAAAGGCATTTTGCATTATTTCTCACTGAAGTCTTCCAAGAAATGGTCTGTATTTCCTAAGCTGTCTTTTAAAGGGCCTGGTTTTCCCTTTTTATTTTCCTTCTCTCCACAGCAGCTCTTAAAAGTCCAAAATTATTGCCATTAAGAATTATTACTTCCTCAAGAAAAGGATCTGCCCAAAATAATTAGGGGAAAAGAGAGGAAGGAGACAGAAGAATCTCAACTTGAACTCTGCAAACCCCCAGTATTTTGATTAAATATCTCCAGTTCCCCTCTGGGGGTATAAAACCTGCACCAGGTGACCAGTCTGGATTGCAGCTCACGTGTCACTGCCTGCCCCCACAGGCAGCCTGGGAAAAGAAGCCAAAAGCTTGGGAAAAATAAGTGCAATAATTTTACTGAGCAAAAGCTAGTCAGTAATGATTTATGGTAGGCATGGGGCTTTCTGAACGAGGCTCAGGATTCTGTGCACTTGTCAAGGGCAAAACATGCCATGTGAGCGCTGCAACACCTCTGGCTGGTGAAAGGAGGCTCCGCTGGTGGCCACCACCTCCTTCTCCTGCTCCAGTGTCCCACCAAAGCACCCCACTGGCTGTGCAGAGGGAGACCAGGCAGAGCTGGGTTGCACCCACACGAGAACATCGCTCACAGAGGACCAGCAACCTCACTGCTTCTCACCTGGCCAACAGCTCAGTGGTTCCTTCATGCTGCACCCAGCTGAGGGAGCAAGCTCAGGACACCCACCCGTAAGCTACTCTCCCCCATGTAAGGGATAGTTCCTGCCTGGAACAAGGGTTTAAAATCCATAGAGAGGATCACAGAATGATATGGGATTGGAAGGGACCTTTGGAGATCGTCTAGTCCAACCGCCCAGCCAAAGCAGGCCCACCTAGAACTGGTTGTGCAGGAACATGTCCAGGTGGGTTTTGAATGTCTCCAGAGATGGAGAATCCACCACCTTTCTGGGCAGCCTGTTCCAGTGCTATCAGGATGCAGCCTGTCCTGCCATGAGACTATCTCAAAAGGACTATTAAAAGATACATATAAAACAAAAACAAAAAAGAATGATTTCATTATTATTTCCCATAGTGCTAGGTTCCTGAGAAGCTGGCAAGAAGCACTCTAGAAATTTTCTGACGTGACCTCTTACAGGTGACAAATGCCACCTGCTAGGCTGCTTGGAACAAGTCCCTCCACCACTCATTAGCCCTGGTTTCTCTAGAAACAGCCTGGCTCAATCACTTTTCGGCTTTCAATTTGTGCTACTCCAACCTGCTCCCTGCTCTTCCAGGCTACACACCCGGGGCAACTGGTCTTCCACCATGTTGAACAAGGGGTGGTCCATTTAAGACAAATGCCATCCGTAAGTATCAACTTTTCACAGCCCTGGGGGCAGCACGTCCTTCTCGAGAAACACACCCAAGCCATCTCGGAGTTTAGCCTCTTCAGAAACATTCCTGCTCTTGGGTATGGTTTCTGAGGGCGAGTTTGCGCTATAAACATTGGAAAACAACAGTAGTGTGAATGGTTGTGGCTCTGTTAAGGTCACCACCACACTTGAGAAGTCCCATCCCATAAGGAACCATGTTATCATACAACCCACAGCTCCTGCTCCAACACCTCACGTGTGCACACTGCTAAATGCTCGATTCTGTCCTTCCTCGCCCTCACAGGTGTCGGTAAGGAGCCCTCATGCAGCAGCTGGCTGCTCCTTGCATTTTGGCTATATTAAAATGAGATCTGAAAGGGCAGCCAGAGGAAATCCTCCTAAATCCATCTCCGTGAGCACGGCCAAGCCCGGCAGCAATGAGTTCAAGACCAGCTTGCTATTAGCGTCCTCTGTCGCCCCCAGAGGGTTTTGAATTTAATCCCGGCTATTTCTCTTCTTCCAGGACAGTGGGGCCAGAGAGCACCACAGAGTTCAACGGATTTCTTCTGCGAGGAAAAACAAATGATGCAATGGTGGAAGGTGTGAGTCTCTTGCACAACACCACTTGTCAAATGGAGCCCCATCAGCTTGTCTGAAGAACAAGCTGGTTTGGAAATAGAGTAGCCCAGGCCCTGGCCCTGTGCATGGCGAGTCTGCATTCCTTACAGGATTACACCTCAAGCACCGCCAGGCAAGCATTCCTTCCCATCAATGGACACTGACAAGGAAAGTCCCCCCAGGCTTTCCTGAAACGCGAGGGCTGAGGCACGAAGGGAAACAAACAACCCAGTGGGACAGGGGAGGATGAGGGGTGGGAAAATGGAATGGGCCTGCAGAGCTCTGATGGCAAAGGTATTAAAAGGAAAGGAAATCCACTCTGGGAAGGTGTCAGCACTCGCTCCAGTGCAGCTCTTGAGGTAGTACAACCCAGCGTAACATTCCTGTCCCCAATTCAGGACGTCCACAGGCTGGGCTGTGCACCCTCAGAGCTGCGTGCTCCAGAGAGGATGAATTTGGGTGTAGCAGTGGGGCTCAAGTACAGACATTCTCATACCGGGCAGGCGTTGGAGGCAAACGGCCACCTCACTGTCACAACTCCAGTGTTCAGCTATCTCTGGATTTGAAAAGGAAAAATCCTTTGTTTCTACCTCGTAAAGTACTCGTAGCGCTGATGAGAAGACAGAACCTGAATGCACATTTTTGGAAAGCACATTTGATCAGCTTCTGGAAAAAGGGAGTCTCTGAATGCAAAAGATCACTTCATGCTATAGTCAAGAGCATGGAAACCCAGGAATATGACACTTCATTACCCTGTAGCCCATTTTGTTGATTAGAATCATTAGGATATGAGAAGAAAATAGTTAGTGTGCTGTAACCAATCTGCAAATGTTAGACAATCTGCAATCACATGAAACTAATTTTAAGTGAAACGGGATGATCTACAAATACAGGCAAAGGATTGCTACAAAAGGTGCTGAGAAAGGCTGGCGGGAAAGCAACAGACAGACGGATACCCCGCCCAGGACGAAGGGTGGTGAGGAGAACACAGGCAGCAACTCTTTACAACACCACGGCCGAAATTATTAGTTGGCAAGGCTACAATGACAAACACAGATTTTGGGACAGTTGGTCTTTTCTCCCCTTTAAATCATAAACATGTTTGAAAAAGCTAGATGTAATGAAAATGAAAATACAGAAGTAGCACTTGCCCGAAGGTCCAGTGCTGTACTGCAGCGCTTCACTCATTTTTCAACCCTCCCATTTCTTGTCTGATTTGTACAGCAATGTCTTTCCCCCCCCCCTCTCTAGTATTGATACTATAATCCTGCCTTGAGATGCTCATCTATCATCCCATCACTCAGAAAGCAAGCCATTTATCCTACTGTTCAAATATCACAGAATCATGGAATCACAGAATAGTTTGGGTTGGAAGGGACATTTTAAATATCATCAAGTTCCATGGGCAGGGACACCTCCCACCAGACCAGGTTGCTCCAAGCCCCATCCAGCCTGGCCTTGAACCCCTCCAGGGATGGGGCAGCCACAGCTTCTCTGGGCAACCTGTTCCAGTGCCTCACCACCCTCACAGCAAAGAATTTATTTGTATTATCTCATCTAAATCTCCCCTCTTTCAATTTAAAACCATTACCCCTCATCCTGTCACTACACTCGCTGACAAAGAGTCCCTCTCCAGCTCTCCTGTAGGGTCCCTTCAGATACTGGAAGGCTGCTGTAAGGTCTCTCTGGAGCCTTCTCTCCCCCGGGATGCACATTCCCAGCTTTCTCAACCTGTCTCCACAGGAGAGGTGCTCCAGCCTTCTGATCATCTTTGTGGCCCTCCACTGGACTCACTCCAACAGGTCCACATCCTTCCTGTTCTGTGGACTCCAGAACTCACAGTTCTCCAGCTGTGTACTCACTCACCAGAGCATAGCAGAAGTAGAATTGCTTCCCCCAGCCTTCCGGCCACACTTCTTTTGATGTGGCACAGGATGCGGTTGTCTTTGCAGACCATCCAGACCTCAGGAGGAGGGTAGAGACTGGTGAGGGAGAGGAGGAGAAAGCACTTTCCCTCTTGCTTTTACACTGGTTATAAACTACGGAGGATGCCAACATCTACCAGGCAAACTGATGCTCCTGCCCCTTTTTTCCTCTCTCCCCCAAGAGCTGTACTTTTCACACAGAGCTGTTTTTCAGAGGCAGCATCGTTTAGGGTTTCCACCCAAAGGAGAACTGGGCAGGATCAGGATTGGGGAGTAGCTTGTTACCCATGCCATGAAGCCAGATTCTGATCTCAGGAAAAATGTGTGTAAGGGCAGAATAAACTACTCCCTTCACTGCAGCAACAGAGGTGTGAGTCTCATCAGCCTGACCCCTGACCATGCTCTGTCCAGCCCAATGCCATGGTACCCACCCACCTGTCCCCTGCCCGACTCTGCTTCCTCCCACCAACATCTAGGAAAACCTGCGCCCAGAAAGCTTTCCTTTGTGACCACCTGCCTATTACTTAGCAAAGCCTGTTAGCAGCTGTTATCAACAGATTATTCTGATCAAAGACCAAAAAAAGGGTTTTCTTTAGCAGATTGCTCCAAGTGCAACCTCTCCCCCATCACTTTTTCCATACCATCCCCTTCCTTTCTCACAGACCTGTGTATAACTCACAAAATGAAAACATCTTAAACCACAGTAAATTATTTTATCCACTCCACTCCTCCTATCACCCATATGCTATTCCAGCCTTTTGCTATTGGGGTGCAGTAAAATCTGTTTTTAAACATGAAGCTAACACTGTAGTCTCATATTTTGCAGCCCAAATATGAAAAATAAAAAGCTACCCATATACACATTTTATCACAGCAGCAGATAAATCTGTCCCAATAGCAATTTTGACAGATAATAAAAAGAAAAAAAAATACCGAGAAGGTTTACAGCAGTTTAATGAAGGCTCTCGTACCAAACCTTGAATTCAAAGTTACAGTCAGAATTTTTTGAAAAAAATAACTTACAGTGAAAAAGCTGATGAGAATTGCCCACCTAGCCATGGAATTAACTGTGGTTTAACGCTGTGCTTAAATACTCACCACACAATAGAAACGAATTTAAATCACGACCAAGGTACACACAATTCACTTCCATTCTGCTTTCAATTACATGTATTCATCAGATAACCTAACCTCTGGAAGTTACTCTGAAGAACACAGAGGTTTGTTGGGGTTTTTTGCTGATTTTTTTTTTTAAACACTCACTGGAAATAAATACCATTTAAAGAACACACGTGGAGTGCAATAAAATGAACACTTAGGCACTGGTACAGTCTAGTCCTCTTCAGCCCTCTACAAACTACAAGACAGGAAATTTTAAACCACAGATGGAGCGGGGAGCAGGGCAGAGCTGTACAGATAGAGCAACAGGTTATGTACTACACAAGAGCACATCTGCAAAAGGTCCCAGGAGATTTTTGTTGAAGATGCAGCGTATCCACACCAGGTATATTGTGAAGGGCTTAATGTTTTCTGAGAAGGTGTGATTCTGATGGGACAATATATAAGGCATGTAAGTGTTTTCTCCTTGCTCTTGTATCCACACTTCATATTTCACTTCTCTGACCTTGAGATACTTCAGGTTCCAGGGGATCTGCCAGGACACGGCAAGTTTAGCTTCGCTCGTGCCCTGGATGGAGGCTTGACACTTGGCATCCCTCACTTTGCCAGGGTAGAGGCTGCCAGACCACTTCTGCCTCTTAGGTCCAGGCTTAGACTTCACAGTCTGCCTGATGACATGGATGAGAGAAGGGATGTTCACCTTCGTGTCCTGGTAGGCACGGAACAGCCACTCCGGGTTGCGGCAGCAGAGGTGCCGTGGTACCTCTGTGCTCTTAATGATACGTTCTTGCTCAGTTTTGTCCAGATGAGCAATCCCACCCTGATCCCAAGGTCTGTCTGGGTAGGTGACAGTGTCTTCCCTGTCGGTGTTCTGCCAGGCAATGTACTGCAGGTCCATGCCAGGAAGAGTTGCCAGGGTTTTGTAAGGAGTATAGTGTTCAGGGTTGATCGCATAAGGAAAGAGCTCCACCACTGTGGCACCTCTTGGCAGGAAGAGAGACATGACTAATTGGGCCCCATGCATGCTGACCAGCATGGACGCGTTGCTGATCAACCGGACGATGTCAGAAAACGAATGCTCCTCCAGAGAGACAGTAATGGTTTTCATCTGAAACTCCTGAGCGAGAGCCAGGATTAGTTCTGCCTCATTTAGGATAAGTCTGTTGATCGTTCGACTGAACACTACGATGTACTCCTCACTGGAGCTCTCCTCCAAGCTGACGTTCAGCTTCTGCATCATGAATTTGGTGAACTGCCTGATCTCGTTACCAGAAACCAAGATGTTCGCCTTTGGCCCTTGTGGCTGGACAAATCCATACTGGTACCAGGTGGTGATTTTGGACAGTCCCACATATGATTTGGTAAAGCAGAGGAGCCTGCCCAGGGTTTTAAGCTGCTCCCTGAGAAGCGGCTGCTTGTTACTCAGTAACTTGTAGAGGTCAAAGTGAACACCTTCACTCCACCCTTCCATGAAGAAGAGCCGTGTCTCCAGATCTAAATCAGAGAACTGTTGCATGGTGTAATAAATGGGGAGGAGGTCGTCATGAAAGACGTGCATCAGGTTGTCTGGGTTAAACCTGTTAGCGATCAGTGCCACGTCGGGCACGAAGACCGGCTTTGGCATGAATTTCAGGGCAGCAGCTGGCAGCTCCACAAAGTTGAAGTACTGGGTGTTGTGATCTTCCACTGAGGAGAGGTCAAGCAGAGCCGGCTGGAACCTTCGGGAGCCCAAGTTGGGCAGCATGACCGAGGAGTTGCTGTGAAAGTACACAAACTCCTCAGCCTCAGTAGAGTAGCAGAGGGACTCAAAGCGGCAAACGCGATCGGTGTGCATCCTGCCCGTGCACACCATCCTGGTACCATCCTCCACCAGCGCCTGGAGAGCTGCATGGTAGTCAATCTGAACCTGAGAGAGTTCCTGAGACTGACGGGTGAGGGCCAACTCCTCTTCCACCATGAAGACATGCTCTCGCAGCTTGAAGTATTTCCACAGCACAGCAGCAAGGACAGACACGAGCAGGGCATTAAACACAGCTGCTATGTTCATTCTGTAGTCAGATCCTAGCAAGATGACAGGTGGGGAATGCAGTGGAGAGGAAACACATCATTAACACTCCTTGACATGGTGAGGGCAAAGACCTGTAGAAAATAAACCAAGAAAGGAATCATTTAAACACCAGTTCTACAGCTTCACTATAAATCATAGACTAATCAAGAGAGTTCAGGGTTTTTTTTTTCAGTAATTTTTTCCCCCCTTCTAGAGAATGAATGAAAAGAAGAAATAAGAGTGCCAAAGCACTACCCAAAACTGTAAAAAAAATAAACAAAACTGGGAACTGCTCTATAGGAAGGCTTCCTCCCTCATATTCATTTCTTCCCTTTTGGAGAAGGAAAGTAAGAGTTTGAGGACGAGCTCTCTGAGGTAGGTTCTCTGGGACTTTGGCTCACTCTGCTTTCTGCAGACCAGTCCAACAGTGAGCAGAAAGCCGGTGCTACACTCACTGGGTGGCTCACACAGGGCCTGACAGACCTAGCTCCTTCTCTTCATCTGCCACAGGTCTCTGGCATGGCAGCGAGTACCCAACTCTGTCTCTCGCCTTTACTGCGCAGGTAGTGATGGCACAAGAAGCGTTGCCAAGTATAGATGTTGCTACACTCCCTTCCAATGTTAAAAGTGAACTGGAAAACATAACATTCAATTTAATTTTATTTGGGGGGCAGGGGAAGGACTTGCAGGTCTACGGACTGCTCTGCGGGAGACTCCCAAGTCACTCAGTTGTTTCTTTGGCTGCAATCCAGGATCAAAGGCTAGGAGCTCCCATCATCTTCCAAATGAAATATTGGCATGGGAGTGAGGGTAGCTCCACCCTTTACATGAGGAACTGATGTTTCATTAGAACAATCAAATCTTCATTTAGCAAGAGTCTGAGCTGTACCAGCACAGCCAACCCTTATACAAATGGGAAGGTAATACATTTGAAGCGTTTCCAGCAGTGGTGTTTTCCCATCCCAACCTAAGAGTCTCTTCTGTGCTGCTCCAAGGCTTCCCTGTTTCTTTTTCCCTTATGGGAGAGATCCTGCCACTGTCTTCTTACTATGCAGAAACACTTCTGGCTTGTATCAGAATATTGATTATATTTTCAACTGTGAACTTCAATTGAGATATTGATTGAACTACAGTATTTATGGGCTCCTATTTTCATTATGCATCACGGTTCACTGCTAGTCAGGCTGTAAATAATTACAGCCATGATTCAAGGGGAACTACAGGAAGGGAAATTCCTGATTGGTATATACCCTATCAGACTGTTTCTAACTGCAGTTTTTAAAGGTAACAATTTAAACTCCCTTTGACGCAAGTTTGGAGAGAGGGGAAAAAAAGCAATGTCTCAAGAAAAAGCTCTGACATCCCAAGCAATACTTCCTCAGCATTTTAACCCAGAGATGCTTGTTCTTATATGCCAGAGTAGAGGAAGACAGCAAGGCATGTTTAGGACCAATGCAAACGCCTTCTCAACTGTCAAGGGAATTCCTTTAAAAAGCGAGACTGCAGCCTAAAAGTTTGACCCTGCAATCTGGCTCATGCAGCTTGGAAATGAATGGAGAATCATTCATGGAATTCAGTGAAGTTAGAAGGGATCCCTACAGTTTCTGAGATCCCAACAGCCTGCGGGATCCCTGTCTTAGGAAGAACCAAAGGTGCGTGGGAGACTGTATAATGCCAAAGAAATGAGTGCTAGCTGTAAGCCACACAGATTCAAGAGATGGTCTCCAGGGATCTGAGCAACAAATTCATTTCAATTTCAGAGCAGCTCCAGCTTTCTGAACAGAAACGAAGTTCACCTCCTTTGGCAAGTGGTCTGAAAAACTGCCTCATTTAGCAACTCTCTGAAAGAAAGCAAGGAATTAAAATGTGGTGTTTTGATTTCAAACATGGAAAAGGAAATGGGAAGGGCCTCAGAGTGGTCATCTAATTACCAGGACAGGATCAGTTCTCCCTAAACAACTCCCCCAAAATGTTTATCTATCTCATTCTTAACATATAATAATCTCTTCAGTCTCTAGCAATAAAGGTATGAAGGGCTACAATAAGCTCTTCCCTAGCACTCAGCCTTTGTTTCCACCAAATCAGTTCAGACCTGGTCTTGTCCCAGGTGCCACAGATCCCCCACACAGACAAATGATGGCTGTCACATCACCTCTCAGGCTTCCCTTTTCTCTAACAGAGGATGACAGCTGCTCCTGATGGCTTTGCAACTCTCAGTGATGGCTGTTCCATGGACAACCTTGAATGGAAACCTACTGGGGACAGCGGCACATCACCCGGTTATGCTCTGCTAATGCAACCAAACTAGTTTTCAGGAAAATAAATTTTTGATGGGGATGGATCTTAAGTTTTTTCTTGGTACCAAATTTCCAAAGCTTCATTTTACTTCTGTACTATCATTAAGAGATATCTAACTGTACCATCCAACTCCCCACATAACCTCTCCACTACAGACCTCTCATCTTGTGAGCACTTAAAAATTATTTCAGCAGCATCACCAAGACAATCAAGATGAAGACCAAGCAGCCACATGTAAAACCTGCTAGCCAGTACATGAAGGAGAGCTTTAACAACCAAGTCCTCTGCCTCAAGCACACAGTTTAAATGGACATTGTGAGTCAACACAACTTGCAAGAACCTGACAGAGGAGGAAAACCACACAACCTCTTTATTATTCCAGTATAGTCAGGAGAGTGTGTATGTGTGGGTGTTTCAAAGGCATCAGAAGCCAGAAGTCCATAAAAACATCACTGACACAACCTACATTTCATGAGCATCTCAGTGGTGGAGAGATCTGTCAACCATTATAAACCCCTTGAGCTGAACAGGCCTCCTTGGAAACAGCCTGTTCTAATGTTTCACCCCTGACTGATTTGTTTTCTCCCCTCTGGCCCCAAGGGAAGGGCATAAGAGGCACTTCAGAGATGCATCCTGATGGATGGAGCCAAGGTCCAGAGGTTAGCAGTTTTCATTTCAGACTCTGCTACAGCAATATCCACTAAATGGCTACAAATGAACAACTCAGCTTTTTAATAAAAATCACCTGCAAGGCCCTCCTCCATCTCTTCTCTCACTGCAGCTCTTTCATTTCCCCGCACTTAGCTGAGTGAGTGCATGTGCTTTAGCCAACCAGGTGTCAGAAACAAATGTTAAAAGCTAGCAATGCTAAAGGAATCCATCTTCATTCCTTCACGCCAATTCATAAATCCTGGTTCATGCTGCTTGGCTGAAGCCTGTTTTTGATAGAAAAAGGGTACACGGACAGGAAAGGGTGTCACAGGCAGAACTGACAGGAGAATTCCACAGATATGCAGGGAACAGTCTTGATTCTTTGCCTGTTTTCCCATATTTTATCACTCACTTTTTTTTTTTTTTTTAATTTGATGCTTTCAGTGAACACAGACCTTATAGAACTAAAATCTTTGGTTCTTCAAAGAGAGACAGAATACAAATAGTAACAAACCATCCCACTGTTTGCTTTTACGGACTCAGGAGAAGCTGCACCAAGGGGCTAAAGGCATCATTCTGCAGGTCCCCTGGTTCCTCAGCCCCGTGAGCAGAGGTCAGTTGGTAAGTGCTGTTGGCAGTAGCAGCCCCAGGATGGGAAACTATTCCAGAAGGCAGCAAATAACTTTGAATGAGGTGACAGCATTTAGTCTTCCGTGTGAAGAGAGCTGCTTCACAATAAAAGAAAATTTAGTTACTAAATCTCCCTCACAAAACGGGTCTAGAGCTGCCAATCCCCTCCCACTGTGTCATCAGAGAACATCTTAAGAACTGAAAAGCACTTGCAGAAGTGGCAGTCCAGACACAGCTACTGTCCTTAAGAGCAGAGGCCTCTGTGCTGTTTCTTTCTACATCTAGGTCAGCATCTAGGCCATTCACAGCCCTAGTTGCCCAAAGACTATCCCCCCCATTTCCCACCACACTCATCCAACCTTCTCACTTCTCAGTGATACTGGGATAACCACAGCTTTGCTCCATGTGAGAAATATACCCCAATTACCAAGAAAATCATGTGGACTGACTTTTTTTTTTTTCTTCTTTTTTTTACTCTCTGCTTTGAAATCCTAAAGCACCATCCTTCAGCAGGAGAAGATGCGACAGCTGATACATGAGAGCCGAGCCGGAAGAGACACGCATGTAAAAGCAGCGCAGAGCTTCTTGTTGCCAAGCTGGCAGAGGGCAATGATGCCCCATGGGAGGGGACAGAATGTGCCCTTGAGGACTCAGGTCATCCTCTCCCAATCCTGCTTCTCTCAGAAGTGGCAGATTTCCCCGGCATCGATGCTGAAAGGGCAGCAGGGCAGCTGACCCACAGCGCTGCATGGCCAGAGCTGGGGAGCTCCACAAACACACCGGCACAGGGGCAGCTCGAGACCTTGCAAGGGAAAGGAGTTCGTGTCCTGAGGTTTGCAGCTCAGCCACAATGGATGCACTCCAGAGGCTAAGAGCCTGTGGGAGGGGTTCTATTTTTGGTCAGCCTATTTTTCCTCTTTTTTTCAAAAGCAATCACAGACATGAAGAGCTTACCACGTTTCTCTTCTTCCACCCTCACTAACTTAGCAAAAGCGTCAGATCTTCATCCTCTCAGACCAGATACTGCTGCTCTAACTAGCACTGATTACTGGTGAGCAGGTAAAGACTCCAGGAGCATGCATCTGGTGCAGCTCTGGCAGAGACTTCAAACATCTCTGCAGGTCTGTTGTACCCTCATGGAAGTTTGGACACAGTAGTACCTTCTCCACATTTGCTGCTGGTCACCTGATGCTTTAAACATCCTCAGAAGTGGGAAAGCAACAGGAAGCATAGATGGAGAAGCTGTTCTTCATCTCTTGTTAACATGTTGAAGAGATCAGAGTGGGTGGGATGGGAGAGATGGATTTCTACTAACAGGCAGTTGGCATAAATGAGTCCAAACAGTCCTTTAAGAGACAAATTCTGTTGTTCTTTTTTCAATTGTGGAACCAGGGTAGGATGAATCACTACTTTAAAGCTATTAATATGATGGACAATGTTTTAAATCTTTTACTATTTAAAAAATTACCATCTAGGTATGAAATTGGGAGAAAAGTTACAAAGTCCACACAACAAAAAACAAACAAACAAAAAAAAAGTCACAAAGAATGCCAGAGGAACAAAACAAGAGCTTGATTAGGGAGAACAAGGTTCACACCTAGTGTGAACAGCACACCTAAATGGGGACCACCTACTCCTGCGGGTATAAGCAAAATAAAAAATACTGGTTTTGTCTACCTTAGACATTGCCAAGCTTCTATTACCAACTGCCCAAACACTTTCCAAGCCAGCACTCAGTTTTCCAGGGCTACAGCAGGCTAAAAACCCATCACAAAATGGAAAAAAATGCATGAAGGACACGTTTCCAGAAAGCATCACCACTCTGTGCAGAGAGAGAACTGCCTCTACATGGAGGCTAACTTGGGTTTGGCCAAGCTGACCAGCTTCCCGCAGAGCCTGCCAGTCGTGACAGTGGTGTCCAAGCAGAACCATCCCTGCAGTTCCCAGAAATATGGCACAACTGGAAGTAGACTGGGGTTGCTCCTGCCACAGGACAGGGAAGGAGATGGGGTAGAGCTGCATGGACAGGAAATGGGCAGGAGACCCTGACCCTTTGTGTTACAGCAACACAGCAGGAGGGTGGGGAGCTGGTGTTCCTTCCTTGTGGGCATTTTCCCCACCAGCACTCCCTACCCCCGTATCCGTCTCTTGCTAGGCTGGCTTTCCAAGAGCAGCACAGGAAAAATAAAGCATGCAATCATGGCATTTCACACTCCTCCTGCAAAACGTCTTCTGTTCTTTCTCCCATCCCTGATGCAAGAGGCTTAGCTAAGGATGCAGCATATGTAATACATGCAGTTTTAAATATCTACTTCATTCATGCTCAGAGCAGAAGTTGCTAGAAGGCAACTTTCCTGATTGGAAGGAGGGGGAGTTAGGATTCAGCAGCCAAGAACCGGCTTTTATTCTCATCTCTGTCACAGATTCCCACGGAACTACAAGCAAGTCAATCCCCACTTATTCACTGTATTTGTTTAATGAGATACATATATCTTTCACAGTACATATCACATTAAAGAAAGGATGGTACACTGAATGATTGATATACTGGAACATTTTCTTTGTAAAAAACAGCCAAGTGGAGAAATGCTGACTTTTTAAACAGCAAAAGAGTAGATTCTCGAAGGGAGCGAACCCAGCAGTTTAGAATGCAAGTATCATTAATGAAGCCTCATACAAAAAGGGGATATGAAAAATAAAAATACCTTAACTCTGCAGCTTCAAGTGAAATTTTAAATACAGAACTTTATGCAGAAAAAAGAAAATAAAAATGTAACTTTTAAAAAAAACACAACAAGCAAAACACCACACCCTGAATTTTAGGTTGCTTAGATACCTATAGACAGTTGTAATCAAAATAAGGTTTATCTTCAGCTTTTATGGTTTAGCATAAGACAGAAACAGAAAGCAAAACTGTAAGTCTTTTACAGAAAGGCTGCAACCAAGGAGGCTGAGGTTCTGTGCAATGGTTCCTACTGCAAACATACCTTCAACACAAACAGGAGAATATTGGTGGCTACTGGATGCCTTCCAGTTGTGCTTATGGGTGGAAAATCTAAGTTTTCTTCCATTTAATTTCAGAGGCTGTGAGAGCTGGGGTACGAAGGGATCCACCCTGACTTTCAAGTTGACTAGCAGCCATTGACTTAATATTAGTTGATACTGCTGTCTTGATCTACAAAAAAGCAGGTGAGAAAAAATCCAATACTAATCAGTCAATGCATATAAGCAAACCATGAAACTGAGCTATAAGTATGAACTTAAAAAGAATGCTTCTTGGAATTTTAAGGTCCACATTTCCAAATCTCTTCTCCAACCAGAATGACATGTTGTATGAAATTCTTGCCACAAACGAACCCTGATCTCAGAAAATTTCCCTAAATGAGATGCATTTCTGATAATATTGAGGTGGGAGATGAAAGAAAAATGAGCTGGAAAAGGAATAAAAAAGTACGTGTCAGTCCCTAACCTTCTGACAATCCCAAGCCTAAAGCCCAAGGTACTCCAAACAGCCACGGCTAGTCAGAGGAGGAAGCTTAATAGAGTTCACTTCAGCTCATCTTTGTTCACCCAAGTATCCCATCAAAACCTATCAGGTTATATTGGCATTAACAGCCCTGTCATATGAGTAACAAAACCCTCCTTTTGCCTAGTCTCTTGCTTTTAGCCTGTAAGCAAGATGCCTTTGTCAGAAAGAAAAACATGTCAGAGAGCAGCAGGATTATTTGACATCAGTGGTCTCCCTAAAGCAAAGGTGGAGTGGGGGTGGCTGAAGGGAAAATTCACTAATGCTGCAAAAGTAAATTTAAAAGAATATGATGCAAAATCCCAAAGTACTGAACAAGATGAGCTTCAGCTACTCCAACTATGCCTTTGGGCTTTAGCTGCCATTTGTTATTCTATGATTTTGTCTATCCTTTCTTTCTTTATCCTCTGACAGGAAGCATACCTGTGTTATTTGCACACTGGGACTGGTGCTCAGCAGCCTTTGCAGCCTAAGCTCTCTTTGTTTCCCATCAGCACGGTGCCTGGGATCACTCCTGTATGCTGCAAATTCTAAGCAGGAGCCAAAATTGTTCAGAGCACAGTGCAGCCAATAAGAACAGTGAAAATCCCTCCTCGGTTACCACAACCTCTACATTAGCATGTTTTTAGGGGAGAGTGAAAAAAACCCACCAAAGTAATCCCAAAGCAGCACCTGTCCAGAAAGAAACACATCTGAAAACCTACAGAAATTTAGTCCAGATCAAAGATGTTTTCCCCATGAGACTTTTGTTTAAAAATGATAAAGCAAGCCACCAGTCAAACAAAGACAGACTACAAGGACCTGAGATTACAAACGAACTACTGACCTCCTTCCCACACATGCAAAGCCACAGAGGAGAGATTCAGTGTGAAGTTGCAGGGGAGGGGGGAGCAAGAAGACAGTATCAAAACCCATGCCATTCCCCCCCCACCCCGCTCCACCCCTGAAGTGCACTGCAGCCGGGAATGCCAACAAAAACCGAATCCAGAGCCGTATGTGATCAGCACAGCAAACAGAGTAGAGTAACACCCAGCAAAGAAAAGCAGTAATTCACAGCATCTGCAACCTTTTTTTAATCTTGGAAGTACTATCACTGGCAGATGAGTGTTTCAGCCCATGCACGCATACCTGGTGTTGCTAAATGAAAGGAAAAGCTATCCGGTGCCTCTCTTTCACAGGAGGAAATAAAAAAAAAATAAAGGAGACACCTCAAAGCTACGTTCTGCAGGGGAAGGAACACTCTCCAGTCCTCTTCTTTCCCCACCACCATACAGAAAAAGCAAAAAAAATAAAAATAGTATCTAACGGCTCTGAGCACAGTAACCCGTGCACCATCTGCAGACTGAAGTACCTTTCTCCCCCAGGTCTGAGCATGCTCTGTCTGTCGGCAGTGTCCTATCGCTCCAGCTGGCTCACCTCAATTTGTTAGCCTCCCAGAGGTCAGCCTTGCATGCAGGATGATTTGCTGCAGTATTCCTGCAAATCCCCAAAGGGCGGCCACACTGAAACAAACACCATCGGGCTGTTTCCACAAAGCCCAGCACGTCTTGGGTGACAGACGGTAAACGAGTCTTGGGGGGACACACACATGCATGTATCTTAGAAATCTTGCTTTTAGATATTATTAATGCCACTGCTACTCCAAACACTTCACACAAAAGAACAAAACAATAGGAGAGGAAGGAAAAAAAAATGCCCCTTGCTATGAATGTGAAAGCCATTCAGTATGCTTTCTAGCAATTCCCTTGGCACCAGGGAAGAGGCTTCCCAGCTGTGATGGCCAGCAAATGGCTTAGTATTGTACAAGGCTGCCAGTGCCCTCCTTCAGAGATCTAGGGAACTGTAGTTTTGAAACAGTAATCCCTACACACAAAGGCACAAATGAGCCAGGACTTGTTCAAGTCTCTTTCTGCATCCAAGCTGAAGGTCATGGAGGCAAACATGTCTTACACCAAGCTTCTCAGCAGACCTTGAACCTGTGGGGACTGAGCAGCTCCTTGAAGACAGCAAACCAGGCAGCATGGACGAGGAACATTCCACAACTGGATCTACATGCAGGATCAGAAGAGCAGCCCAGTTCTGCCCACAGCACTCACCAAAAGGCTCATGGCAGGAAGTCACACCACTAAATACAGTTATTAGGAGTGAGATCCTAGCCCTGTAGGGACACGCTTGCAGACAGATCACAAGGAAACATATATGGCTTGCTGAAAAAGTGTTGTCTGTATCTTTGCAGGATGCATTTTGTTGATTATCTGAAGGCTTTTTCCTTTAAGTGAGACCAAACAAGTGAAATAAGAATGAGGAAAAGAAGGAAAAGTTCTTTAACTCCCACATGTACACAAATGTCTATACAGACACTCTCAGATGAAGAGCAACCATTTCACCTAAGGAAAAACAAGACAGTGAGCATCCTTAGGCTTTTGTTCATGTCAGGAATTATCCTATCAAAATGAAGTTCAAATGGTTCTGCATTAAAAAAAAATACAACTAGGTAAGATATGGGGTACTCAAAACTCTTCAATAGGAGTCTGGCAGCTACAAGAGTGTCCTGGTTTGAGGTAGAACAGAACAGATTTATTGGCCCTGAGACTCTTCATCCCAGGGCACAGGTTTGAGTCCCATGTTGGGCACCAAGAAATCTGTCATGGTTTAGGCCGGATTGGCCAATGATGGCCAATAGATGGTCTTTCCCCACCTCTTGCTCCACAAAGAAGAGAAGGAGAGATGAAGAGAATTATGAGTTTAGAAGGAACTAAACTATTTTAATGAAATATTAACAATAAAATAAAAAGGAACTGAAATAGACACAATATATACAAAACTATATCAAGCTCCTGGGATGATATCTCCAGCAGGCACTGGGGAAGTTCCAGACTGGACCCTGCAATGGATGGGAGCTGGATTCCAGCTCTAGAGTCAGGAACACTCAGATCAGGATCAAAGGCAGACTAACCGCCAGGGTTTCAACTCACCTCATTGCCCTCTGACACCTCTAATGCAAAGGTACTGTCTTGTATGGAACAAGCCAGATGTTCTTCATCATCATTTTGAAAGTTGAGGAGTGGTGTTAGATTTGTAGTTGATTTTGGCTGAAGAAACACATCTTGACTTTGTGTTTTCTGGCACTCCAGAAAGCTCCATAGCATGATCTAGCTTCCACTGATGCTAACAGGAGGCCTTCCATTGACTCCACAGATCTTCACCTCCAGTTAGGGACTTTTACAGTGAGACCCCAGATAACCCAGAGATAGGCTGCTGGGCTCCTTCTCTTAGACAAGCATGATTTTAATGGAGAAGAAAGTACAACATTTACAGGCTGGTCTTCTATTTACAAATAGGCTTCTTCCCTACACCGGGAATAAGGTATATGCACAGACTTGAGGTACAATTTATCCCATCACGTTGAATCAGATAGTTTAATCCTAGTCCTGAAGAGGGTACTATTGTCAATCAGCCACACCACAAAGTAACTGAACAAAACTACCTCATTAAAAGGGGGGACAAGGGAGATGGGATCCAACAACTCTGAAATAATAACTATTACCACTGCTCCATCATGAGGCACTACCTGTGGCAGCCCCAAGCTCTTCTCAAATAGTCAACACCAGTAGCACACAGCAAGTCCACGAGGTATGAATAGGTTTTCTTGGCTCAGAACTAAGAGTTTGATAAATATTTAATACCTCTCATAAAGTTGCAGCCTCCTTTTTGGAGGCCACAAAAGAAAAACAGTTAAGATTTTTGGAACTCCAAAAAAACAGCACAGCATAAACAGTACTCAGCAAGCTAGCAAAGAAGCCTGAATAGGCCCCTCTTGGTTTAGGACTGACAAAGAACAGGTAAATCATTATTTACTGAATCTTTGCCTTGCACGTACATGTTGCAGGGGTGCCTGCGTCATTCCGAGTCATGGCATTTATTATTTATAGTCCCAGAAGTATGCTCTATAAGAAATTGTTCTTCCTGCAGTGCTTTTCAACCAAAAGTGCATCTCAATTTGAGAGCACAAAAAAATTTCATGCCTGAACTGATGAAAAAAAGTCCTTCTATTGATAAATACACAAGGAGAGAAAAGGAAGTGTTGGGTTTCTGGACAACAAGATCAGGATACCACACACCAAGGATGGCATTTTAAGTCTGCAGATGCTAACATTACAACTGATGTCAAAAGGATCAGGACCTCAGCTAAATATTAAAAATTCCTAGCAAGAATATATTATGTCAGGTAAAAAGGTGGTTTTTGAAGAGTATCTCAATGGCTAAACCAGCTCAACTACTGCAAGCATGACTTACTCACAGGCTCAAGAGATGTAGGATTCAAGTTTTATATAAATATTGTTTACAAAGATGTAAGTACAATCAAACGTATTGCACACACACATACTTAGGTTACATGTTTCTGCATCAACCTAACAGATTCATAGATATTTATTTTCCTCCACAGATATGTGCACGTTATACATATAAAATACAAACCTGGTATGGAAAAACACACTAGCTATCTGAATTTGCCATATGCTAAACTACTCACTTGAACAATCCCTCCGTCCCTGACCAGGAACCATCCCAGCAGCACTGCTGGGACATATTGACCTGTTCCTGCAGCTATATGCAATGTGGGTTCAGATGAATGGCACGGGACAGCCACCTGCTACTTTCCAAGGCAGGGCACGGCTTCAGTAGATGTTCTGGCCCAAGCTAGGTGTCACCTGTGCTGTTTCAGGTTCCCATTCTGCCATCAGTAATGACAGGCCAGTAAGGTGACACAGATAAACCAATTCCCTCTCCTACAGCTATGCAAACTGTGTATCTGCAAATATAATTAGTGCCAATGTGTTTGTAAAGGAAGCAGAGATAATTCATGCTCATAAGAGCAGCTTGGTAAGTAAATGATGTTCACCTAGACTGACATGAGAAACCAAGGGTAAAACATTGCTTGCCAGAGCCCTGGGTATTGCTTCTGGCCTCACCACAGTGCTTCCCACAGATCACTATTTGTTAACTGTTTTTACATAGGAGGCAGTAACATTATCTGCCCTTTCAGTCGACACTTTAATATTGGGCTTTTATCACCACAACATCACCCGAAGAAACACATCTCCCATTTTAGAGATGAAAAGGTTGAAACTGTCAAAGGGATCTGGGTAGGAGACACCATGCCAGCAGCCACAAATATGGTAGCAGCTTCCTGTGAAAAATCCACCAACACTCAAACCATCCTGTGTAACTCAAGGCTGTACTCATCTCCACAGGCTCCAGGATTGAAGACAGGAGCGAGGGCTTCCAATATCACAAATGACAGTTTAAACATCATAAAGGACAGGGAGGATTACATTATCAGTGCTGCCACTGTTGCTTTGGAAGAGCGGTTGGCAGAACAGCCATAAGCCTGACATGCTCTGCTCCCAGCACACCTTCTTCCCAACTTCTATCCCCATCCATATTTGCCATGCAGAGGGCCATGGGGCCTCCTGCCTGCCTGGGAGACACTCTGCAGCCACAACTTAGCCTGAGATTGGAGATCCTGTCAGCATGGACTTGTCCTGAGAAGGGCAGAGGAAAAGGAAGAGAGTTCCTTCTTCCTGTCTGTTGAGACACAGGGAGTAGTCACAACCAGCACATCTTATAGATGTCTTAAGAAATTAGGAGGCTAATGCCACAGCAAAATATAGCTGTTGAAAGGAAATCGTGAACATCCTAGGGGTGCCAAACGAAGAAAAATAACAGAAATATAAAACTTGCATTTTAGACTGAACAGAACCGTTAGGCACTTTGACAGGTGTGTAGTGGTGAAGAGGTAACAAGTGTGCACAAGTATCTGAAGGACAGAGTTAAGATGTCCAAGCATTTCACTGCCTTTACTGGATTATGCACCAGTTTACAAGTGGGCTGTGGTTGTTCCAGAACCGATGAGAACATCTCAGTTCACAAGCAGGATTTACTGCAGGACTGTTCCACACAGTTGTCTTTGCCCTAAGCTTCTGCTTTGTGCCTTCCTAAAAGCCCTGGAGAACCAAAATCTACAAACCAAAGTCCTAGTACTTCATGGAAAGAGCTCCACAAGGAGGCAGCAGCAGCATCTGCAATCTTGATCAAAACAGCAGTTTCGATCCAAGCCAGAGCGTGTGCTTCAATTAGCCAGTCTCTGACAAATGCCTGGAGGTGCCTAGCACAGCAGCATGACAGGAATGTAGTTCAGAGCCAAGGTAAAGGAGAATCTAAATCAAATTAGGGGAAATAAAAAGGTTTGCTGCCATTTTGAGTCCACAAATTGCAAATAGATTGTTTTACCTCCAACAGGCCCTGCAGCCACACCTGTACACCACAGCCTCACATCTTAAAGGGACGCAGCCAGCATATGACCCAACCCTACTCATATGATAGTAGTGTAATATCAACAATTGATGGGAGCACAGTATTTTGCATATAATATATATGCATATAGTATACATACATCCCAGAGTCCTGAGGGAATTGGTTGATGCAGCTGCCAAGCCATTCTCCATATTCCTGGTGACTGGAAAAAGGGAAATATTGCACCCATTTTCAGAAAGGGTAGATAGAAAGGAGGACCTTGGGAACTACCAGCCTGTCAGCCTCACCTCTGTGCCTAGGAATATATATATCATGGAACAGATCCTCCTAGAAATTACGGTAAGGCACATGGATGACAAGGGCTGATTGGTGGATTTGACATGCATGAGGGTCAGGATGGCATCCAGATGGACCTGCACAAGCTCAAGAAGTGGGCCAATGTGAACATCATGAAGTTTAACAAGGCCAAGTGCAAAGTCCTACACCTGGGTGAGGGCAACTCCCAGTATCAATACAGGCTGGAGGATGAAAGCAGTACTTGGGGGTACTGGTGGATGAAAAGTTGGACAATAGCTGACAATGTGTGCTTGCAGCCTATCCTGGGCTGCATCAAAAGAAGCATGGCCAGCAGGTCAAGGGAGGTGATTTTACCCCTCTACTCTGCTCTGGTGAGACCCCCACCTGGAGGACTGTATCCAGCTCTGGGGCCCTCAGCACAGGAAATACATGTACCTGTTGGAGTGGGTCCAGAAGAGGGCCACAAAAATTATTAGAGGGGTGGAACACCTCTCCTATAATAAAAGGCTGAGGGTTGGGGTTATTCAGCCTGGAGAAGAGAAGTCTCCGGGGACCTTACTGCAGCCTTCCAGGACCTAAAGGGGGCTTATAAGAGAGACGGGGACAAACTTTTCAGCAGGACCTGTTGGGATAGGACAACAGGTAATGGTTTTAAACTAAAAGACGGTAGATTTAGAGTAGATATAAGGAAGACATCTTTTAGAATGAGGGTGGTGAAACACTGGCACAGGTTGCCCAGAGAGCTGGCAGATGCCCTACCCCTGGAAACATTCAAGGTCAGGTTGGATGAGGTTCTGAGCAACTTCGTCTCCTTGAAGGTGTCCCTGCTTATTGCAGGGAGATGGGACTAGCTGACTTTTAAAGGTTCCTTCCAAGCCAAACTATTCTATGATTATTGGACACCCCCTGCCTCTAGTGTAATCATTTAGACTGATGCTGAAAGAGCACAAAACATCCACATTCTGGGTTGGCAGCATATCCCAGGGGTGTTAATATTCACATGAAAATTCAGAACAGAGCGTAAAGTCTCACGAATCATCTAAAATAACTTATACTGGAGCAGAAAAAAGGGATTATCCTGACAGCATAGGCCACAGGACTGAAAAATGTCTGCTGGCCAATTTAAACACTTCCTTAAAAATGTTTTTCAATTAGTACTTAAATACCCTAGTCTGACTTTCCCTGTAGAAAAGAACAGTTCCTATCTTGTCTCTCATCTGATTACAGTATCATCAGAGGGCCCAGCAGAGCAGTAGTAACACATGGCTGTGGGCCAGGCATTTACTGTTTCAAATGTTGCTCTGAGGGCTACCACTGCTACTGACAGGGGGAAGAGAAGAGAGCAATATGAATCATCTCTCTCGGCTTCAATGTGAACCACTGCATGCAATAGGGAAAGTGTGATGAATACACTGAGTTACTTGAATAAAACCATTCCAACTCCTCCAGGTGTCATATGCAACAATTTACAGTTCAATAGCTAGGAAGAACTTCTTCGTGCCCTTGACAGCTTGGAAATTCATGGAAGGACTATTGAATCTAGGCTTATTTATCAAGGGCACAGCAGCAAGATGAAGAGGTTCAAGCCTGATTTGAGGGTGTTTGGGGTTTTTTTAGTAAGACCTGCTGTTCTATTTATTTGAATAGCAATAAAAAAATAAGGTGGTTAATTTTTGTCCCATAAAAACCACCAATAAATCAATGCATTATTTTCCTACAGCCCACCTTCTCACACTGCCTCCATGGAGCCCCATAAATAGCTGATATGAGATTTAATGCACACAACAAGGACAAAGTTTCAGAGAAAAAGCAGGAAGTATCTGTCGGGAGGGAAACACCTGCAAACCTACTGACATAGTTGCTATTCACTGATGTCCCTTCAATAATGGGAGATTTTTTACTCAACCCTGCTACAGCAGTTCATTTCTGTTCCCTTCCTTCCCACTGGCAAGATTTGCTGCCTCTGAGTCAAATGCTGAGTCAAGTATTTGGCAATGAGAATCTCTTCAAATAACTGAAGTGCAACCCAACTGTCACTGAAAGAAGAGCAACATCAGCCCAATAAACCAACTGCTGTTTAAAACAGCTGCACTTCAAAACATCTGCCCCATTCATTATGCACGGCTCTGGATCCATGTGTAGACATTTGCAAAGCTGAAAAGAGTGGTCTTTCAGCTACTTTACACAGTATTTCAAGACATCAAGGGCACTGCAGGCGGCAACATGCATCAAGATTTGCTTCCCTACCTCTAGACTTCTGCTAGCATTGTTGCTGATGCAGCTATTCCCCACAGAAGCCATCTAGCCATTACGAACGCCCTGCAGCATCACTCAAGCACAGGGAGGGTTGGAGCAGGTCTGAATCCTCTCATTCGGCAAAGGATTCCCAAGATGAGCCACAGTAAAAACATATGTGCTGTCACACCCATCATCCTCAAAGAGGAAGGTTCTTGTGACCTTGGAGAAAAGGCAAGACTAAATTATATATTGGCCATAGGTAGTGAGACCCATCCCAAGTCTGGAGGGGTCAGAGATGGAAAGCATCTATCATCCCAGGCAGAACCTTCCTGCCTTGGCTCGTCCAACTCCACCCTTGCCACAGCAGAATGATGTGCTTAGAATCAGTTCTCAAGGCTGACAGAAAGAGACTGCTGAGGTAACCAACCTTTCTTCCCAGGCAAAGAGATTAAAGTTACAGCTGCAAAAAGCTCCTCCTGCAACTATGAAGACAGAAATCTGCACCTGTATTAATGCAGCAAGTATCTGAAAGGAGAAAGCACCCAAATTAAGAGGCTGAGGACTGACTAGGAAACAGCCATCTTGCTAAGAGACTTAAGGTTACACAAACTAATCACCATTTCTTTACTACCAAGGTGATGAAATACACTAAAATAAAAACTAAAATATATTAAAATAACCCCCCTGTTCTCTTATTTGCTTGAATATATTCCATGCTTAAAGACAAGCAGGTACCAAGAGCCCTGTGTTCCAGAGGGACAAAGACATGCACGTAAATTAAGCAAGGACTAGAGAACTTTTTGAATAATAACGTGACTTTATGACCTCTGTGCTAAATATATATATAGGTATATAATCTTTTATATGAATTTTGTAGTAGTCATACATACGTACTACAATTAATATATTGGCTATATATTGTTCACAAGTTTATACCTGCATTAAAAGATGATTAACCAGTGGTTTTATAAATTTAAAAAAAATAATTTCAATAAGCTTCTGCTTTCCCAGCTTTAGTTTTATACCTTTGACACAATCATAACACAGTCAGAAGCCAAGAAGCTGCAAAGCCATATATAAATATGTGTGAAGCTGTCCCAGATAACCTTACAGCAGAAGGGAAGGGGAGAGCAACTCCAATCTTCATTTTCTATTAACTCAGGTCTCTGCATGAACATGAGTAATAACCTAGAGTAGTAAAGAACAAACAGCCAGAAGCAAGGAGCAGGGGTAAGAACAAATCATTAAAAAGTGATAAGCACCAAGGGCCCTAACTTAGCTAAAGGCAGTAAAATGCACATGCACAGGGAACCACCTCATGTCTCCTCAAAATTAATCTGGTCATATAGTTTTAGTGCTGAGTAAGTGACTGCCTCAGCACGACACCAGAGTGTCTGCTAGAAAGGACAGTATATCATCTATGAGCTTAAATGTCTGATAGCCTATTTTCATTCTAAAAGAGGAAATTACACAGCAAATTAAGCTTTGTGCACCTTTTTAGTTTTAACTCCTGCTCCCCTTCCCTCCCTCCACTCCTCCCCATACACTGTGAAAGGTAAGCGGAAAAATATGTATGGTTCACAACTAAACTGAAATAAATTCACAAGAGCAGGAACAGCCAGAGTCTGACTTGGCTCACACAAGGATGGAGAGTCAGTGCAAAAAAAAAAAAAAAACCCCAAAAAAAAGAAAGTCATGAAACTGGTGTGACACACTTTTCTGGAGACAGTTCTTTGTCCACACAGGTGCAGGTGAAAGGCTCATCTGCCAACAGAACACTGGAAACTAATATTGCCCAGTGCAAAGGGATTTTGATTCACAAACCATCAACATCGCACTCAATTTACCTTACAGGTGGCCAGCTGAGAGAACAGCAAACTAAGACACACAGTAATTCACAGCTAACTCATTTCCAGTGCATCAAAGGTCCATCAGTGATGGCCCCTTGCAATGGACTCTGGTCATCCTGTAACTACGTTTGACTGTTTGCCTGCCAGAAGAAAATGCAAAGCCCCATCGCATCCAGGAAATCGCATCCAGGACTTTCAATCAAGGGCCCAAATCCCAGAATTCAGCTCCTCTTTGGTCCTTGAACAACAAAGCCAAAGGCAGACCAGGATTTAGAGACATCTTTCACAGAATCATGGAATTGTCAGAGTGGGAAGTGACTTCCAGAGATCATCTAGTCTGACTCCCCTGCTAAAGCAGGGTTGCCCAGAGCGTGTTACTCAGGACTGCATCCAGGCGGGGCTTGAAGGTATCCAGAGCTGGGGACTCTACAACCTCCCTGGGCAGTCTGTTCCAGGGCCCTGTCACCCTCATTGTGAAGAAGTTTTTCCTCATATTCAAATGGAACTTCCTATGTACCAGCTTGTACCTCCTATGTACCAGCTTGTACTGCTAATTACATGACAACCGTTTACAACAGAAATCGTATCACACCCACTGTCTCTCAAGAGCAAAACACACGTGTAATCAAATTGGTGAGGTAAATCAGTAAAAAGATGGAAAGGAAACTAACACCATATACAAAGAAATCTTTGCAACCAAAAAATGAAACCATTTTTATTGAGAATTGTGTTTTCTCAGTTGAACTTTGGCAAGTAAGCTGGATGGTACAAACCCCATTTTTTCACAAATACAAAAAAAAATATCCATTATCAAACAAACTCTTACTCCTCTTGTCTTTAATCCTAATCTCTACATACGCAATCTCGACACAAGAACCAACAATCTTTGTTTAAAATCAAAATGCCTCTTGGCCCCCTCGCACACATGTGTGGTCATGAGAACATCTAGCAGTTGAGGAAGGAGCTCCTGGATGGAGTCCAGGAACAGAGGAGTCTAGCTGTCAATAACTATCTAGATTTCTGTTTCAGTTTTATAAAGCAGAGTGAAAGGCCAGGATAGAGAAGGACACTTGCATGTGTGTTCTGCAAGGAAAAGGCAAAATACTTTACAATGGGAAAGGGAAACATCCGTTGGTTCAGATGTAATTGTGCAGCCCAGGCTCTAGTAGGCATGATACAGCAAACTTTGGTGTGTGAGACAGTCAAACGGCAATGAAAGGTGCAGGCAGGATGGGAAAAGTTAGTGAAACCTTTCAGCTGTTGGTGGTAAAAGCTTTAAGAGCCGAAGGGGCAAATTATTGAGCCCTTTGCTTATAAAGCATTTCTTAAGAAAACTTCAAAGTGAAGTCCAAATAGCCAACTGTACTCAAACTCAAGTGTGTCTCTTCTCAAACGTAAACAAAGCAAAGCAAAAGAATGTTTAAGACACAGGACTGAAATAAAAGGAAAAAAAGAAAAGAAAGAAGTAGGAAGGGAATAAAGAACAAAAAGAAGATACACTTGGGCAAAGTACATACAGTAGAAGAATGTGCAATCTTCAAAGATTGCTCCAGAGAAAAAAACCCAACAGACTGGGGGATTATTTTTTTTTGATCTGTGTTTATTAAAAAAGCACCAAGGAATTTCTAATCATGAGCCTCAGACCTCATTGCACTATATGAAGAAAACAAAATCACCTAAACCACAAGAGATGGATGTGGGAATTGCAGTGGCAGCTGCAGTGCTGTGGGACCAGTTGGAGGTAAATCAGTGAAAATGAATGATGCTATAAATCAGGAAAACTTAGCTCCCATTTCTCTTTTAGAGTCTCGAGGATGCAAGAGGGATGACATCTAATTCAGCACCAAAAAACCCAGATGTCTCCCCTCCTAGTTAGAATGCAAGCTCAAATCCAGCAATAAGGGGAGAGAAGACTTCATATCACCAAGAGCACCCAGAGCAGAGAACACACAGCTTCCTCAGAAAGCACAGATGCCACCGAATTCAAAGGAGCAAGCAACGTGGCATGAAAATGAACTAAAGCAGAGGAAAGATAATAGAGCCCAAAAGAGTGCTTCCACTAAATGACAACCAGAATAAGGACCAGATGAAGAAAAGATCTAGACCACTCTGCCTACTGTGCACTGCCATCAACAGCCAGAAAAAAAACCCCAATCAGTCCTCCTTTAGCCACTTTTCCAAGAGGTTTCTCCCTCAGGTTTGCAAGGAGAGAACCAGTGTACTGAGCTTTGGTCTAAAGGCTTTTACAGTGGGCAGGAGGGAAAGGGGTTCGATTTGAACATTTCTACATATTTCCCTATGTGCAAGGGAGGAAAATTTCTACATATTTCCCTGTGTGCACTCCCTTGTAACGTACTCAGTCTCTTCTAACGCTTCAGCCCTTCCAGGCAGAGGCATTGCACTAATGTACCACCTGCTACAGAGAAGCTGTCCTTCTGCTCATGGTTTAGCAGACATGGGCAGAGTGTGAAAACTGAGGAAGTGAATAAATGCACTGCAAGGTAGAAAACACCAAACCATTAGGGATGTCTACATCAGTTCGCACCAGAGAGTCAAGTACAGTAACACAGAAGAGTAACATCTGTGCTACTCACAGATTGCTCTTCCAGGTCACTGGAAAAGGATCGCTTCCTTTTCTTACTTCAAGTCACTAAAACCAAATCAATCCTCCTTTCATAAGCAAGAGCTTTGCTTACCTCACACAGCATGGTGCCAGGCAGATACACCCAATGGAACCAACGCTTGTGCTTAGATTTAAGCACGTGCTTATTTCCTGGCTGGATCAGCACATTCAACCACACATCCTTGTGGACCATGGATTTACATCCTTGCACAGCTTTAAAGTTTCCAGGTCATGCAATTTATCAACGTGGCTGCAATAAAGGATTGTAACACCCTGCTCATTCTTGCTCTCATTACCGGTTTCTCAACAGCAAGGCAGAAGACACTGATATCCCTTCTCCTGCTCTGATAATTTTGCTATAGCATACCATTACCAGCCCTGAATCAGAAAAAGAGAAACAAAAGACTCAAAGGGAGAAAGAAAAAAAGTGGGGGAAAAAGGATACTTACTGCAAGAGACAAACAAACAAAAAATTAACTTGTAGATCACGTATGAAAAGAACACCTTTATTAAATATAGTCTCAGAAGAACTGACTAGAATAAATCCAGTTCCAGGTATTTTGGCATAACATGGAAAATACGCATTAGTCTGAGTTTATGAAGGGTTTAGTTTTATCACTACTATTTATACATACTTTCTAGGTTCATTTCAGTCACTTGGCTTACACCGTACACACACTATAAATATGAACTGCATAGCAGCACATTTATGCATCACAGAAACAAGACTAAACAACCAGACCTGAGTGCTCACTGATTTTAAAAGACAACAGCTCCCTATTTTTTAACATGTTTCTAAATTATACATGAGCTGTGTATCCCTCCAGACAAACGAACACTGATAAATTACGTTCTGTCTCTAGCCAGGCACTTCAAGTAATCTGCACCATCCCACCTCCTCGTCACATGAAATAAAGATGAAGCACCACACAACGTCAATCACACTGCAGATCCGTTCAACAGCTGCCTCTGCCTGAAACAACAGAATAGACGGGTCAAGATCTTCATCAGTCTCCACTACAAGAAGCTGAAATTTTTGCTGCAATGGACTCAGGCAACACCTGAGAGTGCTGGCTACTACATACCCTGCACAGCCAGCATTACGCCCAGCTCCTCTCCAGGTTCTCCTGATGGGATTGCTGTCCTTTGTAAACTGACTTTATCTTTTACGCTTGGACAAGTGATTTTGGTGACATCTGTGAACCGTGGTACGTTTAACGAACAACACAGTGTGCTCCATGTCCTGGTTGCTCCCCAGCCACATGCCTGTGGGAGAAGTATTAAGCCTACTGCACGTGCTTGAGCACACACATCCTGTTTCCAACTTGCTTCATTACCCTTCTCTCAGCAAGCTCACCCAGAGTTCATGTGTTTAAGGACTGAAGACCAGCCTTGTTTTCCTGCAGTGCTATTAAATGTTACAGGCAGAGAATCTGGCCATATTCCATCTATGGGGTTTCCTCCAAAGTCCACTTTTGACAATAGCTGAGCTGATGCTTGATCTGTATGAGAACAGTGCTCTATGCAACACAACCTACCACCACCATGAAGAGCTGCTGTACCCTCACACTGACCCTGGCAAACCCCAATCTCTCCCCTACGACAGCACCACAGGAGCTGCATCATTTCCAGGTCTCCTTATCTGATACCGACAAAGTACAGAACTGCAGAAGATCTGAGTACAAAACAGTGGTTACTTTTTCCAGGCTGTACTGGCCTGGTCAGCTTAACATGACATCTCTCTACAGCTACAGAAGATCACCTGCAGCCCCCAGGAAAGCACCAAGGAATAAGCAGAGGCAAGTGACTGCTTTCCAGCTTCTTCCTCAGTAAACTGCAACAGGAGTCCCCTGAGCTTGGGGACTGTCATCTTCAGCTTCAAGCCCCCACGGAAGAAAGTTTTTTCTTTTCCAAGGGCAACTTCCAACTTCATCAACATTTAGGCAGGATTTAATTAACAGGAGGCCCACCATGGCTTTGAGAGGGAGAAGGGAGAGACTGTATTCAGAACCACACCTGGATGTGCCTTTGCAGTGCAATCCCATCTCTGTTTACAAGCAGGCTTCCTTCCAAACCATTCATAAGTGCCTGTACTATGCTTTCTAGCAGTACTATATAAACTAAGAACCTTTAAAGTTCAAACACAAATCACTCCTTTACTGATCCAGCCAATTATAAAATGAATAATGATAACAAGTTGTGAAATTTTTCTTGTCACCAGCCTAATTGCTACTTGGGGCTTCAAATTAGCCAGAAAAAATGATGAACAAAACTGAACTCTTTACAGCTTGTTTGGATTCTTGTTTATAAAGTACACCATTATCGTTGTCAATGTGTAAGGAAATGCAATTGCACTGTGGACCTCTACATCAAAAAAACCTGCCTTAATTAATTATTTGATTATTAAAGCAGCACAAAAAGAATTACTGTAGTTATTTCAGAGTTACTTGTTGCTTTCATACATGTGATCTCTCTGCAAAGGTTCATACTAATTTGCTAAAAATCTTAGTTCATTTTACTACAGAATTATTACATTAACCAGATTTATGATTAGGATACTGGGATACTATGATTATTAGGATACCTAGTGGTATCCTAATAAAACCAGAAGCATTTTGAGATCTGCTTTCTAAGGAGGGACTGGGAAGGATTGAGGAGCAAAGGATGAAAGAAAGGCTGCAATTTAAATAAGTGTGAGAGTGTCTACAGATGGAGAGTTAAGGATAGAGAAAGATTAAGTGAGGAACCCTGTGTCAAAGTAAAAAAAATACAAAATCAGTGACCAGACTAGGAGTAGACCACAATCCCTCCAAGTTTAATTACAATGCACTGAAATGCACTTGGTTTAAAGATCACTCATTCACCTTTCTTTGCCAAAAAAGCCAACTGTAGGTACCAAAAATAAAATCCCACCAATCAAGAGCAATCAAGGTTATATTTTTAAGGTTAACTCTGCTCCCCTTCTCTTTCCCCCTAAGCTTCCAACTTCCTATCTCAGGGCTGTCAGTAGTTGTCAGCACATCATATGAGAAACTCGTCTGAACATACAATATGACTTGACAGGCAATACATCAGAAAACCTAGATGTGACAACGGCAAATTCCACCAGATGGTCCTGGATCATATCCATCCATTAAAAAAAAAAAAAAAAAAGAGGAAAGAAAAAACCCCATAGAAAACCAGAACTTTTGAAAAAGAAAAAAATTGCTATGTGCACTGTTTCAGCCTTTGTCCTGTCTGTGCCAGAAAAGAAGACACGCAATAGGTCCAGCTCTTGTCCTCACCAGTTCATCCTGTCATTCATATGAATATGTGTATTACATCCTCCTATCCTAGGAAAAGGCTTCTAACTAAAGAAGCCACTCCATTAAAAGGCAGCAAGTGCTAGTAGGAACAGTACTATCCAATTGAGAAAACTCTCACTTAATGACTCTGGGGCCTGGTTCTGCTCAAACATCAACATGATCCCCAGGTACACCAAGCCCAAGCTGTTAGCTCCGGGCATAGCTGCAAACTTGGAGCACTTTTGAGATTCCCCGTTGCTCTTGTAGGTGGCACAGATTCTGTTTGGGTTCAGATTGATTAGCCTCATTAGCTTTTGCAGTGGCTCTCTTAGGGGGCCATTGCCTTGTCCACTGTCAGCCACAAAATCCTGGGAATGCAGCTGAGACCTGTAGGTCAAACGCTGACTTTACAGACCTGACTTCAGTGCAGGTAAAACTGCCTTTGATGTACGCAAAGCTCAAACCACCTTCCAGCAGGTACAGAGCAAAACCTGCTCCCAATTCTGGCCTCAAGCACACAGAAGACAGTGCTGAGGCAGGCACAGGGTCAGGACACTGTGCTACGTTCTGGGAGGTCAGCACAGTTCCCATGGCACAAAGCACCAGGTTGAGAAACAGCTCTGGGGTTAACTCACTGCCAGCAAAACACTGAAGCTGTCACTGTTCCTCAGGTGAGCATCACCAACCTGACCACAGCAGCAGTTCAGCTGGGACAAAAGTGACAGGCCCATGAAACATAAATCAAACACGTGCAGGCTGTCACTGCTCTAGTGAGACATCCAGGGACACCATTCCTTGCTCCTGTTCTGCCCCTACCTTCAAGAGCTGGTTTGCTCTGTGAAAACTAATTGTGTAACTGGAAAAAAACCTACAGTGTATCCCTGTCCTCCCAATTACACACTCTTTGAAGTAAAAGGCACTTAGTCAAATGTATTTTAAACCAGTAAGTAGGTATCAATCTGAATGCACAGAAGGAATGAAGACAGTGAATAACAGTGTGTTATTTTACCAAACATTTAACAGGACAGAATAGTGCTTCAAAGTTCTTCAGAAATCTGAAAGCTCATTTGAATACAAAGTTGTGACTGTGCTGGAAAGCAGGTCCACTCTCTGCCAGTGCACAAGCTGCACTCCACAGCTTGGGACTGTAAAGGAATCTCTTTCTGGGCCACTCTGGCAAAATATATTTCTGCCAAGGAAACAGACTGAGCCTTTAATAAAGGAGCATTTCTGTATATTATAAACAACTACTTTTGTTCTCCTAAGGAAAGCTCCTTCCATTATACACCCTCCTTTTCTGTTAAACCAAGAGCACCCACTTCTAAGCGAGCAGCACCTGTGAGAGGGAATACTCCAGTGCACCGGTGGAGAACTGAGCTGCAGTCTTGCTTCAGAAACTGCAAGTTCGTGGACTGAGCTCCAGAGATCACTAATGAAAAGAGCTTCTTTAGCAATGGCTGACGGCCACTCACAGACTTCTGAAGGAGCAGTTCATCATCGTTATCACCTTAAGCACAGAGAGGAAGCTACTCTTACATCGTGGACCTGAGAACAAAAGTCTTACAAAAAAGTCAACTTTCCCATCCTCCTCAAACTTCAACAACGAATATCCAATTTTTTACTCTGCCTTTGTCATTTTAACATAAAGGAAAAAGTCAGTGTTTTCAAGTTGTGCTGCTGTGTACCTGTGGGGTTTCAAGTACTGCAGAGGAACATAATTACATTTACAGACACTTTTGACTCGAAGGTAAATGTGACAGCACATGACAGTCTCTTAGAGATAAGAAAAACAGGCATTAAGCTCAGAATGTATGTTCTGATTAAACTTAAAAAGGACACCACCTTTTTGATGGAGTGCCTTTTGGTATCTAGAAGTCTTTCTATAAATACTAGACTGATTTTTCAAGACATCGACTTTCTACAGAGAGAAAAATAAATATTATTTAATTGTTCATAGCAGAAATACTGTAAAATGGAAGGTATAAGAATCATATGACATTTTACCAATTTTATTAAATGCATCTCCCATTTTGGTATTTATATCTCATTAGAAAAGCAAAAATACTGCTAATCAAAGTCCAAGAATCAGCTGTTTATTTATTTATAGGCATTTATATGGCAACTCATCACCATAGCAACCAGGAACATTTTTTTTCTTCTTGTTCAAAGGAAAAGTTGTAATTTCGAAATGTGATCCTTTGATGTTACAGTGCAAATAGGTACTTGCATCCTATGCTGCAAACATTTAGGCAGGTGATTAAAGTACATGAATAGAGCTCAGTCAAAGGCACGGTGAAAGAGGCAGAAACAGAAAAAGGAAAGGAGAAAGAAGTGAAAGAGTGAAGTGGTTTACTATGAAAATTCATGGTGCACTGGCTCCTGCAATAAGCCACGACCTCCCCAGTGCTTTTTTCCTGTAATAGTTCACCGAGCACAGTTCAATTAATTAAGCACAATCAACAGGTTCCCAATTTATGCTGAGGACACCAGTGAATATTCTTAAGCAAGATTTCTAAGAGGATTGTAGATTACAAATGAAGCTGCAGAGGGCTGCCTCTCATTGAAAGGAGAGACGTCAGGAGCCTCACTTTGACTGCCACTCTCTTCCAATCCCCCAGCAATCAGCCATTATCAAATTTCCACATAATTAATAGACCTTTTTAAAAATGCCATCTGCTCATAAAGCATCAAACAAATGAGTAAATTAGAACATTTCTACTGCATACACCATTACAAAATGAATTACTAGGTACATCACGCAGTTGCAGTTTCCCTGTAATACTCCTGGTGTGCACAAGCACACAACTACTTTCCTGACCCTCAAGAACCACCCCATGAAAATACAGATTACATACATACACACACAAAGGAGTATGTCAGAGCCTTTTAAAAGCTAATGAACTTCCAATTTGGACCAAAAGGAAAAAAGAGGAGATCTTTGGCCTGTCGCCACTTTGTTATATAAGAGATCTCATGATAAAGATTTCCTCAAGACACAGGTAATGAAGTGTTACCATCAACTCTGCATTTAGTTTGATCCTATACTCTTCATAAACCAATACCATCCAAAGCAGTTAACTAAGGAGTGTTTGGCTGTTCCTAAAGCAAACCATAAATCTTAACACTAGACTGGCGATTACTTTGTAGTCTTTTTTTAAACTGTATTCTAAATAGGGCAGAAGCTGCATGTATGACAGGAGGAAAAGTGACAAGTTCCTTGTCTGGAAAAGCACCAGCAGGCACTGTTATCAGAGCAGACCAGCTCTTTTAAAGCGGACTGATGAAGCTATTTTTAAAAAATCCTAATAACATCACAGAGGAGAATCTGATCTCTGCAAAGGTGAGCCATGCAGCTCGATACTCCTGGGAGGCAGCTAATGAAACTGAAGCTTGTCAGACACAGACTGCGTCCAGTAATTGGCTTTGAAAACTCACAGTTTAAATTCTGCCACACTGAGTTCAATGCCCCACTCACAGCTTGCTCCAAGCACAGCAGAGCCAAGGGCTCTCTAGCATTACCAAATGTGAGCAGCCACCTTTTCACTGCCTGTGCTGCCAGGCCCAGTGTGCAAGCTTGGAGGGCAAAGAAAGAAACCTGTTTTCCTCTAGCATCTCACACCTACCGGTTCACAGTCACGACAGGGAGAGGCTGTGGCAGGGTTAAGGAGGCAGAACAATGTCGGAGTAAGCAGCGTGCTGATGGTGGAGGAGGAAACACATCCTACCACAGAAGGTGAAGGAAAAGGCTGTAGACCTAAAAGGAGAAGTAAGAAGGTCTCATGTTATGCATTCACCCGGCACAGCAGAACCTCTGACCAATGCTAACCCTCAGGCACTCTGTGCCAGCTGGGCAAGTCCCTTAGGCACAGCCACTGGCTTCTCTAGCATGGTGGCTAGGAAAAAAGAGGGAAGTGTCACCCGTCTCCCCAAAACTCCGCTAACCTTTCCTAGACCACTTCTTCCCAAGCTTTATGGATCCACGGAGCCGTTCTACCCTTCAGTCTGAACACCAGACTGAATTCTGTGACCTCTTGGATAATAAAGAAAGATACGGTTGTGAGAAGGCAAAATTTTGTCTGTACTGCTGAGACCTTTTGATCTGGTTCTAGATCTGTGGTTTAACACTCTCCTTTGCGCCACCTTCTTTTTCATGATTCTTCCTGCCTCCCACTACTTCCTAGAAAAATCTGCTCCTTCACAGCTTAGATACGCTCCAGTTGGAAAAGCCATTTTAAATAGAAAGCAGGTCTTCTGCTAAGAAGAGTCATCCGTGGCTCTGTTTATTTGAATAATAGTTAAGAGGATCTTTAAGTCTCTATGTTTTAAAACACCTCCTGAAAACCTTGCTGTGCTAGAGCACAAGTCTGATACAAATTGGTTAAAAACTCTGGGGAACAGTAACTAAATGTAGGCTGCTGTCATAGGGAACCGTTTAAACCAGCAGCCCTTACAGAAGAGTTTAAAGCAACGATTTTTATGAGACAGGCGTGAGAATAAGGGGAATAAGAATACCCAATTTTCAGAGGATTGAAGCAAACCTCAGTAAATTCTCAGTGAGATGCAACTCAGGAGACTGGAAATTTAACTGGAAAAAGATTTCCATATAGTCAATTCGTTTCGTACATTGCTTAATAGAGAAAGGGTCCCAGGTAATTAGTCCCAAAACATTAACCAGGTACCTAAGAGTGCATGTTCATGGAATGCTTCACAAGTGTTGGAGGCTGAACTCCAGTTCTGATGACAGCTAATTAAAACACAAAAGTGTGACTCCAAGTAAAACTGCCACCTTGCAATCGTAAACCATTCAAAATGCACTCTTGCAGAAAAGTGGACTGCAAAGCAGGTTTCCTGTATCTGGTTCATGCATTTGGTATCCACCACATTTTTGAAAATGACATTGCAAAATAAACACCCTGTCTTACAGCTGATGTGTTTAGCATACGTTAGATTTATTTGGGGAAGAAGGTCGTCCCAGAGAATTCGAGGTCTTCTGGTTCTCACCTAAGTCAAGCCTTCAGCTAACAAGCCAATCAATTCAAGTGTTTTGAGATCACTATCAAAGGGAGTTTTATTACCAGAGTCAACAGATTCCTCTGAATCAGCAGTCACCGTTTTAAAAGTCAGCATTTGTCAATAGTTATCCAACTACGGTACTGGTGTGAAAACACCAATATGTTCCTTTGCCTTCCCCAGTTGTTCAGATACAGTCATTATTCTCATCACCAGAGAGGAGTGTACCTCTTCATTTTATTTATTTTTAAAATTTCTTTTATTTTTATTAATGCAGCAGCCATTATTTCAATAACCCATTTAAACATGGGGTTAACTGCGAGGGGCTGGAAGGAAGCAAGCAGACTGGTGAGCCTGACCTCAGAAGATGCTTGGGCATCCAGAGCTGACGTCCGCAAGAGAAACTTTGGCACCACGCTTAATCAGCACACACAGTAATTAGAAGGGGGCAGGATGAGATGAACCCAGCACCCGTACCCACCGGGGCCCAATTCCCAAGGAGGGACCGCTAAGCTTTTCAAGAGCCTCATACAGGTGTTGAGGGGGGCTCCCGAGGCGCTCAGCCAGGAAGGAAAAAATTGTCAGGAGAACATAATTACACCTTCACTTGCCCTGCTAGGCTACAAACCGGCAGCGTCCGTGACCTCTAGGGAGGTTATTAGAGTTTTAATTGAACCTTGCTTGCTGCCTGCAGGAGCCGACCCCGGCCCGGCTGCTCTCGCCTCCCAGTCCCGGAGCAGGACGGTCTTCCCCTCCCAGGCGCCAGCCCCGCTCCCTGCCACCCCGGCCGGGGGGGTTCTGGGGGTCCCTCCCACCTCCCTCCCCACCGACCACCACAGACATCGACCCCGATCCTCTCCGCCTCCCCTTCCAACACCTTCCCCTCAGACAAAGAGGCGGAGGCAACTGCCCGTTCCCGCCAACCGCCCCCTGAGGGACCCCGGCCCGGGCCGCCGCCGCCCCGCACGGCCTCACCTGCCAACCNGCGCCGCGAAAGGCATTGTGGGGGGTGTAGTTTGCCGGGATGGGGAGGCTGCGTCGCCTCAGGGCGAGCTGAGGTGGGAGCGGGGGTGGGGTGATCCTTTCGTCGCTCTCGGCCATCCCTGCTCCTACCTCAGTGGTGTCCCCCTCACAGCTTTCTCCCCAGTCCTCGCTTCCCCGTTCAGTCAATGGTGTTAACCCATCTGCCTCTCCCAGTCTCCCTCCTTCCTCACTTCTCTAACTCCTCATCTCCTCCCCAAACCTCCTTCAACTTCCACTTCACTCTTCTGCTGTCCTCCCACTGCCTTCCCACACTGACCATCCTCTGTCCTCAGGATCCCTCCCTGGCCCTCAGTTCTCCTCTGCCCGAGAGCCTCCTTGCTCACCGCCCACGCTCCCCAGACCCTTGGTTTCTTCTGCTCAGAATATCCACGTTAAAGCAGAGGGCAACCATCCTCATGAGTACACGGCTTCAGACCAGCCAGGAAAACCCAACAGACACCTGTGTCTTCACCAGAGGAAGGTTCTCCCCCTGGCCCAGGGAAAGCACAACAGCAGCGGCAGGTCACATTTGTGGGATGGAGACCTGGT
Source organism: Thinocorus orbignyianus (assembly GCA_013400375.1). Taxonomy (NCBI): domain Eukaryota; kingdom Metazoa; phylum Chordata; class Aves; order Ciconiiformes; family Thinocoridae; genus Thinocorus; species Thinocorus orbignyianus. The sequence goes on from VXBW01005537.1 coordinate 1,200,419, forward strand.
AAGGTCAGGCGTCATCAGAGGACCCCTGAGATTGAATAAATCACAGGTGATGTCCTACACCTGACACGAGAGGTCGAATCAGCTGAGGATGTGGAGACATCCGTGTAGGACACCTCTGCTGGAGCCAGCTCCTCCCAAAGTCAGTGGGGCTTTTTGCATTCGCTTCACTGAGGCTTCTGATTTCTCCAGAGAGCTTTCCATTTCCACTCCCACACAGGGCTCTCTGTCAATGAGAAGGACAATTAATGGTTTGGCAGCATCTTTCACGTTAACTGGTATTTGTATGCATAATTAAATGCTCTGGGAGTGGCAGGGTTGCTAAGCATGCGTGCAGGAATTTAATGCAAAATTTTAGCTATTGTTTGCCCCTGAAAAGCTGATAATCATTTGGGGGAAATCAAATTAGTACTCCTTCTTCCAGCCTCATTTTCCATCTTGCAGATTTTGTAGCTAATGATCCGAAGAACTAACTTGCCTTGTAAGAGATACATACCAGAACTGAGGTTTATCAGAAATGCTCATTCCTGCTCTAAATTTAATTTCATTATGGTCTCTATGAATTTTAGTGTTTAGCTCCAATGGACCGATCAGGCAAATGTCAGGCTCCTGAAATTTGTTTTCCAGAGTTTGTTCAAGAACTATTACATTAATGAAATCCATTGCAAGAGATCCCGTCTACTCTGTTTATAATTAGGTTTGTGAGTTATATCCCAGCCTTAGAGAGACTTCAGAATGCAGGACCTGCATCCTTATAACAAAAGCAACAGTGCAAAATAATCATAATTGTCACCATTTTCATTAACATTTGTTGGAATAAAAAGTCACTATTTATTCCAACAATGTTTAGAGATCTCTATTAATTTTCCCAAGGCATGTGTGAGTAGAAACCTGACTAAGATTTTATGAATGCCTGTTTGCATATTCACATAAATGTCATCTGCAACACTACTTTTCCTCTTTGTTATGAAATATTTAATGAACCAGTCAAAAAGCTAGACATTACAATAATTTGAATTAAGTGGCCAGTCACGTATCACAGAGGATGAATGGCCAAAGACACAGACATAATCGTTCAAAACACCCATAAGCTGAATGAGTATTTCTATGAAGTGAGTATTTCTATGAAATACTCATAGGATTGCGATCATCTATTGTCATGTCTGCTTCAGAATAACCTACAACGGGAAAAGAGCATAATCTGAGAAACTTTTCATGCAAAATAGTTTGTTTGTTATTCCTGGAGTCACAAGTTTGTAGACCCACATCTGCTTGAGTCTACCACCTGTAAGGGGTAGGGAAGTGTTTTCCTTAATAAAGGATTTTACAGGGGATACGTAGTGAATATGAATATGCTAGTGGCAGAAACAGTCACTTCGAGTGCCCAGACATAGGTGGGTAGTGTTATTTTAGACAGCTTGGGTTGCACAAGATGTCTACACAAGGCTCCTAGATAGGTCATGGGAACTATAAGACACTCAGTTGGTGTAATGGCAGCTAGAGGCCTGGCCCAAACCTGAGTTTCAACACAGTTCTACACACTTACATTGCCCAAATCACTTCCGATGTGACTGTTCAGGGAATAAATCAGCTTATAGAGACACGGGCAGAGGGTGGGCTCGCAATTACATGCTAGAACCGTTGAGCCACGTTTTACAGCCCGATAGACAGAGCTCTGACATCAAGCAAATAGAGGAATGTTTCTACCTCAAACATCCTCAGCTCACCTTCTGCACTGGGATAATAGCTCTCTTTGTATGTGCAACCTCTTTGAATGGAGAAAATATCAGAGGGCTCGATCCTGGAGGTTACCCTCATCTAGCAGAACCTCTGATGCGCCTGCTCATGAACATCAACACACCGGACGCCAGCACTCCAAGCCTCGCTCAGCTGAAGTCAACTAGATCAACCAGCTTCTTTGTGGTGTGTTTCTGCCTGGTGTTGCCTCAGCTTTTTTGTCTGTTTTTTTGGTGTTGGTTTTGGGTTTGTTTTTGGTCTTTTTTTTGTCTGCTCTCCTTTGTTTTTCACTATGCCTGTGTGTGCTGTGCAAATGAGTATCTGGTGAGCACTGGCACTGTTAACGCTTCTACACCAGGAGAGGCAGAAGCAGCCACACAAGCTGTTGGCAGGATCTTACTGGGATTGAGCCACCCAAAGTTTTTTTAAATGTCAGCTTTGTGACTTGTATTAGGTGGGGATAAGGGGGCATGCGAGCCCAAGGAATGTGGCAGCCTGCCTGTGGTGCAGTCACAGCTCAGCAGAGCTTGTGGGCTGACCAGCCACTATGCAGAATTGGATGAGCACCAGTGATTCAAGCCTTGTAAAAGGTAATAAGTGACATCTATGGAGTGTGCTGATGTTTGACCACCCAGCCAAAGAGCACCGTTTCAGCCCAGAACTGTCAGTGAGGCCATTTGGGATTAAAGGCAGCGTGTAACACTCTGCACATTGGCTTGGCATATTCTAAATTCAGGCAGCAGAGAGAGCTGAACGAGGGATTTTGAAAGTGCTACATGCATCAAACCTCTCTCACAAATTCATGTAACTCACTAAAGAAATAATAATATAATGATTCACTGAAGAATGATATTCATATCATTCTACCACAGGTATATGAATTTATTTGGAGGGCATAGACATTTTGTTGCCTCCCAAGAGCAAGATTTCATTGAACTGTCTCTCATTTGGAAAATGCAACCGGTGTCCCCACTTTCTGTAGTACCTGACAGCCAGTAAGATCAGTACCTAACCCCCTGCTATCATTTTTTTCACATGCTGATGTCGAACACATGCAAGAGTAAAAAAAGAAATCAAAAAAAATCTGCTGCTGAGCAACGCTGCCACTGAAGTGTCTTGTGTCTTGGAGGCAGTGAAGGCACTCAGTGTTCTGAAAGCGCAGCTCTGATCCCAGTGTTCCGCTCCTTGAGCCCAAGGGCTGGGTAATTGCTGGTGTTGCCAAGGGAGGTTAAGGCTTTGTTGCAGGTAAAACAAGGTGAAATGAGCTCATGTGCTATTGAACAGGTAAGCAAACATGACTATTCTATAGAAAGAGGTTTTGAAAAAATTTTAAAGAATGTCAATTAAAGCCATCCAGTAGTTTCAAGGTGGTGTTAAGAGAAAAAAGAGGGTTGCCAGTCCCACAGCCAGGGCACCAATTGCTTTCTGCCACTAGCAATTGAATCCTTCTGACTGTAGAAGTGAGCAGGGCATGGTAATCCACGCTGGAGGGACAGCAAGGCAGCAGAGAGGCTCTTTTCTGGCTCTTTGTGGAGTGGAGACAACTTCTACTTGGTTTTGGAAAGGCCTGCTTAGTTTGATAAGACAGTTAGATAAGCAAACATCTTGTTTATTTAGCTATTCATTTCTTTGACAACATGGTGCAGGCAAGATATTGGGGAACTTGAGAAATAAGGAATTGTCTCTTTTAACAGGATTGTAGAGAGATTTACATATGGACTTAAAGTAGATGTTCTTAAATACAGAAAAAGACTTGCACTAATCTAATACCGTGACTACAAACCTCCAGAATACAAAGGGGGAACAGGTAGTTACTAGTGACAGTGAATAAAAAAAGACAGGAAAATGGGGAAATTCAGTGACAGTTGGCATGAATAGATGTGCCAAAATCTCGTGAAAGCTCCCTTGTATGATAAAGTGACTGTCTCATGAAATATTAGCAACTATCCAGAACTGGGAAAGTGTGAAAATCTTGTTGCTGTATAAATTATCTGAGACACTCCTGCCAATTATAGGCTTGCTGTGAGGAATAGAGACATTGGTAATCATGACAGCGACTGTGTTCTAATGTCATGTGAATGTTCTCGGGCAATTATTCAAATCAATCATTTCTTGTCTGGGTAGGAGAGATTCATCACTCTGAGTACCTCGTGTCATTCAGCGACTGAATTGATGATGGTCTGCTATTCCTGGTGTTCTGTAGTCTGCCCATTTGAGCTGACAACGTCGTCACACATTTAACTGCTGAAGTGGAGAGCTGTCCAGTAAAAATGGGGAACTATGGACCTAGATACCATGAGAAGCATTCCACAGGTCCTAAGAGACCTGCACTGAGCAATGTCCAACCCAGAGAGGGTTTTGGAAGTGGCAGGAGTTGCCAGTGGCGGGGCATGAGAAGGGGGGGTCCCTCGAACACAGAGGGAATCCAATACATTTAATCACTTTTCTTCCATGTGGGATGGATATGAAACCTGCTAACCACCTTTTGTCATTACAAGCCCTCCAACTTCAGTGCCTGGCATCCCTGTCTTTGAGAAGGACGCCAATATCTGATGACATTCCTGCCTCTGGGTTGCCTGATTTAGCTTCCACAGCCCTGTGTGTCTTGACTTACCCTCTCACATCTGCTGCTCTCCATGAAGAGAGGCTCCTATCACCACAACTTCTTTCAAACTTGCTGGCAGGAATTCCTCTAACATGGAGCTGTGCCCTGCTTCCATAAGAATTCCTGTTGGTAAGAGACATTACTAAAAATGTGCAACGTATCTGTGTATTCAGCAGACTGTTGCAACCTGGACTGTGACTACAGAAATTTTGACCTTTGATTTGGCCTGATAACAGCTGGTCTTACCTTCTTATTTATATATCATGAAATATAATATATCAATTAACCTTCTTGACTTCTGCCTCTTCCTGTAAACTGCACGTGCATAAAGGCCGATTTCAGTCTGTGATCACAAGGGAATACATCAAGACTGTAGATCTGCCTTTCCCAAACCGTAAGCACCTGACTTTGTAAACTAAATAAAATACCCCTTACGTGTTACTGATAAAAGTACCAGGGTGATATATCAGCTGGGTTTCAGTACCACAGGGCTTCCTGCTACCGTTTGAGAAACAAAGCTAACATCAGCAAGAGGTAACTTGAAATGGCATTTGTTCTTCAGTAAAATAATAAAAGAAAGTCTTCACAGAGGAGTGGTTTCCTTTTTTCTACATGTAAGGGTTTGTAACAAAATAAAAGAGTGATTAACTCTTCAGGCTGGTGATAACAGATAGAGATGTGGTTCACTTTGGCTTTCACATGCTCCAGTCTTTCCAAAGAACTTCTTTCCTTTATTCATGAGCTCCTCAGGGACAGGATTTTTAACAGTTCTTTCTGCCAGCTTGTGGTTAGCAGGATATTTGCTTTCCTTTTTTTTTTCTTTTTNTTTTTTTTTTTTTTTTTTTTTAAGCCTATGTTGTGACTCCCAAGTATCCATCTGTACCTCTCAGGAAAATATCTGGTAGCTTGAGGCTAGAATATATTTTAGGATGCAGGTTACCATGTCACTAGTTAGCTCAGATGCTGAAGTTTAACCTGCCGATATCTGAAATACAGTGAGATGAGCAGTCCTTTAGAGACTCTCCCTTCAGTCATCTCTTCCAGGTCACTCATCTGAAATCCTGAGTGATCATTGACGTTGCTACTGAGCCATCACATGGGACAGGATTGTGATTTTTTCTTTTAAGAGTATGTCATCCTCACGCTCTGAATCCCTTCTGCATCTCCAATGAACTATGGTATCCTTCATTCACATACATCTTTGGGGGTGCGTATCCTATTTTTAGGAAGTTGTTTTAGAGGTCAGGAAAACAATTTTATGTCTTACACCTCAATAAATCTGGACGTAGAAGATAAGTGGGAGTGGGAATATTTGTCCCCTGTGAACTTGCACACAACTTACTAGAACTGTGCCTTCCTTAGTAACATCCCTAGGTATTGCAGAAATCTGAGAAAACAGTGAATTGGAGGGCTACAACCAGCCAATACCTGTCTTGTCATTAAAACCGGCTCCTCTTGTTGGAGTCTGCCTGCCCCAGGAAATATGTTGCTAGGAGCTCAATTTTTAACTAGCATGGCAAAATAAATGAGAACAAGCCTCACTGGGAACACAGGACCTCAAGGTCGTAACATGAGTTCAGTTCTCTGTTTACTGGAGAATTTATACATAGGATCATAGAATCATAGAATAGTTTGGGTTGGAAGGGACCTATAAAGGTCATCTAGTCCAACCCACTGCAATGAGGAAGAGCATCTTCAACTAGATCAGGTTGCTCAGAGCCTCATCCAACCTGGTGGGCATTTACCCACCTCTCTGGGCAACCTGTTCAAGTGTTTCACCACCCTCATTGTAAAAAATGTCCTCCTCATATCTAGTATAAATCTGCCCTCTTTCAGTTTAAAACCATAACTCCTTCTTTTACAACGGATGGGGAGTCTCCAAGGTGACAGGAATCTGCCTGCTCTTTTTCGTAATTTTTCCTGTAATTTTCTTTTTCTTTTCTTTTTTTCTTTTCTCTTCTCTTTTCCTTGTAGCCAAAAGCATATAGCATTTGCCTCTATTTTAGGCAGGGAATTCGGTTCCTTGCATTCATCTCACAGAAAGGCAGACCATCTCTCAGGCAGCATCATTTCCCTCCTCTTGCAAAGCATGGCTGGCTGTGAGTGTGCCCCGGCTCTCCCCGCCTGCGCTTTGTGCTGACAGAGAAATCATCTCTGGCTGACGCCGCTCCATCTCCCTGCAGCTACATCCCCCTGTGAACTGCGGATGCCTTCCCCTTGCCCCCTCACTTACACATGACACATCCCATCTCATTTATAGTATTAAAATTATTTCCGTGGGGTCACCTTCTGCTTCACACCCGAAATGATATAGAAAATTAAGCTCTTCCTTTTGTGCCGTTTGGATTTAAATTGTAGATTTTAAACCTGTCCGCTCTCCTCGATCCTTTTATTTTCCACAGGCAGCACGGCTGCAGTGGTAACTCCTGGTGATTGCATTACATGTTCAAAAAGAAAAGAAATCACAGGCACACGGACTCACATGATGTTATGATGAGTGAGGTGTGAGGTGGATAATAACAAACACACAGTACTTCAGGCACCCACTGGGTCTCTTTCCATTTTCCTCACAGAAAACCTAAGCAGCCCGCTGTGTTGGGTATAAAAAGGGTCGTACCAAGAGAACATCTGCACATTAGCACTGCGATTAGCTTGGGGAAGAGCACCCAGTGGTGAAAGAGCTTTCATCTTCTTTTTCACATGCAAAACCAACGCGTCATTTGAAGGGATGCTTACAATGAAGTCAGACCTGGCGCCTGTCATGACTTCTCAAACATTTCATCAAAAATAGTCCCTTGCAGGTGAGCTTGGCAAAAGGCATTTGGGTTGTTTAAGGTAAAGTGCTGGACTTCTCTAGGGAGTGTCATTGCAATTACAGAACTGCTGTGCTTCACAGGCAAGAATGCTGCCAGGAATGAGTCAATCTGGGTATGGGATGCATACAGTACAGTAAATATGCAAACCAATACTTTGGAAATTGCTTCTTTCACTTGAGCTTGATTTAAATGTGTGAATTGTTTGCAGCTTTCCAGTATTCCCCAGTCTTTAACATTGACTTCCTTTATTATCAGTCTGAAAGAAGTCACTGCTGGAACAGCTGAGCATTGCGTTCACCAGCAATGTTGTGCTGAGAAGCTGCCAGTGCTAGTGGTCCCAGGCCAAAGCTGACCTTTGTAGCAGCACCACTAGGCTTTCTTGCTTCTTTTTCCAAGTCAGATGGTGTCGGTCTCTTTCTTGGGAAAAGCACCAGAGGACATGGCCTGAGATTGCCCAAAGGCAATTCCTGTGCTGCTGTAGATGAGGCTGGTGTCCCCAGCTGTGTTACAGTGGAAGGGACAGCATAATTCTCTGCACTTCTTCAGTGTGCAGTGCAGATCTGATGGGTCTCACCTGAGTACTGCAGCAGAGATGGAGAAAAGCAGGAGTCTTTGCTCCTTTTTGGAGAGAATGATGGACTTATTCCACAGAGAAGGCTATGCAATAAAAATAATTCCATGTCTTTCATAGTGGCTAAATACACAATTGTTCAAAGAAGCACTGGGCCATCTGTTCATCCTTGTTTGCAGCATATCCTTCTACCCAGAACAGATCCCAGGGAGTGAGATGAGACAGAGAGCCTAGAAAGATGAAAGCTATTGGATTAGCACTTTTGTCCCAGGGCTGTAATAGAAATCTTTAGTAAGTAAAGCCCAGGCATCAAAATCACATTTTAGCTTGAAGAAGAAGTCCAGTTTTAAGCTGAAATTCATGCACCTTAGTGGTCTCAAGGCCAAAGTATGCAAAGAGACTCCCTAAGTCCTATTTTCAGGGTGTTAGCGGCAGCTAAGTCCCTCTGCTAGTTTCTCTGTGTGGGAATAAGCCGGATCCAGAGCACAAGCACAAGCTCATGTCAGAGCACTGCTGTAGGTCATGTTCAGTGATGACTTTATTAGTTCCAAAGTCAATGATTAGTGAAAGAAAATCTGACCAGAGAAGAATCTGAGTGCTGACACGTTGTGAAAATTTGGAGGTGAGTGGGATCTGGGGTCTTTTAAAAGTCAGAGTGTTATAAAAGTAAAATTGCAAAATACCACTCTTCTTAATGGAAACCTGGAGACGTGTTCCTATCTTTGCATTCAACCTGAAGTAGACCCTATTCCTCTTTTTTTTGTTCCTTCTTGTGACACATAGGGATATTTAACATAGCAAAGAAGATGCACACAAAACTCATCTGAGCTATAAACATCTGGTGCTGCTGATGGGATTATTATAGATAAATTTATGCTACAGATCATTTCTTCAAATAGATAGTGAGTATGATAGTTACGGTCCCAGCCCCTCAGCTGTGGCTTTGGTGCCAGGATTATTAACTCCTGGTAGGATTACCCACCAAAGTGAGCCTAGTTCTCTGGTCACCACACAATCTGTTCACCTACAGTCTTCATTAGAATAAAATAAGGAATCACAGGCAGCACTCTGAGAGTAGGCAGCCACAGACAATAATGCCCCCTGCTGATATTTGAACAATTCAAGGGGAACGCGATGTCTCAACTAGCTGGCAAAGGCAACGAGGCTGATACAAGCAGCAAGAACCTCTGTGAGGAGCACAGACAGGCAGCTTAATGCTCCAGGCAATTCAATGACTGGATGGCACAGAGGAAAGTAACTTTTTGGAAAACTTCAGATTTTGAGACAAGGTTGGTTCTAAGACCTTCTTTTTTAGGATGAAGGGTCTCCAGTAGCTGAAAGTTAAACTATCAGCACCAGTTTCAGCTGCCGCAGAAGCCACTGGATTGTCCCATCCAGGCCAAGACAATTGTGTGTGTGGGAGCTGCAGGGGTACCACACAGCATGGCTCACACAGAAATGCCTGCAGACACATGTCACAGTAGATATTACAGACCCTGGTCGCCTTACTTACAGGGAAATTGAGCCGAGACTGCAGTGTGACACAAGTAAGGTGTAATCACGTACTGGTAGGCAAATAACTCCCTTTCTAATTAGGGTTTATGTACTACCTGAGCCCTATTACCAGCCCAGCAGTTATAATACTTTACGGCCAAATGTTGCCAGTAAATTCATTGCCTACAAACCACTACTTGTAACAGGTTTACTGAAATTTGGTGTCTGAAACTTGGCCTGCCCTGTGTTAGGATGAATTATTATCTATAGAGCAGGTGTTCCCTGTGCTTCCAAGGAAAACTGTTTTACCTTTTATACTGTGTTTCACACACCTGTATTTTGAAAATGAAAAGAAAGCTCACATTTTTGAACAGCAAGGCTGCTGTTTAGTTTCCTCCTCTTCCCAAATAAAAGTCCAGCTCTCTGGTTGCATCTGCTGAGAGCCAGCCTCATCTCAGCACTCCTGTGAGGTGAGACACGATCAGTGCTGTGGCTCAGTGGAAGCTGCCATACCTCCATCCATGCACTTCAGCAGGCCTTAAATGGTAGCTAGGAGTCATGTCTGTGCAAAAAGGATGAGTATGAATATGTCATTTGCTCTTCCCATGTGTATCCATGCTTGAGGAGGGAGGAACAGTCTCCTCACTGTCACAAAAACGTTGCTTGTTCTCTGGTGACCTCTGGACAAGGAAGGTGGGTCAATACAGTCCTGTGGACTAGGAGCTTCAGGGCACAAGACCAGAACTGGCTCTGCTCCTCCCCTTAGGTGAGTTATTTCTTAGCATACACACAGCCTTTGCTTCTAGAAAGCTTCTTCCTGCCTATAGACTTGCTTATAGAGTCAAGATACTGCCTTCTAAGTTTGCTGTGGCAGCCCTTTGGCATCAGATGAAGATAGCATTCGGAAAAACAGCAAATCACCTTAAGAAATCTGAAAAGTGAGGTTAGATTTTATTACCACTACCCTAAACCCAAGTCTGCATATCAGTTCACCCTTGGGAATGCATTCAGACAGTGAAATCCGGTTTCCTTATCATGTGCAGTAAACACTGTGATGTTAAAACCCTGGGTGGTTTCTTCTTTTTATCACTAGGATTTATGTCAGCAAAATAGCATGGAAAGTGTATTCAAGTGGTTATTATGCACCCATCATTTCCACTCTGATCAGGACACATGGGTTTGTATCTGGCACCCAGTATGCAAAGGAAATCTGCTTTTGATGGAAACTAACGTATGGTTAATTTGCTACATTAGCATGTGATAATTAGTACACAGGGTTTATGATGTATTACAACTCCTTCTTAGTACACATGCACACAAATGCAGGCATCTCTAGGACAAGGTGATATAAACAAATCTAAGCAGAAGTTTTGGATGCGGAATGAGGACTGCATAATAAGTGCCTCGATTTACAGTCCAATAACATCCTATGCATTCCTCCCCACACCCTGTAGAGTGCGCATACATTAAAAATTGTCTAATCTGTCTACTTTTATATCCCGGAATATATCAGGCCTTTCTGGGGTTCTTTCTTTTTAAATTGAATAATCCAGGGTCAATTAAATAGTTGCGTCTCGAAGATGCATGCTGTGGTCGTGGCAGAGCAGGATGCCTCATCACTCTCAGTTTTGTGCATCTGTAACCATGGTGACTTTGTGGCTGCAGCTCTCTCCAGACTTCGTGTAACCTGGGGTGGGTAAAGGCACGCTTCTCTGTCTGGTGTGGATGTCACGTACAGGATCTCTTAGGATACATTTTTAATTACTATGTTCTCTTAATTACTCCTTCTGATTTCCCCGGTGAATTGCCTTTCTCGAGTTTCAGTGACTCATTGTGAAACCAAGTGAAATCTGCAGCGTCTTCAGTCAGTGCTCAGGAAAATTCGTCCCAGACCTCTGCGCCTTCTCAAGGGCAACACCGGCCTGAAAGGTGACACATCCAGGTGCTTTGTGCTTGTGGCTCCAGACCAAATGTGGTGTTTTACAAGCGCAGATTTCCTTCCTTTGGCTGCTGGCCTTGCCAGCCTGTGCCAGGGAGCATGGCCGTGCTGGCCGAAGAGGCCTCCAAGGGCAGACTAAGGGCTGCAGCTATGGTGCCCTCAAGGTGGGCTCCTCTGTAGCATCTCATTGTGGGGAGGTGAAAGGACTGTGTGTTGGTCACCCCAGCAGGAGCACAAAGGTGACAGATGTTGGGGTGCAAGGAGAAGGGAGGCTCTTACCGCCCTCTCGGCCATCTGATCCCCTCCACATATGTCGCACACTTGCAGAGAGAGACTCACATGCCTGTGGGACACAGTGCCAGACAGAAGGTGTCTCGGATGCTCTCTGTGGACAGCTGTGGGGTGCCCAGAACATACATCCCACTCACTGGGGGTTGCAGGCAGCAATCTGTAAGTTTGCGATGTGTAAATCTCACCAGCCCCTGCTGAGAGGTGAATTAGTCAGGCAGTGTCCCCTGTAAGGGCACTCTTCTTGTGATTGCTCGTAAGAGACTATGGCACAGTGTGCTGGGACCAAACAGCTCTGGATATAACCATTTCTTTGACAGCTATGGAGCTAAGAGCTGTAATTCATCCCTTTAAAGCCAACCACTTCTCTTTGTGTGTCAAACCCACCCCTGGGCAGGGGTCCAGACAGCACAAGCCCTGCGCCCTGGGCAGGTGGGACACAACCACCATACGGATATTTTACAGCCACACTGTATGGAATTGAGCTACACCAGCTGGGGGAACTGGGCCAGACTTGGGTGGGTGGGGGGATGTTGTCTTTCTCCCAGTACAGGTGAGGGGCTTGCCCTCAATGAGTCAAGAAGTTATCCTGTGCGCTGGGTTAATCAGCATTAAAAAGAGCTCTCATATATTCTTTCACTTAAACTGCACCAAACACTAGTGGTAACAGCATGATTTTTTTTTCCCCCCGTTTTTTTTTTTTTTCTTTTTTTAACCTAGGCAGTAATGTGTCTTCTTTTCATTAAGTCATCCTGAGGTTGGTTGGCACTGTAAATAGCTGAGCAGTTGAGGTGCCGTTATTAATCACCGTCAGGTGCTTAGCACATGAAATAATACAGCAGAAAGCAATTGGATCGCCTCCTCGCCTTTCTGAGCAGGCTCAGATGTGATGAGGGGGATTTATAGTTAAAAGCAGCCCCACGGAAAGAACGCAGAGTACTTGTTAATTAAGGACAAGCAATTTAAGACCACTTCTGCTGCGTTTCTGACAGAGGGCAGTATTGAGTTTTCTATCGTACCAAAAAAAAAAAAAAAAAAAGAAAGAAAAAAGAAATACACTTGGCTCTCTGGAGATTACATAGTTCATAATGAAGATGAAGGGAAAATGAGGTTTTTGGTCATGACAGAGGCAACAATTATATTGTTGTTTGCTACTAGTGATGCTCAAAATGCTCTAGGTGTAGACAACCCCAAAGCACTGCTGTCATGGTAGTCAGAGGGGGGGAAGTATTTACAGACAAAACACAAGTCAACTGACATTGGTTAGTTGCAAAATTACACTTTTTGCTAGAACTTGGCAGCCTTTTGCTGTTTGACCTTCAGCTTTGCATCATTAAACATGAACTGGTTTACAAGAGAGTGCGCATCTCCTACCTGCAGTTCTGCATTCCCCCAGATCCTGCAGCCTCCTCTTCCTCTGCTGGGAGCCACAGGAGTAAGCTGCATTTACAGTCGTGGCCGGCCTCACACTTCTCAGAATCACAGAATTTTCATGCTTGAAAAGGACCTCTGAGATCATCAAGTCCAACCATACACACACCACCACCACCACCACCACCCCAAAACCAACCAACCACCCAAACAAACCAAAACCCACAAACACAAACAAAAAAGACTACCACAAAAACCCAAACCCCACAAAACAAATCACCCAACCCAACAATCTCGGCTGCCAGAGCATACCCTGAAGTGCCACAGCTACATATTTCTTAAATGTCTCCAGGGATGGTGNTAAACATGCCCAGTTCCCTCAGCCTCTCCTCATGACTTGTGCACTTAGAGCAGATGTGACGACAGCAAGCGTTCGGGTGAGAGAAGTGGGACAACCAGCTGGCAGGATCATCTGTGCATGCTGTCACCCCAGCAGGGACCCCTCCATCCTTCCCTGGGATCCCTTGCTGGCCCCCTCCCCCCTTTTACCCCTCTTTTTACAGCATCCTAACCCCTTGCAAAAGGCACCGGCAAGCTTTTGTGCTGTGCTCCATGGCTGTTGATATTTTTTCCCCTCCTGGTGGGCAGTCCAGCTCATGGCTGACCAGCAGCACTCAGCCTTCCCTCCCTGCCACATCCACAAACCCTACTTGTGTACTGTACGCACCGACCCACCCGCTGCATCTAGAGTGTTGTCAGAATGGGATGCACCGTACCACCACTTCTGTCCCTTGTGTCCCACAGTGGCTGCTGGGAGCTGGTTGTGCAGAGTTTTTGGGTGATGAGCCCTTTGCAGAGCCCCTCCTGGGAGATTACCTTGTGCCTGATGCGCGGACAGAAGCTTGTGAAGAATGACAACCAGAAGCCAATTCTGTTTATGCTTCTCCGTCAGAAAGGCCTGTTTTCAGCATCAGGCATTTCCATGGGAAATGTTTTTTCCATTGCAAGAAATGCTCATGGTACTCGCAAAATGTTTATCTACAGCGAGCAGTTTCTTTGCAGTGAAAAGCCTAGCACTCACTTTTTTTCAAAAACTGTGCCATCAACCAGCTTTTAACTAAAATATTCTCTTAAAGCTGGCTATTTTTTGCAAATATATTGTCAGGGGAAGGACACAGTTGGGTTTCTTTGCTCATAGCTTCACAGAAAATTCTGTTTTGTGGTCTTCCCCTCACTGGGACCATGCCACTTCTTCAGCAAGGCCATGAAAGCCTCCAGAGGTGGTGCTACCTGGGCAGTCTTGTACGGGAAATATGTCCTGTAATTCCCGGCTCTTGTTCCTCTGTTTTGGGGGACTACAGAAAGGCGGAGGGCCAGGAAGGACAGAGGGAGTCACCAGCTCCTGCTGTGGGCACCAGTCTTGTGCCCCAGCTTTGGGTTTGAGCTCCTGTCTCGCTAAAACACCTGGTTTCCTCCTGGTTTTTAATAAAACTGGTGAGTTGTGAGGGCATCCCTGCTGCTTTAGAGCAGGGGATGCTGCCAAAAGGCACCCTGGGCAAGTGGCTGGGCTCAGACGGAGGGTAAGCAGAAAGTTTTGAAGGGAGGATTTATCTGGTGCAGAGTTTATGGTTAGGATAGACGCTCTCTCTCCCTCTCTGTCTCTGTCCTCTGTTAGAAATGCATCTCTTCGCTTTTCCCTGCCAGCAAGGAATCAATTCCTTTAATACACGAGTGAAGTGTTTTATAATTAGAAACAGCCCTTGATTTGAGAGTTCACAGCAAAGCCGGGATCTTACTTTCTAGTATTCCCAGCCTGTTGCAGCCCTCTCTTTGTAACAGAGAGGAGGCTATGTAAAATTGCCTATAAAATTGATTCTATATAAAATTGCTAGAAGAGCTTGAGCACCATGAATTTGAATGGACATTTAGAAACTTGCCCACATAGGAATATTTTCAATAAATGAGGATGCTTTCCAAAAACAGGGTACGAGTGTGTATGTGTATATATGTATTTGTGTCTTTGTATGTGTGTTATCTGTTGATACCACCTCCCTGGAGGCATTTTCATCAGAAGTTTGGGAAAGAACTGCTGCCTATTCTGTCTTTGCCCTATCTCATTGATATTCATTCATTTTCTACTGGGCATAATGCTGCTGTCTGCACAGAGGAAAAAATTAAAATAACAAGACAAGGAAATAATAGAAGGAGGAGGTGATTCTTTTTAAACGTTTCTTGAGAATGAAGATGAGGATTCATTTGTCCTGAGCCTTTGTTTAGGGAGCCCTCAGCACAGCAGCCATCAGAGCAGAGAGCAGGAACGAGGTAGCTGGCTGGAAATATTCAAATACCTTGAAACACATCTATAAATCAACGCACCACTTTTCTCTGCAGGGGTTGAAGATGAGGAGGAAAGAGGAATCAGAAGAGCAAACAGATCAAACAAGCCAACTTCAGAGGAGGCATCAGCCCCACACTGATCTTTGGCATGATGTAAGCATCTTTGAGGGTCCCTGTAGGTAGATTTGTTTGTCTAAAACAGGGCTGGCCATACCCAAACATTTAAGTGTCCCTTGCCACGGCTTTAAAAATATTTAAAGGTCTTCACTTATGTAAAGTAAAAGTTTCCAAAGGACCGCAAGTCCTGTTGATTTGCAAGATGATATGAGCACCTATGTCACACGGCTGCTTTTGGAAATACTCCCCGCAGCACAGCCAAGGCAGGCAGATGGATATTGTCCAGCTGTCCCGGCAGGCAGGCATTGTGCAACCCCTCCAGGGCAAAGGATATTTGGACAATGAAAGGGAAATGAGAATATTCCTGCCTCACCCAGCCCCTCATTGCCTTAGGAAGGACGCAAGCGTCTGTACAGCTTTACCTGGAGGTCAAATTGTACCTCATCAGGCCAGGGTCTGTGGAGGGGACTTCAGCTGAGCTGCCAAGTCTCGTACGCTGAGGGTGTGGGTCCTGGGACCACTTGCCACCCCTCCGCTGTAGGCTGGGTCGAGGCAGCAGGGTTTCTCCTCAGCCCTGGAACCTCTTGTGCCGTGTAGCTGGATGGCCCGACATGGGCACTGCCAGCTGTCCATGAAACTGGTGCCCAGTGACCACGGGGGGAAAGGCTGCTGTGCCCCCTTTCTGGCTTTTTGCACCTATTGACTCCCTTCTGTTCCCCACATGTTGCCAGTGGCTGCCGTTCTGATGTGATTTCTGCCAGACCTCACTCCATGTCTGGTTACCTCTCACGGCCCAAGATATGTCACTGGGCTGCCATTGCTGTCCCTCTGATCACTGCTCACCCCAAAGGGTGCTTGAGTAACTGTGTGCTCAGAGCAACATGACATTTTGGCTGTAGCTGCCAATAGTTTGCCTGCTCTGTAAGGGATCTCTGGCTGGGTGAAATCCTTGCAGCGCCACTGCTTTCACCTCTGGACTGTAGTGTGGGTACAAAGAGGTGCGTGACAGGTTTCATGAATCCAGAGATGGGCTTTTAACAACTATGCTTCATTTGTGCCTTCACCTCTCCTGCCTGGCCCTCTATAAATACATATATGGCCCATGGAGTCAAAGGTGGTTGAAGACAATGTTAGCTACACCATCTTCTTTTGTGCCTCAACTACTCTAGCTCAACAAGCCAGCTAGGCTTTGGTTGAATTAGGACAGCTTAAATTTGAACATGCTCACATTTGCCCCTGGAAGGGGAGCAGAAAGGCCACTTTTAGCCCTTGGGCACCAGGAATGGTGACATCAAAATCACCAGTAGCTCAACCAAGAATAAAACTACGTCAATGGCACCAACATGCTGCTGTCTATCAGGTTCATGAGCTTTTCTGAGACCAAAACCGGCAACTCTCTTTCTTCTGGGCAACTCCAGAATACTACAATACCATAAATCTTAATCTTCAAGTGAAAAAAAGTCCTTTTAAAGGTGGGAAATACTTGTAGTTTTGTTCCCAGCATCCTTTAGTGACCTGTACCATTCCAGTAGTCCTTTTTACTGTGTCAAATACTAGCAAACAGCGACGGTCCCATTTCACAGGGTAAACCACAAATTTTAAGCAGCAGCAAATGTGCTACCTTTTGAGATGCTGTGACAGATTAAGCATCTTGTAGGCCCCAAACCAAAAAAGCAGTCATGTATTCATATCTCATATCTTTTATCTCACCTTTAGACGGCTGTGGCATTTATTGAGTGCTGATAACATGCTGTGTGGTTGTAGCGGCAAGTGAAGCAAACTGGGCCACAGAAGAGCTGTAATGTTGGAGGAAAGCAGAACAGCCCCATCGAGCAGATGGAAGAGCAACATTCAAAACTCATGCTTGGAGAATGCAGGGCTTGAGCACAGCCTGGACCGGTGCCAGGGTTAAAGGCAGTGTACAAACCTTTAGCAGACAACAAATCACAGGTTTGTGTATGAGCTACCTCCACGCTGAGGTGGGAAAAGCTTTGAAGGTTCCTGCCCTGGCCAGCCTGGGCACGTGGTCATGTGTTTCATCCTGCCCGGCATTCAGGTGACTGGGTGCCAGCAGAAACATGGATAAGGGTATTAAGCCAACTTACTGAGAACATGCTGCTGTTTCACCCTCCAGCTAATGCCAGTGATCACCTTCAGTACAACAAACCCAGCTTTGCTTCTGCAGCTACATCTCTCACGTGTTCTGGGGTACAGGGCCACACCGGGCTTTGCTTCTGAGACCTGCTGGAACAGGCATGCCAGCGTAACTGGGAGATACTCAGACACAGCATGGCTTAAGGCAGTGGAAATGATGGGAAAGAAGGAGGAAAAAGCTTCAAAGGGGAAACATCTGCTCTTTTTACCATTAGCTACAAGTGGTGCCTTTTTAATTATTGAGATGCTGAAGCTGGCAGAGGTTGCAGAGTGGATTGACTTGGTAATTATTTAGAAGAGTCCCAATTGCTGGCGAGGATTCCCATGTAGTCATTTTCTAACTGGATAGAGGGAGAAATAAACTCTTCACGTATTTATTATTATTACAGCCTGTCAATTATGAAGATTTATTCATTCCTGCTGAACTACCTCGAGACTCGGCTTTATCACTTCACTGCTGTTGCCACGACACTATTATATATGTGAAAACGTGAAGGTAAGGCATACTTTTTGAAGCTATACACAGTTCATCTTCCTGAGTTTTGACAGCTCCCCCCCACGTACAAGATAATACTATCTAAAACGCCGACCATGGCACTACAAGGTGCTTTTCTCAGGTTTGTTTCAGCACAGCATCTTAGCACACACACCAAAACATCTTTAAGCAAGTTGGAAGTGCTAAGGCCTAGGCTTAGGGTTTTCCACAGCTTTATAGACTGCTGCATTAAACAGCCTGGTCCATCAGGCTGAGCACACTCTTAAACCCATTGAAACGGTGATTTCAGTGGGTCTAAATTCCCCATCTTGCCAAGTCAGGCCCTGAATCTGAGGCAGGTCGACCAAGATCTTTAGAAAATCTGGGGACTCTGGTCTTGCCATTCAGTGTAGCTTGTTTGAGCCTGTGCATGGATGCAGTAGAGGCTCAGTACACAGCTATTGTTTTCTGGTTCAAGAGGAAGTGGCTTATGACACCATTTTCCTCAGGATTTGTGGCTATTCCAGAGGGAGGTTCTGGCATCTGTTGTTGGCAGAAATCGAGTTTCCTCCTCTCCTCTCTCCTCTCCTCTCCTCTCCCTCCTTTTCTTTTCTTTTCCATTCCATTCCATTCCATTCCATTCCATTCCATTCTCAGTAAATCTCAAACACATTATATTTAATTTTAAGATTAATGAGACTTATTAAAAGGATCACAGTGCCACGCTATTGCCTGTTTGTGTGCATGTAACCTTGGCAATGTCCTAGTATCTTACAAGCACCAACTAGCAGGCCACCCCCGTGCAAAGTACTGGCTCCATTTTGTACACAGGCTTTGACAAATCAGAGAAAATGTTGTGACAACAGAGTGTTTGATTCCTTTCTCCAGCGTTTCACAACTGTTCCTTATACCCACTCCATGTTGATATATTAGTTATAGACAGATGTAGATGTAAATCTAGATGACTAGGCTCTGATTAGGCATTTTGTTTCCACATAACTTTTTATGTTCCTTGGACTTGGCAAGGTGCAACGTGCAGGAACTCACTGCCAGTGAGTGGGGCACGCATGTAGCCCCAACAGAGCCCGGGGCCCTGGCGAGAGACACCATGGGAGCACAGGGGGAGGGACACCTCCTCAGCCACCACTCGACTGTATAGGGAACAAGCAGGGAAGCAGGCATTTCTGGCCCACCAAAACTGCCTGTTTTGATTCCTGGTGGTGAGTGGAAGTTCAGCCTTAGGTGAGAGTCTCACTGATTTTTAGAAAAGAGCAGCAGCCTCCTGTCATTTTGATAAATGAAGGGTACAATTACAGGGGTAGAATGAAGGAGATAAGGGGATGGGAGGCTCTCTTCTTCAGACCTCAGCTGAGAGGCTGTGTCTCAGGAAAACCTTTCTCATCTCTTTATTTCCAGCTCCTCATCTGCCAGCACATCTGCCCCCCATGCCTGTTACTCCACTTGCACTGTACCCCAGGGTATGTGCTCTACAGCTGGTGGATGACTCCAAAATCTGCTGTCACATGCTTTATTTCGGGACCCATATGAAAGACAGGGCAGTTGAAGCCCTGCTGCCTTGTGCACTCTGGCCGGAATATGAAGGGTACCACTAGCAAGCCCAGAATGACCAGGATTCCCCTGGTCTGAGCTGGGAACCAAGCTCCTGGGCAGGGCCCTCACCATAAAAATGCACTTCATGGCCTCAGCCCAGGCAACTGAAACAATTTGAGGCCATCTGTGGATTTGCCACCTCACTGCTCACCCTTTTTTCCAGATCATTAAGGCATGTGTTAAGCACCATCGGCCTTCTTAACAAATTTGTGAACCTCTCCTGCAGCTATCCTGACAAAAATGATCGCAGCTCCTTATTTTCTGCCTCTGTGTCTGCTTTGCCATGATTTCCCTCGTGTGACGGGGCGATTCGATAGTCACGATTATGCAAGGTGTGTTAGCAATCAGGATCCCACACGTCCTTTGCGGAACCAAGGCTTGGATGTCTTCAGGAGCCTTCAGGGAGGAGCGGGTGCTGCTGCTGCACTTGCCGGTGTCCTGGCCCTGCTGCAAGGTTGCTCTCTTTGCTGTGCATGTCAAGGTCATGCCACACAACTCTTCCAGAGGCACAGGAGAAGCATCCAGGGAAGTTTTCCCATTGCTGCTGATCTGCTTGTGGCTTTTTACAGGAAGATGCGCTGCACTTGCAACTGGGATGCGCACAACCTGGAAAGAGAAGGTAAGAACAGCATCGCCCCCTGGCCCCTGCAGCTTTTTTACTCATCTTTCTTTCTCCTCTCTTCTCCTCAGTACATTGTGGGTCCCTGGGTTTCACAGCCACCACCTTTTGCTTTGGCTGGCCACCAGCCCTGCTGGGCCAGATGCCCTGCTGCAGGGGGCAGGCTGCTTGCTGGGTCAGTAGAGGTGGCTGCTGTGCCAGAGCCAAGGGTGCTGTGCAACGGCGGGTCTGCACTATGGACCCCGGGTTTCTCCCACCACCACCTTTGAGGGGCTGGTCCTGTGAGGGATGGGTAGCTTATTAAACTGCTCACTGTGCTGCGCAGCCACACGCCTGCAGCCTTCCCATTTGGCAGGGCCATCACCATTGTGCTGGTTTTTGCCTGGCACCTCGAGCCATTCCTCCCACCTGACAGTGGGGAGAACGTGTTGGGAAATCTCCCCTCATACAAAACCATGCTTTCCAAAAAAGCACGATGGGATAGAGCCCTGAGGAGGCAGAAGAGCCCAAAGCCAGCCTCAGACTATGGCTTTCCTTTCCACCAGCTGTTTTAAAGAGAGGCACACAACTCCAGTCAGACAGTTCGTACTTGAACACATGGGCTGGATGGTGCCTGCACTCTCTACTGCCTTTTCCAGGCCTGGCAGCTCCGTGGCTGGCTGGGGGCACATTGCTTCTCCCCAGCTCTCAGACACCTGCCCAGAGATGGGCAAAGCACAGTCCCTCATCCCAGCTTCCAGCCACCCCGAGGAGCAAGCATTAGAGGGGGCAGGAGACAAAAAAGCCATCACCAGCTGTGGGAGCTGCTTCCCTTGCCAGTGAGGAGCACAGAGCCCTGGCTGCAGGTCTTCACCAGGGAAAGGGGGATATTTGCAGCCCCAGGGCATCAGAGTGCAGAGAACTCTACATCCCATTTGGGCTGTATTTTTGGTTTGTTGTTTGTTTTTTTTTAATGCACCGAATGGAAAATATTAGTCCATAGACAAACCAGACGCTGTGAGGAGGAGGAGGAGCATGGGACAGCATGCCTGGTGCAGGAGCCGGGGCTGGAGCATGCACCCCGCAGGGCTGAGCTATGCCAGCTATGGGCTGCCCGGGAGACCTGACGGCACCGTCCTCACCCGGCCCCCACTGGGAATAGATTTTACTGCTACAAATCACCTGGGCACACTCAATGGAAAAGTTTAAATGTGGAAAGTCCCCTTCACCTTCCCACTGCCTGCCCTGGAGGTCAGGGATGGGTTCGGTGTGCAGATGCCTGCCTCTCCTGAGATAACCGGGCGGCAGCCGGCAACCGGCCTCCTGCTCTAAAAATGGCTCTATCTTATAACAAACATCCCACTTGTTGTTGGCAGGTAGGAACCACAAAGCAGAAGGTGTAATGCGTGAGCAGCACAGGGCTTATCTCCCCACGTGGTAAATATGGAGCTGGAACCTGCACTGCACCTGAGTTGGGGCAATTTTCCATAGTGCTTTTTGTCCCCCACTTGAAATAAAGCCAGAGCTCACTAATTCAGAACTTCTCCTTCTCTGTGCCATCTGCTTGCGAGCCGGTAGCTGACAGTACCTGGAGTCAGCTCTCCTGCCACCTGCTCCCGCTGGGTTTTCATCCTCCAGTAATGCTGTAACCTTTGTATTGCAGTCTGCTCAAATGTGATTCATTATTAATTGTCTGTAAAAGCAGAGCCACCACAATGGACTTTTGGAGATCCTCCCTCTCTTCCTTCTCCTTGCACACCCCAAGTCAGTTGGGCAGGATGGGCAAAGCACAGCCCCGAGCTCAGTCAAGGCGGGGTGCAAAGGAGGGCCACACCGCATGGTGTCCCGCAGCTCCCTTCTCTGATGCCCTCTGCAGATCCCAATCCAGATGACAAAACTGGTGGAGGGTCCTTGGGAGGAGGCACCACATCAGGCACAGCCTTGTTTCCACCTTGCAGAGCAGCACAGCCTCCCCCACACTCTGGTTTCACCAAGCCCAGCTCCATCCTGCTCCCTGCAAAGCCCAGTGCTCTCCTGCTGGCTAACCCTTCCATACACAGGCCAGAGGAGACCATTACCACCACCTGGTTCTATCTCCTCGCAACTCAGCAGTAAAGCTTCACCTAGTGACTCCTGCACTGAGCTCATGAGTCTGGAGGTAGCGCTTGGCTTTTCAGAAGTTCAGCCCCAATTCAAAGACTCTGAATCTCTGGAATCTCTTCAAAAGGTTGTAAATAATCACTATGAGATATGCAGATGAGAAGCATGGTTTTCTGTCCCCCCATGCTCACATGAGCCACGGCCACAGCACTGCAACCATCACTCTGCATGCATGCATGGCCCTGGCAGATCCATGCCAGCACCCATGACAGACACTGCACCTCCCAGCACAGTGTTAGCATGGAGCATAAAGAAAATGTATCAGGAAAAAGCTGCAGAAGATCAGATCAGGATGTTTCCATCCTGCTCCTTTCAGGGAAGGGGAAAGCAGCAATTCACCGCCCCAAAGCACAGCCCAGCTGGTGTGGCTGCCACGCAGGTTCCCGCTGTATGGTGCTCCAGGCCATCATCCCTGCTCCCTCTCCAAACCAGCAGAGGCCCCGTGCCCCATCCTCTGTCCTCCATCCTCATGATGCAGGTACCTGGACGGCCAGCACCCCTGCTGCTGGTGTCACAGTCCAGCTGGGGGACCAGGGGCTCGGGCAAACCTTCTCCAGCTCTCTGGGAAGAACTGGATGTCCAAAGATAACCTTAAACCCGAACTTTCCAGCTGGTCTCCTGTTTGTAGCCCTAGAGAGAGCTTTTGGGAACAAGAAAACAATCCCAAACTCCTAAAAATAACCCTGAACTCTTCAGTAAAGCGGTTGCATTTTCAGATATGCAGAATATTACCAAACACAGAGGCCTCCTGCTAAAGCTGGAGAGGGGATGAAAGACTCTGAACTCCTTTTTCTCTGTCCTCACCTGAGCTGCCCTTCAGCCTAGGACGTGTTTTCATCTGAGTGCATTTCAGGATTTTCCAGAGCTGATGTGATGGGCTCATGCTTCATGTTCTGCTTGGCTGAGACAAGGGTGCAGAGCTGCCATGGTGCTTCTCCTGCGTCAGAGAGCCCTGCTTTGTTTCTCTTCCCAAGATCTGGCTGGTCTTGGGAACATTCAAACAAGGAACAGACATTCTATTTTATTGAAATAATGAAAAAAAAAATTAAAAAGACCCTTTTGTTTTATAAACCTGAAATGTTTGGCTTCGGCTCCCTGACAGCATCCCTTCCACACAAAGCAAACCTAGAAGAAACATGACAATGAGATATATTAGCAGCTTGAACACTCTGCTTGATTTAATGCTATGTGTTACTGCAGGTCTGAAATGTTATTTCTGTTGGATATACAAAACCTTGCTCTTTTAACATATTTATTCCTTCACTCCTCTAACATTTCTCCCCTGCGGCAAGTCTTTGTGCTTCATCTCCAGAGTCCAGGGCTTGCTCCTCTCACCAGGGCCGATGCTGCCTGGCTCTACTCAGGATGCTCTAAGCCCCGGGTGCACCCAGCGTTTCACCCACTGCTCCTCCAGTCCTGGTGCAAACATTGATTCTAGGAACAGAAATCTGATTGCCTGGGCTGGAGCAAGCTTTTTCTCTAGAAAAAGCTGCCCTAAACTGAGGGAAAGAATACTCATCCCTTCTTTTAAGCTAGTAACTTTAGAAAGCATTGAAATAGAAGGCTTTTGAGGCAGAAAAAAAATTCCCTGCATCAGGCTACCAATGCCATGGAAGGTGGCTTTGTTATGAGCAAAGGATGTCAGGAAACACATACTGCTTTTAAGTAGTACTCCAGTCACCATCTTGAAACGATTCAGGTCTCTTATCTGCTCTGTGTGCGGAGGTGCACTGCCTCTAAACTCAGAGTTTCTTGGACTATTCTAAAGTCTCCCAGGGGATTGCTGCCTGAGGGGAGCTGAGGGTATCTGACCTGTACATCCTGTGTAAACGTGCACACACTCCTGGCAACCACTGTCTTTATGGCCACATAGTCCTGTGAAAGCAGATGGTGCTGTAGTAAAACTACTATAATCAGTGATTTACATACACAGGCAACTCCAGCTCTCATTAAGAATAAATTAAGTAAAGAGACTCAAGATGCAAGTGACTCTCCTGCTCCAGCTCCAGGTGCTCATGGCATTGCTGATGCCTGTGCCCAGGATGCTGCTGCAGCCCTAGGTAATGCTGGAGCCTGGGAACTCCGGATTCACATTTACATATCAAATTTGAGCCGGAGTTCACGCCCATGGCTTTCCTCTGAGCCCACCTCCAATGGAAATGGAAGGAAGAAATGCTTCCTTAGGTTTTGAGATTCTAAAGTTGAAGCTGAGCCCCAGTGCTAGGTGGTGCAGGTGGTCCTCCCTTGAAAGCTGGAGACCCAGCAACGCTTGGCATGGCCCAAGCAGATCTGCCTTGCCAGCAGCCCTGGAGCCTCCCCTGTGCTCCATGAAGCTGGCAAGGACAAACCCAGCCCCTTTCACATGCTGTGGCCTCTGGGCAGGAGAACGGCCCAATTAACCCAGTGCAGGTAAGCCAACAACATGACCAGCAACCTAAGCCCATTCCCATGGGTGGTCCCAAGGGCTCCGTGTTGAGGACGTGTATGAGTGACAGTGAGGACAGTGTGACCACACACAGGTACAGCCC
Organism: Thinocorus orbignyianus; assembly: GCA_013400375.1. Taxonomy (NCBI): domain Eukaryota; kingdom Metazoa; phylum Chordata; class Aves; order Ciconiiformes; family Thinocoridae; genus Thinocorus; species Thinocorus orbignyianus. The sequence goes on from VXBW01005537.1 coordinate 1,225,217, forward strand.
AGCCTGTCTCGCTTACTGCTTCTCACTCAGGTCACCTTGGTGAGGCTGCCTGGGCTTTCTGCCCACCACCTCTTCTCCCTCTCCCCCTCTCCCTTGGGTCTCCTCTGCCTGCTGGGAGCCTGCACAGCTGTTCCATCACCTCCCACTGCCTCCTGCTTTGCCAGCCTGGACACAAAGCCAGCAGCTGGGGAAGAGAGACGAGCCTGGGGCAAGGGCCATGCCGGGCAGCACCTTTATCTTTCCAGCATGTTTTTGAAATAATGGCCTGAGCCAGCCCTTGGCCAGACACAGCTGCTGTACCTGGAAAGATAAAGGGTAAAGTCCAGAGATTCACTCATCCGCCTCCGCTCTCCAGGGCTCTGCAAGGGCTTGCCAGGGCAGTGTGCCTCTCCTTGTGACCCCTCACTTGTCCCTAGGGACTCACTTTGTGAGAAAGAGGGGGAGGAAGGAGGAAAATCCAAGATGCAGCGCAATTAAAGCCGCTGGGAACGTGATGAGCCAGCCAGCCCTTGGCTGGCCTGCAGAGCATCCGTAGGCACTTCCCCGGGGGGAATCCTCCAGGGGCTCCTGCAGCAAAGGCTCCAGGGAGCCTCTTCTCAGACAGTACAGCCTGCCTTGCCTCGCCTTTCCTACACTCTAATTTTTAGGAGTTTCACCTGTGTGGTTTACTTTTTGTTTGCAATTTGTTCCCGTACTGTTTAATTTGCACCTGTAAAATTAAAACCAGCTTCCTTGCTGTTAGCAGGCTGCTGGTCTGAGCATCAAGCCATGAAGTTTTCTATTTTTCTGTCCCTGTGAACTTAGTCAAGCTCAGCATTCCTTGTAGCCTCGGTGTTTCTCAGCCCAGAGAAACACTGAGCTGCAGCAATGCCAGAAAGTTTTAATGAAAGAATTTTTTTAAGCATCATCAAGCTGCACAATGAAATGGCATTGAAAAGTACCAGAAGAGAAACTCTAAAATTCATATTTAATTGTTCTTTTTTTTTTCTTTTTCTTTTAATCTGCCATTAATCATTGCTGCTTATGATGTTCATACGGAGCAAAATATTCCATTGCAAAACCGAGGCTGATTTACTCCCAAAGTGGGAATAAGAAAGGGCCAGAACAAGTTAGGAGCCTTGTGACAAATGTGTGCAACTTACTCTAGGGTATCTTGCGAGCTGCAAAGCAGCCCGTTCATTAGCAGGCAATTACTCATTGCAGCCTTCATGTGTGGCATGGATGTAAACACACCAAGGCCTCCCTGGAGCATGGGACTCATGGAGCTCGAAGGGCACTTCCCAGCTTGGCTGATGGGCTGAGCACCCCGGGTCCCATCAGCTTCTGCCCTTGCGATGTCCAATTCCAGGAGGCAAAGCCAGCCAAGGTGACTCACCCGGGAGGAATGTCAAAACAGCACAGCAGGCTACAGGAACAGAAAACGGCCACCCTGGGCAGCCAGCCTCCCCCAGCCCTTGCCCAGCAGCCTAAGCCAATGCCTAGGAAGGGTGTGAGGAAGGTGCAGGCATGCCACAACTCTGCCCAGAGCAATCCCACCTGGTGGCTCAGGGACTTCACCAGCTCGAGGTGACATCCATGTGTTTAGCAGCCCTTGAAGGATTTTGCTTTCTTTAATTTGTCTAGCTGCCTTCTGGCCCCTTACAAATCTTCCGGCACCCACACCATCCTATGCCAACAATTCCAAAGGGCAACTAAGTGCTGAAATACCTTTTTGTCCCCTGCTTCTTTTAAACCTGCTGCCTAATAAATTTAGATTATGACTTCAAGTCCGGCGAGAAGGAATTAAAGCTCCTCCCAATTTCCCTTTCTATCACAGACCTTTCACATACTTACCCTTGCCCTGCAGCCATCTCTCTTCCAGCCAAATACCTCCCTGCTGATCCAGGCCGCCCCCCTGTACATGTTCCCTACATTTACCTGCCTTTTTTTTGTGTGCAGTGATGCAGTGCTAGCCATGTTTATCTCCCTGAGGCCTTTCACAATAAGGCAACAGAGATATAGGTAGAGGAGCTACATCAGTGGGATTCTCTGAGGTTATCATGTTGTGCACAGTGTCACCCTGCACACAGAAAGTCTTCCCCTTGTGCTTTGGATGCGTGCTCAGCCATGGGGATGATGCTGCTGGACGTGCCCAGGGGTACCACATTGCTCCACATCGTCCAGGTCTGGTTCCCAGCAGGACCAAACAGCCACACTGCAGGTGCAGCTTGGCCCATCCTGAAAAACAGTGCAGGTGAAGAAGGAGCAGCATGACTGCCTCAATTTCTCAGCCCGTGCCCAAGAGCATCCAGAAGGCAAACACAGAGCTTGTACATGAGAAAGGCTCAGAAGCAATCGCAGAGGAAGTCTCTTATTTCCCACCCTGGGCAAAGGATGTTTCTCCCTGGGAGATAAAGCAGGCTGGATGGGGGTGGGTGAAGCTCTTCCATCTCACGAGGAGTGGAGGGAGCACTCTCCTGTTGGGCACCCACCTGCCTTCTTGTCCTACTGTCCCTGAGCTCATCCGTGTATTTCAATTATGTTAATTACTGCCTTTAAATCCTGTCTTCAAGAAACTGCTCACCCCCCACCACTTGAGTGAAGAATATTTTACCATCATTAAACCAGGCAGGCCGGCAATATCCCATATGTTTTCCTATCTGCCTGCTTTTAAATGGGGACCAGCTGTGAAGTACATTGAAGACCAAATCCATGCAGGATCTATCCTGTACTCCTCCGTGTCTGCCAACGCTGGGGATTGACCTTGATCAATTTTCTCTGCTGCACATTGTATCCCAGTCCCAACCATGTCCTGCCTCTCTCAATTTCATGCCCTTTCTAGCTGTTCACTTGATGGGTAGCTGAACGAAATCAGTACAAAAGGCTGGCAAAATTTGCACTGACATTTGCTGGCATTGTCCTTATTTTCTGGTAAGTTGAATGTGGAACGTGTCTGATATCTCTCAGAGAAAAAATGTCACCTCCTACCCCATTCCCCTGATATATTAAAAAAACAAACAAACAACAACAAACAAACAAACAAAAAAAGAAAAAGAAAAAGAAAAGCAGTCTGGAAGGTTTTAGTGTCCTGTATGCTTCCACCAAAGACACTCACTGCCACCTAAACGCCTAAGCACAGACGCACAGCCTGTACCCCAAGGAGGCGATTACAGGATCTTCAGGAGCTCCTTCCTCCCTCTGGCTTACTTCTAAAGGATGTGATGTGTTTCTCTTCTTTGCACCCTCACACCTGATGTTCTGGCAATTGCCTGGCCATGATATTTGTACCACCCTGGACCTTTCACATCCCCACAGTCCCCCAGGTGAAAGCGATAAGAGTAAAGGGCTGTGTGTTTCCCCCATCCTGCCTCCTGCTGCCTTTCTGTAATGAAAAATATCACATCAGTGACTCCTTGGATGCAAAAATCCTACCCAAACACTGGTCCCTTTTTCTCTTTAGAGTGTCTTCCCCCTTTTCCAATTTGTGCCCCATTGTATAATAGTCTGGGGGAAAAGCCTATTGACAGGAACGGTGTGAACTATAGCCATGGCTTCTGTGGTTGCAGACGTGTAGATGTACGAGTATGTGTCATGTGTGTGTGTGTGTTTTCTTGTGTAAGTATGCATATATGCAAACATGCGAGTTGATCAAAGTATTGCACCTGTATATTTATCATTTATTATAATGCATGGCATTTAAAAAGATAGCACGGTAGGTGTAATATGTAATGCAAATGTCATATGCAAATAATATACTTAGTGTCACAGGAAGAGTAATGGAAGACAAGGAATCCAACTCTCAGCAAATCTGTTGGGTTTACATTTTACATTACCTACTCACTCCATTTGCTGGAGATGGCAGAAGGAAAATAGCTGTCAGTAATACTTTGCGTGGAAGCAGATGCAACGTGCAGAACTGCGACCAGGCTGATGCAGTACCTTTTATTACCCAGATTAAGGATGGCAGGCAATTTATTTGCTAAAGGCCAACAGCAAATAAGCTTTTCCCTGTGAAATGAATTTAGACAGCTTGAGGTGGGGCCAGAAAGCAATTAGGTATATTATTAAAGCAGGGCAGGAGATTGTAATCATACATATGTATGTTATGTACATACACATATAGAAAGGCAAATAAGTCAGCAGCCAACTTTGGAACCAATATTCAGGTCTGAAATGCAATAAGGCTGGAAATTAAACGGTTATCTTCCTTTGTTAATGTGTAATCTTCCCCTTTAATCAGCCGTATTAATTCTTTCATCACACCGAGTTTTTACATTTCTGAAAAGCAGAAAAGTTAATTTTGCTGTGGTTCGTGGTTTTTCAGACTAACCTGGGGCTGAGCAGAGCAGGGATGGAGGCAGGGTGCTATGCACTGCCTCCCTCCCCTCTCAGGCACCCTGATAACAGGCTCCTCACCTCCTGCTCCGGGACGATCCCTCTTGCCTGTTGGGGCGGTGAGATTCCCGCTGCATCTGGCGACAGTGGGATACTCCATGCTGGATGTTGTCTGTTGTCAAGGAGACGGAGTGCCTAGACTATCAGGCCAAGAGATAACATGGAAGACATTAGATGAAATATATGCAGCTTTTAAGAAAAAGATAATTGGAAATCTTCCATAGTACACAGAGGGCGTTTTGCCTCCCTTACTTAGAGGTATGGTTTATACCTTAGTAAGAGCAGAAAACAGGAGGTTTTGCGTTTGTCTGTGAGAGACACAGACTGAGACATGCTATCGCCACACAAAATGTTTATAAATACATGACAGAAGAATATTTTCCTCTATCATAAGCACAACAGACACAATAAAGCTTGATTAAGTACTCTCCATTCATGACATCTGATTACAAAAGCTAATCCTGGCTCACACTGAGGACATGGCAGTCATGGGCACAAACCACCAGCTGAGCCAAAGGTCGTCAGGACCTGGGGACAGGAGTAAGACATCTGGCCCAGGGATGCACCTCAAGAGTCTTCCAGCTCCCCCTTTCACACCCCACCAGTCCCCTGGTAACCATTTCCACAGAGGCAGCATGAGCTACTATTAACCTTCGGCTAAGGAGGGTAAAATAGGAAAAGATTCCTAAGAGCTTTTTTTCCTTGTGGAATATCTGATATCTGAACACAGAGGTTGCTCTGCTGAGACCTCTTCACCACCATGAGGCATTAGTGCTTCTGCTGAGCCCTTGTTGCTGCCACCACCACAGGCAATAGAATCATAGAATCATAGAATGGTTAGAGTTGGAAGGGACCTTAAAGATCATCAAGTTCCAACCCCCCTGTCATGTGCAGGGACACCTCTCCCTAGAGCAGGTTGCTCAAAGCCCCCAGTGCAGCTGGCTGAGCCCCGACTGCCAGATACAAACATATAAACTGCTATAACTCAAATTAAAAAGTTGATTTCTTACTTCTGGGGCTGTAAAAATGAGTGGTATAAACTCAAGAAAACCAAGTTATCCTCTTTCCCCCTTTCCCCTTTGGACAGAAAGACTGATGTTTCCCCACTTGTTATCAACACTGAGCATGCAGGTTCATCTCCTTTACTATTTTAATTGACTTGAAAAGACTCTTACCCTTCCTGTGACCACCAGGTATGTGGGTAGACCTGCCAGGGGATGCCAGTGCATCTCTATTAGCTTGCCTTCTCTTTTGGTGGGACTTAGTGCAACCAAACCAGGAAAAAAGCTAGTGGGCACCACACAAGGTGCCAGGGTTTCACAGGGCATCAGACTTGGGTAGGTGGTAATTTTGGCAAGCATCGCTGTATGTCTTCTCACTCATCCTATGCATAGCTGATCAAAGATGTTCTGGCCAAACATTCTTCTATCAGAGATTGGCTTTCTAAACAAATTGAGAGACTTTTGTACTGATTTTGATAAAATTATGATTTCCTTTGCTTAAGCCAAGTATTCTGATCTTATTAAAATACCACAGATCTGTTGTTTTATAGAAAACCTTTCAATTAAACCAAAATACTTGTAAAGTGAATTTTGATTCCAGGGGACACTTCAAAATTTGTCATTTACTTTTGGATTAGGAGCGGAATAAACCAAGGAAACTACAAGAATGGAAATTATCCATGTAATTTCTATAGAAGCTGACGTGACTCTGGTATTAGGTGTAGGCTTAGGAAAGAGTGTCTGGAGAACTGTCTGGCAGAAAAGGACCTGGGGGTGGAGGTCAACTTGCATCCTAGACAATTCTATGATTCAATAATTCTATGATTAACTGCTTTAGGGTTCTATTGCAGGACAGGGTTAAGATTCAAACTAATAAAGTGACATATGGTAAAGGCCAAATAATGCAACAGCTGGCACAGTGCTCTAAGAACTAAAGGAGGTCACTAAAACCAATGCCAATCCACACTGGTTTATACGGAATGTACTTTCTCAAACTAACTGGATGCCTCTGATGAGATGATAAATTTTGCTGAAAGAGATAAAAAGCCTTGGACTTGGTACTTGGTGCTACGTGACATTGGCTTAGAAAGCAGGATGGCATGAAATCAATGTGTCAATATTAAATTAAATTAAGCAACTACAGGCTGCTTAATGTCTACATCTTAAAATAAATTGTGAATAGGAATAATCTCTTGTGTGCACTGCATGCAGGTCACTTCAGGGATCATTTATTTTGTCTCCTTTACAGCTAATATCTTACATAACTTCTCAGAAGAAAACTTGATACCACAGGTGATAATGCTTGTGGGTGACACAGATGCTGAGGGATACCCCAGTGACAAAGAAAGGATATCACAGATCAGTGTCACCTGGCAACCTGCACCTGAGCAAAAAATACTCAGTTGAGCAGAACCAAGCATAAACCCATACATCTGAGGACCAGAAGATGTTGAGAAGCCAGGCAACCTATGCCTGCATGCAGTCTGTGAGGTTAACTAGTCCAGTAAGAGCCCTATTTGCAACTTAATACCTTAGAAGATCCTGGCAGAACCCCATGGGCATTTGCATCAGCCAGCCTGGACCTGCTTGACACTCGAATGCCTCCAGAGTTCTTCCTCCTCCTGTTTGTTGACCTGCCTGTTGCTCTATTAAAGGCTCCTTGCAGTTGCAGAGCTCTCTTTAATCCTGGTTTCGAGGTGCTACACACCGTATAGAAGTAGGGTTGTAGTCATCTTGCCCCTCGACATGTGGCCTGCCAGCAGGCTTCCTGCACTCAGACTGCCCCTCGGGGACAAGGGACATAGGCTTCTCCCTCCTTCTGCTGTCTTTGGGCTGCTGCTGATTCAGCATCTCTAGGGGATTTGCTTTTGGGCATAAAACATCCTTCTTTCAAATGCTACAAATAAATCTTTGCCTTAATAGCCTCATATTTGTATGCCATCTTCTACATCCTCTCAGGATGTTATATGCCACATAAAATGCAAGAGGTCGTCAAAATGAGAAAGTAATTAGCCCATATTTACACAGAGGGATGCAAATAAATGATGTTACTCAAATATCAGGCATCCCTTTTTAAATATTGGCTAACTGTGAAATCCTCAGGTTCTAGAGATCACAGAAGACATTTTTTTAACACAAACTCCCCCAAATATTTGACTGCACCCAGGTAACACCATCACCGGGTGAGAGGAGATCACCCTAACACTGTCTGCAAAGCTGCACTGAGGGCATCACTACTGTGACTCTTCTAGCAGCTACATCTCTTAAGTGGAATAGACAGCCATGGAACCTTCCCCATGAGGCCACCAGCTCTGGCTCCAGGGACTACGAGGTGCTAACATATGATGCAACAAAAATATATCCCCTATATCCTAGAGGGAACCTATTGCCAAAGCAGAGGAAGGATATTTAATCTGTTGTCCAGCAAAGCCTGAGCCCACCTGCTGCTTCCCTTTCATTGCTGGCATTATTGGGATCCCTGCTTCGCCCAATTCCTATTTTCATGAGGCTTGTAGGAACTTAATATCTTTGCGCCTTCCCTTCCTCTGTCAAGTTTGGCTGAGGCCAGCCAACAATTCCAACGTAATAGCGGAGAATGTACAGGGAGCGAGCAGCAGCATGACTGCATAGATGCATTTCCTTATGAAGGAAGGCTAAAAATATCAATGACCTTTCCAAGCTCTATTTTTCTGTGGTTTGGAGCAGAGTTGTGAAATTTGGCAGGTGCAAGAGGCCTTTGGGGTGTGCCTTCTGCTGTTCCTGTGAAAATCTTCCCAAATTCGGGCTAGGTATAAGCCTTTGGAAAACAAGACCATATGTTAAGATACATGTAAGAACTTCGGTAATTCAGCGGAATTCCCCAATAATTCCATGCTCTCAGAGTCTCAAGCTACTTTCCTGCTCTGTGCCACTGCCTGGCTCTGGGGTCTCCATCTAAACACCCGCAGGTTCCAGTATGGATACTGGGATTAAAAGCAGGGGAATAATTTCTTCAGAGCTCCCTGTTCTCACCCTGTTAACAGCCACAGAGCAAGAGGATGCTCAGAGCGATCACGTGAAGGGACGAGGACACAGTACAGATGGTGGAACAAGGTGGTCCTGACTCATCACATCCCACAAAAAGCAGTGCCAGTGGACAGCCTCCCAAACCCATTCCCGCTTGGAGAGGGAGGGCTAGCCACCATGCTTGCTCTCAAACAAGAGCTGTGTATGAGCCACACGTATTGTTATTCTCTGGCATCCAAGTGTGCAAACAAAATAATCCCAGTTACATGGTTTTGTCACACACACGGTTGCAGGAAGGGAAGGTCTCGGTCTGAAATCTGCCTGTGTGGCCACGAGAAGGAAGAGAGTTCTTGGCTTCACAATAGATTAGCCATTTGCTTATAGTTTAATTAAGCCTCTGAGAAATTGCTGGGTGACACCTGGCTGGACAGGTAAGAGTGGCTTTGAGCTGTGCTCCAGGGATATCTGCCTCACTGAACTGGAGAGGTGAGCAATGGCAGAAGACGGTTTGATGACTCCCACCTGAGTGAAGGACACTCCCGCAGACAGCAAACAAGTGCTTTTTGTTTGCTCATAATTTACACAAGCTTGGTTTAAGGGTGGGCAATTTTAAGGCAAAGGGTGAGCTTTGAGGTCTTCCATCCCTTCAGGTTCCAACCTGCTTCTCTCTTGGCACTGCCTGTCCCACTGACCTGCCCAGGCCACCCTGGGCACAGATGCTGCAGACCGGTGGGTGGAAGAAGAGACATCCAGTGACTGGGTTTAGCTAGGGGGATTACTTGGCCTGCAGAAGATTAACGTGGGCTCACCTGATCCCTGAGGGACCCAGGAAAGCTTGTCATAGCCATGAACCCCAGGAGTGACTGGGGAGGTAGCAAGCAGGTGGTGATGGAGGGAAAACTGATGAGAAATTGAATGAGACTTGGGATTGCTTGGGCAGAAAATAATGAAATTGGACTGAAAGGTAAGGGAAAGACAAGATGGGGAAATGGGATAATTCTGCTTTCAGTAGTAGCTATCACATGGGATTTCTATCCTGTGCACCAACGATGGCAGGAGTCCCACAGAAAATTTAGATTTTGACTAACGCACATTCAATTACATTAGTAATTAAAGTCTCTGTATTGTAGGGGCTGTTCAGTTGAAGTTACCCAACCCATGTCCTTGTTAACAGCTCTTAATTTCCGAGGGGCTGACTTTGCGATGATGCTCTGCCAGTGCTGTTTTCTTGACTGAACTGTAATCCTCCAAGAGTGGTACGGCACCACTTGATTCATGTTGGAGATCTCTGCTCACAAAGCAGTACAGAAACCACAGAGCCAGGCGGAGCTGGAGCAGATATTAGAGGAGTCGTTAGCAAAAGGGGAGGCCCTTCTCATGCAATGTCTGCACCGCATTCTCCATGCCCCCATCCTGAAAATGTCCACTTGTGGGTAAAACACTGCTTTGAGCCTGGAGTGACTCCAGTGAGGGATGTCAGGATGAGCAGAGCAGCAGGCTCTGCTGGTGTGGCTAGCAGCGAGTCAAGACACTGGACGTCTCGTGCATCACCCAGGGAAATTGCTGTGGCAGCCCGGAGAGTGCCCTGGCTCAGGGAAACAGGGCGGTCATGACACCCTGAGCCCACAGCTAAGGCTGCCAGAGCCCATCTGTCAGAACCCTGGGTGTTAGCAGGATCAGAGCCGACTATCCTTAGTAAGCAGGGGAAGACTTTACATTTGAGATTAAGGTTGGCCTTGCAGTTGCAGGCAGGTACCTGCAGTTGGGTGCTTAAGCTCAGGCTGCAACACAGATGTGGGACAAGTCCTGCACATCTCACACAGGGCTGTCTCCATCACACAACACATCCTGGGGCTGTGGTCTTGCTGAGCTGATGGGTTGTCCCCGGAGGGGCTCTGCTCAGGGTGCTCAGCCCAAGCCAAGGCAGAGCCCCTCTGGGGACAACCCATGAGCTCCTGGACCCTATGCAGATGTCCCCACAGCCCACTGCATCAGGCTATGGCACTGGCATGCACCCACCACCTATCTCTCCATGCCCGACTTCAGACTTCCTCCTGATAAAAAGGCTGTTTTGCAAAGGACTCTCCATCCCATTTGTGACAATGCAAAGCCCTTCTCCTCCTGTTCATGGCTGTGGACCAGCCCTAGTATCAAAGGCATCAGCTGCTTGTGCGGGAGAGAAATCCTGGCAAGGCTGAAGGCAAATTTAACTAAGTCAAATGGCATACAAGTTTTCCAGAGACCACTGGCAGAGCCCCACTGATTTTAAGAAATACCTATTCTTTTAATAGCTGATGGACACAGTCATTGGATACCTATTTTTAAAGAGATGAAATAGGCTTTGAATAACTCAAATGACCAACACGTTAGTCCTTCGCAGACAAAACCTGGGCACAGTCACTGGGAATTTCCCCGTGTCAGAATGAGGCAAAGGCAGCAACGTTTGACTTCTGTGATGCTAAGGACCCCAGTTAGCCACCTCGCTATCTTCCTGACAACGAGCGAGGAATTATCCATAGACCACAAAAAATACAAAATAGTCACATTTTCTGCAGACCCTTCTTAGCTTTCTTAGCTATTTCTAAAGTGCCTTACTACCTACCCCCGTTTAATTTGGAAGAAACATTAAACTGGGGGGTGGCTCAGGGGAAATTCTTGCTGCCACCTTGCCAATATCAGCTCTCTTTCTTTGAGGCAATGCTGTGAAGATAGCGTGGCTGATTGTCAGCAAAATTTACCTGGGCTGGTGCTAACATGGAGGTCAAAGTGTTATATATATGTATGTTATTGAATATGGTTAAGAGTCTGAAAGAATTTTTAAGCAGATGGTAAACTGGGCAATATGGCAGGAGGGAAAACTAGGCAGATACAACTCTAATCCTGTTATATTTAGCTTATACCTGCCAGGGACTGCCTGTTTCTCTGGGTCTGCAGTGTCCCCTTGGGTTCAGAGTGGCAAGGACAGAATCACCAAAGTCTGATGCTTTCAAGCCATTGCCTGGTAGTCTCGCAGCAGAAACAGCTCTAGCTGCTTTCCACACCACTGCCAGGGTGTGCTGGGCCAAGGGGACCCAGGGGGACACTGGATGAGTTTTGACGGGGGTCTCCACTAAGAACAGGGTTGGGTCATCACCCACCATCCCCTCTGACCATGTCAAATTATTCTGCTGTCTAGTGCTTTGCAACCCAAAGAGCAGGCTAGTATTTTAACAGATGTAGACTGTCTACTTCCCCAATCCCCTTATAAGAAGAGTTCATTGGAAGGTTAATAGGATGCTGAGAAGACAGACTGATTAAAATTAAATTAATCCAAATTAAATTGCGGGAAAGTCAAGTAACCCAGTTGCTTCATAAGAATTCATAGCAAAAGCATTAAAAAGAAGCTGTGCAGATCATAAGGAAAGAAAGGATCTAGACCTGGGAGTGTTCTTGCCCGGGCATCACCCAGTTGGATTCAGCTGTGGAGTTCGCCTGGCTTGTAAGACCAGTCTCAGGAGCAGCGAGGAACATGCCGTGCTCGCTCATCAGCCTCTCAGTACGCCAAGCTGGCTCTGGGAGAGCCTGCGGACTCCCTGGGGGACAGCGTGGCTGGGAGTGCCTGATGGCAGGACCTGTCACACAGCCATGTAGGAGGCCACAGGCTGTGCCCAGTGCCCCACAGCATCCCGTCCCCACTACCAGGCAGGCTGAGACTGCAGCATACAGGAGGTGGTATGTGTTAAGAAGCAGGACAACACGGAGCCAGCAGGTACCACTGCCCTCCGTGCCCTTATCTCTGCTGCCTCAGCAATGTGACTGCCTCTGCATGGAGCATCCATCGCACAGGAATGTTTGCAGGACCTGGGTCACAGCCCACAAGGTCTTCAAGGACTTTCCCAAGCGTCTTTGAAAAAGCACTTAGCACAAGTAAGGGTGTTTTAAAGTAATAATAATAACAATCAGGAGAGCTATATTCATCTCTAACGCTATTAAAGCTATTTCATAAAACAACAAAGCCCTCTACAGATATGCCTATGTTATCCATTCCTCCAACCCAGGGATTCAGAGGTCATCTGCTTCCACACGCAGCAAGGCAAGCTCTTTTCTCAGCATGCGAAGCTAGGAGAAAAATTGCTTCAGAAACGAAGGATCACAAAATATTCATTATCCTACAGAGCACAGAGCCACAGGTCCTGTAGTTCAGTATGTAACACCCTTAATATACAAGTTCCAAATTTTCTTGTCATTTCAAGGTATCTGTATTTGCATGTCTCTGTCTTTTTCTTTTTTGTTCTTACTCTATAGATTAAGAGATGCTCTTTAAATTCCATAGTGTGCAATACCTCCTTCTAAGGAGGCATTAATCTCATCACAAGATGAAACAATATATATGTAAATGTACATTAATACATAAAAACTGAAATAAGACATTAACATCCACATTTTGACGCACTAATTTGGGCCTAGTTATGTTGACACAGATGGAGTGAATTATTGGAGGAGAAAAAGCACATCTGTTAAATGTTATTGTTTAATTAAGCCATTAGCAACTGAAAGACAAGAGTCTTTAAATTATAGCATTTTATATTTATCTCAGGCAGTGGTACTTGTATGGCTCCCCTAGCACCTGGAGCACGTTGCAATCTTTAATGCAATCAGTGTAACGACTCTCCTGTGAAGGAGACAAAAGAGAGCCCCTCTCCCTGCCTTGAGGAGGGGCCAGATGAGGTGGTGAGCCATGATCACCAGCTTCTTAGGAAATTCAGGGAACAATATGGGAGTCTGAGGTTAACATGTACCACTGACTTCATCAGGAGATGAGCATCCTCGGACCCACCAGTTATCGCTCGGTGAAGGTTTTGTGCAAATTGGCATTTGTGTACCCCTGGTTGTGGAGTTTTGGGTGTACAAAATTTGCTACCTGAGTGCCAAGATCTGTGTGCACAGCCGAAGAAATTGGCAATAATCCTTTATTACAGCTGCAGGCCCTCTCCAGAAACCTTATTCTCCCGTTCAATTTTACAGGGAATAAATTTCCTAGCTGGAGGGAAATTCCTTCCTGTGAGGGGACAAAATGCCTCTGTGAAACACCTTACCAATGGATTTACTACAACACAGAGGGGAAGAAGAATAATCTTGTATTCCAATAAGCCTGCAAATTCACCAGGGGAAGAGCAGGGTCTGCCACAAGCTTGTTCTGCATTGCTTATCTCTTGCCATCCTTTTACTGTCCCCATCTGCACTAGGGTTGCTGGAATCAGCAGCCCTCACCCATGACCTTCATCCTGGCTTCCTGTGTCACAAACCAGGCATGAGAAAAGACAAAATAAAGGAAGCTCTTCATCCCACACTGGTGTGGCAGGGGGTATGCTGTTCAGGGAGGGCAACCTGGACTCTGGAGATGCTGCGAGAACTTGTTATGAGCTGCTCTGTTCTTCCCCTCTTATTCACACAATTGTCTACCAGCCTGGGTGTTGTCTCTCTGCAGGTTTCCACACATGGGGAGGTGTTTATTGGAGCCAGGACTTGCCCTGAAAACTATCCCACCAAACACCTGCCCCTTTTATAAGTTGCATTTACTGGGGAAATAGAGACTTGGGTAACCTCTTCATTTCTCCTTCCTGTTCTTCCCCTCTTACTCCTGTAACAGCTTTTTAATCATTTGCCCAGTTTTGATCCAATTTTACAGAGGCCTGGAGAGCTTAGAGATATTAAGCATCCAGAAGTAGTACAAAACCAGACATCCATAAAGAAAGAGACCCTTCTAGTGGCTTTAGGGTGGAAGAGATGAACACCATCAGTCTTATCTTTGCCCAGGAACCCAGGCTTCCTTGGTTCTGCTGCCCAAGCAATGTCCGGTGAGTGTTGTGACGGCGAGCATTAGGGTCATAAGCTGTGCCATAAATAGCTCATTTAACTTTTCTGTGCCATTTACACCATCGCTGCTAACAAACTGAGACATGATAAATAAAAGTAAGAAATGCTTTCAGCTTTAAAAATAGAAATGTTTTTCACTTTAGCTGCTGCAGGAGGAAGGTCTGACTGCTCTCACTTATGCTGGCATAAAACAAAATTAGCTACCCAGAAATGAATGGAGTTACATCTATCAAAAACTGCACAAGCAACAGCAGAACTGACCTCTTTTCTTTTAAACTTCTTCCTACTCGATACTGTATGAGCATCTTTTATATTTGATGCAGTAATGTTTTAGGGCTGATTCCTGAACCTCAAACCAGAGATGATGCCATTCAGGAATAAACATGGACACAGCTCAGAGTGGAAAATGAGTCTCAATGAAGACCGTAACCATGCCAGAACTGATCCTTGTGCCAGCCTGACTGGCCAGCACAGAGCAAAGTAAAGTGCTTCCATGGAGGACCAGCATCTGCTTTTCCTGCACTAGAAAATGGGCACTAGAAAATGCCCAGCACAGGGGCTGGCAGCAGGGAGGGTGCTCATGGAGCTCTCCAAGGAGCCTCCTTGTTGGCAATAGGAGAAACACTGACAAGCTCCTGATGGTGCCCCATTCAGCTGTCCTCGTCCAGAGCCATTGACTTTAGCCAGGCAGGATCAAGCCTCTGAGGGACTTAAGCAGACCAGCAGAATACATGGAAACTTCCTGAGGGATGAGCCAGAAAAAGGAGACAGCATATCCCTCCTAATGAAAGCAGAGGCTCAAAGACAATGAGTCCCTTTCTCCCAGCGGACTGGATCCCAGTGTTCTGCTGTCTGAGGTGGCAGCAATTTGAAAACTAACCAAAAGCCTTGCTGCTATCCCAGAGTACTGCATTAAATAATTGAAAAATGAATAATTAAATTAAAGGAGGATTATTTCCCACAGGCAAGCAGAAAATTGCTGCCTGCAGGACAAAGGATGATGGTCGCACTTCATTTTCTGCAGTTCTCAGCAGTCAGAGTGAGGTGATATGAATAACATCCATGGTGGTCAGGAAGAGCCCCCCTGAATCACGTTATGTTTGTGGCTCCCAGTTTATCCCTAAATTGTCTTTTCCCAAACGCAGAAATAGTGATTTCTGAAGGAAAGAGGAGACATTGCCTCTTTCATGAACCTCACCCTTGGCTTGTGGGGGTATCTATTCACGTACAGATACCTGAGGGGCTTATACAGTTGCATTAACTCACGGTGAGCTGCTACACATATTTGTAGGATACATTTCTATGTTTAGTCTTCTACATTCATTTTATTGCTGGATATGAGGAGACGTGCACGCATGCTTTCTTCTAACACTTCATAAGAACAGTATTTCATGGCACTATTGTATTTTTCCCTAAGATGTATATATGTGTTTCAACAGATGACGCATTGCAAGAGCCGGTATTTCTCGCGAACTATAATTAAAAATGAACAACTCTCCACATAGGATAACAATACCATAACATACTTGCTCTCCTCACAGAAATTTAAACAAGTTGACATGCTGAGTGAATAATGATCCTACATTTATGCAGCACTTATTTTCCTTGAGTAACTGCAAGCCCTTGGTACACTGATACCCAGGCTGTATGAGGTACTACAACAGGGTCTGAACACATCCATCAGGGATTAAATTGTATTCTTCAACCCTTCTGTCTTCCCAGTGCCTCAAGCTCTCCTTGCCCTGCAAAACTTCTCAGCCAGCCATTGCATCTCTTCATTATCCCACGCTCTTCTTTGTGCTTCATATCTGGAAGCGCTGTTTCTCTTCTCTAAGGCTGCTTCTGACAGTCCTCCTAAACCCCTCCCTAAAACTCATATTTCTCTAGTGAAGCAATTTCTTCACTCGCCACATCAGCGTTGGCTATAAAAGGTCAGGGTATTTTGCCAGGAACTGTGACATTTTCCTTAAGCCCGTCTTCTTGTCTCTCTCTGTCCAGAAACTTAATAGTCCCCAACACGGTGGTAGTAGTTGTGACTCAGCTGTCACAAACTAGATGGCCACCATGGTCACATGGGGTTCAGAAACACACAGACGGTACTGGGAAGGGGAAGGATTCAGCTCTGATGGTCCCCCTTCCACTCTCCTCTAGCAGATTCAAACTCATCGTCACATAACTACGTATGTATCTGAAAAGTGTGACCCTCTGCGGAAGCCCAGAGTTTCAACAGCAGATTTCTCCTTCTCCACCCCCTGCACCAAAGCAGATGGGCAGAGGAAGCTTGGTGAGTAAACAGCGTGCTTGACACCACAGAGCAAAGCTGCAGCAAAACAATTTTTGGATGCTAACCAGGGGCCCAGTCCCAAAACCAGCCCTTTCCTTCTGGCCACTCATCACACAGGTATATGTCCAAAACTTTTCACTCACCTATTTAGATTGCAGCTGCCTGTGGTACAGACCCAGCTTGAGCACCAAGCTCCACCACAGCAACCAGGGAGCTGCCTTCACTGCTGTGGAGAATACGTCTGCTGGCTGCATTGTAAAAGAGGCCACCTTTTGTGGGACATGGCTTTTGAGTACGGGAGCAATGAACTGACACTCAGAGCCAAGGTAGGGGAAGGGCAGAGGTGAGGCCTGAGCTGGCCATGCAGGCAGCTCCATTGCCTTCCTCATACAAAAGTCCAGCAAATCCAGGCTAACTCTCATCACAGAAGCAGTAGAGAGCAGCACAGCAACTTATCCCTCCATGTAAAACCACGAATAGCAGCACAGTGGAGGCTAGTGGAGAAGATATTTCAGCACGTACCTTTTCATTAGACCACCCTTATGTTTGGTAAATGAACCTCCAAGGCTTTTAAAAACAGTGTCGCTGTGATGCATTCCAGGGCCAATGGTAACTGATCCAAGAATAACATTTGCACACACAGTAGTTCAAACTCAGTATTCACGCAGTTTCTGACACCAATAGTCCTCTCTGCCTAGGCAGCCATGCCCTCATCTCAGCCCCCCTCAGTCCCACTCAGCTCCAGCCCCAGCTCCTTCCACTGTTCCAGCAGGGGCTAAAACTGCCTGAGGGATACTCTAATCCCAGCCATCCGGCAGTGGTCTCCGGGGGACCATCCTCCAGCTCCAAACTGTCAGCGTGCTGCCGGCTGAGCACTCCCCACTGCTGGAACATCTCCCAGCTGGCCGGCCGCAGCCAGGCTCCAGCCTCTCCCTCCCAGCAGCGCAGGAGAAAGGAGCTGGTTTGGGGATGAGGGAGGAGAGGACTGAGCTTGGGCCCTCCAAAGAGATGTTTGCTTTCCTTTGCTCCTTGGGAAACACTAAAGTATGGGTTTTGTGACAGTAGGTCAAGCCTTGTGGTGTAATCAGTTAGCATTGGACCTTTGAAGCCCTTTACTGTCAGCTGGCTTGGTCTCCTCTCAGTAACCATCAGGCAACTGTGCTGGGACCAGTAGCAGCCAGCAGAGCTTGTCCCCCTCCCAGACAACTCAGGCCACACAAGGGTCCTCTTGTAAGGCATGTAGGGTCAACATTATTATTCCCTTTGACAGATGGGAAAACTGAGAGGAGGCATGATGGTGAGATTTGCCCAGGGCCTTCCTGCTAACCTGGGCTGTGAACGCATGAGTTATTCAGACAGGCACTCCAGCCAGTTGGCTCCAACTGTCTCCAGTGCTCATCACTGCAAATCACTGACAAAAGCATAAGTGCCTCAGTACAGGGTCAAGCCAAGGTCCCATCTCCCCCTGTATCCCACCTCTGGCATGGGTAGGTGCTGGCAGAAAGGCTATGCCAACAGAGCTGGTATGGAGAATCTCCTTTCCAGTAAGTTTTGGAAAATTAGTGATTCCTTTCTATCCCTGTCTCCTCTCCTAGTGATTAAAGCAAGCATTGAATCATGTTTTTTGGCTTGCAGCATTTGCATTGTGCAGGTCTGTTTGAGTTGAAGAAAGGAAACGCTTTGATGATCTTAATCAGAACTTCCCTCTAAACACATGTTTCCATCCCCGCCATGGCAGGAGCATACACAGCACTCTGCTGCCCAAGAGCTTGTGTCCAAAACGCACTTCCAGCCCCAAAGGTCACTAGGAACAGAGGAAAAAACATAACCCTGCTCTCAAACTGTTAGCCAGACCAAACAAAGGATTCCTACCCAGTCCCAGGAGCAAGAAAATCTCTGGTAGGTAGTGGAGAGTCAATGGGAGATCAATGCATTTCAACCTGGTTCCAAAGCCACGGAGGTTGAGAAGAGCTTTTCCATTGATTTCAGCAGGGTCCAGACCAGGTCCCCAGGGAAGGTGTATCATTGACAGTAAGACTGGCCATATGGATCTGAGATCTAAAGTGTGTCATAAAGAGCATACGGCAACGCTTCGAGCAGGCGCTGAAGAGAGTTATTCACCATATGCTATTGATTCTCCCTTCTACCTTGTGAAGATCTTTTATATGCTTTGCATCACAGGTAGAATTTACCCAAGGAACGTAATAAACAGTATCGCCGCAAAGACAGTGCACAAACTTTACGCTACTGGCAGATTAAAAAGTCATCGGCTCCCTAGCGACTTCCTCCTGCACGTACCAAAGAAGTCCAAGTGTGGATAAATATAACACAGATGATTCTCATTTTTTGCTTCTGGAAAATGTTGCCCTGGCAGATCTCAGAGTCAAGCTATACATCTGTCACTCCCCCCAGTCAAGTCCTTGGGAATCTATATTTATAGTCCTACGTTTTGTACAGTTAGAGTCTGTGCCAAAGCCTGCTGCACTCAATGGAAATCTTGGAAAAAAGCCTTTCAAATGTTTTATGAAAGCACAGTTTTGACTAGAATATGTTAAAATGTTAGAATATGAAAAGAATTTTCAAAAACATTTTTTAAACATTTCAAGGAAAACCCCATGCAGCCATAGGCTTTATATGCTAGATGCTGAAATCAGCTGTGGATGTGTGCTCCTGGAAATGCTCAGGGCAGGAAGATTACTTGAGCAAAATGTATTACCTGCTGTGCACAGCATTCCTGCCCTCCTCCAGCACTTCAGCCTCTGAGCTGGGTCAGAGGGAGTTCTGCACAGCTGATTAAGGTGAACTCTGATTCTACTTTAGCCTACCTCTCTCTTAAACAAATGTCACTCTGCAACCTCATTATCTGCTGTTAATAATCACCGATGAGCCAAGGGGTGTGTACATTAACAAAAGAAGGGAGATTTTTCTCCCTTTTTAAGTTTGTGGGGAGCAACAGCATCTCCTGCAAAATTTTTTGGCGAGCGTGATCTTCCTTCGGGACTCCACTGCAAAATACTGGCTTTTGGGGGGTGACTGCAAAAATGTCAGTGTCCTGGAGTTCTTCAGCTTTTGTCAGATTTCATCACTTCCTTAAAACTCAGCATACAAGAGTCCAGAATATTTGATCTGTAGGTCAGAGACGCATTGAGGAGGGAATAAAAACAAAACCCCATCAGAGCAACAAATGGATATGGGAAAAATACACACCACAGCTTTAAATTCCTAGATCAACTGAAGAAAATTGTAAGAAGTCCTATAAGCAACTTCAAAACAACAGCATTTTCAGCTGAGAGAAAAAATGTAAAGAAAGCCCTTTAACAGGCTAACCAGGAGCATTTGTTGGAAGTACAGACTCCACAAGACTTCTCCAGTGGCTTCTCAAGGTTGAAGAAGGTTTTGCCCAGCTGGTGTAGGCCTCTAAGCTAATAGGATCTGGCAAGCCTGGAGCCAGCTTTAGCATCACTTAGAAATAGAGCAAGATAAAGTCAAATGTCTTCCTGTGGTCTCACATTCACACCCCTTGGGTTATCATCTACAGCAAACCCATGGCTTAGGATACATAAAAGAGACACTGACATATGGGCCCATGGGTTCACTGTTTTCATGACGCTGCATACCTGAGGACAGGAGGTCCAAAATTAGAGGTTCCTCTGCCCAGGTTATCTGTTAAACTTCATTTGGAAGTGTTCTCACTGCACATGTAGCCAATTAATTCCTTCCCCCAAAGTGTGAAATAGGTAAAACAATTTACTCTTACTCTGCTCCTCCACCCTTTTTTTTTTTTTTATAGCAAGAAGTTTCACCCACAATGTGGGAATCCCAAGCATAATTTCCTCTTCTAAGAGCGTAGGAATATGTGCATCCTAGATACACGCTGTAACCACCCCTTAGCAGGTTCTATCCCAGGGAGGTGCTTCGTGCCCAGAATAAAACAGGGACACTTGGCAAGAGACAAGAAGATTTGGAGGGGAAATCAGAAGCTGTCAAGGGAAGTTCTGCTGCTGCAACAGCTGTGAAGAGGCTATAGGATGACAGAGGCCATGGAGTAAAGTCACTGCTAGCTTCAGCAGTATGAGCCAGGGCCCAAATTTCTAGCCCCCTGCCTGAACACTGGATTTTTAGAGAATTCCCTATAAATTTAATGTAGCTTCTCTTGAGTCTGATGTTGTGTACCCGCTGTTTTTACATGCCATGATACGATGAGATCTATTTAATGTATTTCACAGTCTGATGCTAGTGAGCGGCTTTTATATGCCTCACAGTTGGCTTGCTACATGCTTAGGCAGATGCATGCCCCAGGACTCCAGGAATGTATCTGTTTTCAGAACATGCCTGTTGGTTTTATAATAAGCAAATATTTGTTCACCGATTTGGTAACTTCATGAGGTTATGAACCAGCAAAAATTGAGACCGGCCTTACGCTGCACAAACCCAAAGCACACCTCCCAGTGTGTAAATCAGCGTAGCTCCACCACTGACTCGGATGGAGGTGCATCAATTTATGTAAGGTGAGGAGCTCATGTGACTAGAGACATAATCCCAAAACAGCCTGGAATAGAGACCATTCTGCTTGTTCTCTCTGCAAGTGCACTAGCACTGCAAGCTCTGTTTCACAGTCTTCAAACATGTATTTCCATCCTTTCCAGAACTTCTGAGCTTCCTCTAACAGCCGTAATGCAAATATCACCCTCTGAAGTTCTCCTTTACCAGTATCAACATACACAAAAGCACCAATCCCTAAATTTCAATGTGTTCTCTCTTTATCCAGATGGCAACAGCATTCTTACCAGAGCCAGGACTTTGATGACTGTTAAATACTATGATTTTCAGCACAGAAAAATTGAAGGGGTGGGGGGGGGTTGTCCAAAAAAAACCCCTTGGGGAAACCCTCACATCATTCTTTAGCAAATTGCTGGCTCTTTGCAGATGATTGTACATTACGCCACGTGCCGGCCCTTCATGCACAGCAAATAGCACTGATGTTTATCAAAAGCATCGCGTGAGGTGAGATGGGAAAACCACAGCAATGATAACAAGAACTTGGCACCACTTTAGTCCCATCTGAGCTCTGTTTTGATACTGGGGGTATTCCAGAGGTTGTGTCTGCCTGCTCTGTGCAGGCAGGAACGGCAGCCTTTGATTCCCTGGGTGGCACCAGCTCCTGCCCTTTGCTGTGGCTTTAAGACACAAGGGCATTGTAAGTGTCTGGCTGCAGTTCTTAAGAATACCAGCACTTTGGGCTCTCGGAGCAGCTGCATCCTTCATCCCCAGCATCTGAAAACCACTTGTATTATTAAAGTGGCAGATTTCAGAACTGGCATTTCCCCATAACCACAGGTATTTTAAATATTTAGCAAAATAAGATGGCACACCGGAATGGTTTTTATAGGTCCTGCGTAGTGCCTAGGCAGGAGACAAAAAATATCAGAGCCAGCTCCGTGCGAGGTGAGCACTGGATGCAATTTCTCCCCTCTCCCTGGTAGAATGGAGCCACTATTCTCACAAAACCAGAAAGATTCTTCCATCAGAATTGTTCTTGAAACTTTTCATGTCCTTGTACACAAAATGCTGCAAGACTCATAACCTACTTAAGATTGGTAATGCAAAGTGGGAACTAATTGTCCCTGGGAAGCGGGTGGCTGATGAAAGTTCCACTGGTGTGAATAACCAGCACAATTACAGGGAAAGGCAGCAGTCTTCAATGAACTGGTAATGGGACACTGAGCCTTTAGCTGTTAGATCAAAGTGCGAATTTCTCCCAGAGCAGTACTGACTCAAGTTATTTGATGTCCTATGGAAAACATGCTAGTGAGGCTCATTCCAGCTCCTTAACTCATCAGAACCATCGAAACTGAAGGAGATGAAGCCTCCAACAGGCTGAGATTCTTCTGTTGGTCCTACCAGAATCGTATCTGCACCTTTGGAAACCTGACCTTACTTGCCTCCATCACAAGGGCCACCACTGCCACTCGTGCAGAATGTCTCAATTTTTGGCCAAGGACAGAAACAGCATGAAAACGAGAATCCCATTTTAGCACTTATGTCAATTATTTATTCATGAATGCTGATTTATTCATCAAGATGTCTGCTTTCAGCTGTGATTTAACGGCTTTGCTAAACACGGGTTTCATTTAACTAACAAGGAACTTCTCTCTGGTCCTTCATCTATCTAATAAGGACCAGCAGGGGTCCTTATTTAATAAGGACTGCAAATGGACCGATCTGAATTCTAGCTTTAATAGACAATATTAATAGCAAAGATTAATTTCCTCCACTGCAGGAATGAGCATGAGGATAAGCATTATGAGGAAGTCAGGCTAAATGATTGTAATCTCTAAGCCTTAATATCTATTTAGGTAGTAGTCATTTTACAGTAACAAACAATTTGATCTACACAAAATACAGATAACACATAGGAAAAGTTGATGGTCTATGGACCTTCTCGGACAATAAATGCCTATTACTTAGTTGTCCAAGACTGTGTGGAACCAGAGTCAAAGAGCCTTGGGAGGTGACCCTCCCCGTTCTACGTTTGTACTGAATAAAAAGTAATTCATTTATTGGTCAGAGAAGATATATTACAGGTATCTCCAGTTTAGATAAAAATAAAAGCCTTTCTACAGTCACCAAACCATGAATCACCAGGACTTTACACAGAGTCAATGTACCTAGAAAGAGGCCTGAGACCTAATAGTAAATGAAAACCAGTAAGAAGATTGTCTAATCATGACCGGGTCACCACAAACCAGCCTGAGCTGTGGTAAATGGCTACAGGTACAGTTTAATTCTCCATGGCAATTATGACCCTCTCATAATCTTCTCTAATGTTCTCCTTCTCAAATGCAATGGCTGAGGTGCTGAGCATGGCTTAGCTCAGAAGCAAGATTGTGCCCATGCCACCTCTTACTACGACAGCTAAAGGAAAACATTTCCAGCCCCAGCTCTGCCACAGCCTTGCTGGCATCCACTCTTCCCTCACACCTCTTGGTATGGTGCTCAGGCAAACAGTTGCCAAGCTCTCTCACCAAAAGACTACACCGATCAGTCTTAAACAGGTCCCAAAGAGGCTATGAAATGCCCAGACAACCACCTCAGCAAGAAGAGTAGCTGGGCAGAGGAGATACGGTGAGTAGCAAGGAGCTATGGATGGTGACCCGTTCAAGCCAGGCAAAAGAAGACATGCACTCACAACCCAGCTTGTCAAAAAGCAGCAGCTCAGTAACATTTAAGTATGTGAAAATACCCAAAGTCACATATTGCTCTCCTTTGTCCCCTTTAGATGATGTTTATTAGTGAATCCTTCTACAAGTCTGGGGGAATGACATTGGGATGAAAAAAATTATGTTTTGGCAGTGAGTATGAACCATGGTTGGCTATATGCTTTGCATGCTTTTCTAAGTGCCGGTGTATTTCTTTTTTTTTTTTTTTTTTCCAAAGCCTGGCATATTACCATGACAGCTTTACAGTGAGACATCAGCCCAACATGC
Source organism: Thinocorus orbignyianus (assembly GCA_013400375.1). Lineage (NCBI taxonomy): Eukaryota > Metazoa > Chordata > Aves > Ciconiiformes > Thinocoridae > Thinocorus > Thinocorus orbignyianus. The sequence goes on from VXBW01005537.1 coordinate 1,249,225, forward strand.
TGACATCAACTAAAAAGGCATAGCAACAACCCAGCCCTTTCACATACTTTCCGAGCACAATGTGTTAGAGTTAAGCAATGTTTGAAGAAATACTAGGCAAAATAGTTCCCAGGAAGACCCGGATTCTGTTTTTATGCCAGCAAAGAAATATATGACAGAAAGGATAAATGCTAATGACATTGCTGATGGCCCATCTAGTTGGGGAGCTGTTGTGAGACTGAAGTGTAAGAAATGACCCATGAAAGACTGTCCTCTTTGCTCTTTACAGTTCATTTCTTTTACACGTATGCTGGCCAGAGTTCTTTGGTAACACAAAGTAGCACAATAGGGAAAGAGGTTTGCTTATTTGGCATCTAGTGCAGATAGGTAAGAGAAAGCTGTGCCAATAATTACTTGTATTAAAAAGGGTTGAAGCAGACAGTGTACTCTGCTGGAACCATACTAAAGCCCAAAAGCAGTAGCATGTTTTCACTATCAAAGGTCTGCACGTTTTTTTTTAAAAAATAGCACTTAATCTCTGGAAACGGACAGGGTTCAGCTCGTTCTCTACTGACATACAGTCCTTCATGGCTACTTTACGATGTTCACGTCTTAGGCAATTCACTCAGCTTCCCCCTTCTCCCCCCTCCTTTGCCTTGTACAGAGATGGAAATATTCTGCTGGCTTGTGTGCTGTAGCAGCTGCTCCTCTTGACATTTCTGCTGCAGGCTGGGATACAGACCCTGAGAGTTAGTTCTAATGAAATAGCTAATATAACCCTTCCTCTCCTTTCCCAATATTTCATGTGAAATAGATATTCTAATTTAGGCAATCATTCCTCTGAGAAGTCTTCCAAGGTTAGCAGAGATTCAAAAATAGTTTGAAACAGCAACAACCAAACCAAGACTGCTTCAGGCTTTAATTTTCTTCCAACAACTTTTTCTCCTTATTAGAAGGTGGTAAATGTTATTTCTACCAGGTATCCTGCAAGGAACTTCAGTCTATTAGTTATTTGCTCCCATTCTTTAAGAGGGTGGCAAAGTAAATAGAATAAGGTACACAAAGCTAAATTCTAGTCCTGTGAGTAGGGCTGTCAGTATACAGGACACAATAAGAGAGTGTGATTTTGGCCCACTGACTGCATTTGTAGCTCAAAAAGTTCCAAGGAGAAAGTGTGTTTACAGAAATGAATAATATTGCATTTATATGATAGAACATCCAAGCTGAGGTTTCAACTGCTGAAGGGAAAAATAAAGCGCTGTTTTCCGGACAGGAAAATGAATGCAATCATTGCAACATGAAAAAGCAGCTTACTCTTGGCAGGCCATTTCTCTAATGGGCCTGCAAGAACTGCTCATTAGGAGTGTTTTAATCACAACCAGTGACCACTGAAGTCTCTGTAAAGACAGCCTCCATTAGTTCCCATCACACTGCAAATACAAAGCCCATGCAAACACTCAGGTTTTTTCAAGCTCCACTGGGACCCCTGGCTAACAAACCTATCAACAACACACTGAGCAAATTTGACAAAATAAGAAGAAAGCTGAGTGTCAGTCAATGAGACCTGGGAACAGAGATGTCTATCTCAAACTACCCTTTTTCTGCTTCTGTCTGTTACCTGAAGAAATGTGGGACATTTGGGAAGCAGGAATTGCAAATGCAGTTAGTTACCATCTCAGCTGTGACAGATCCAGTTGGAGTTCTGGTTGTATTGCTCAATAATTTCTTTAGGGAAAGGTATATCGCAGTAGCAATTTATTGAAAAGTGGTTATTAATTGACATATACACTCCATCTCAGCAACCAGCCAATGTTCATTCCTGGCACTGGAAGGAGCCAACAGTTTCCCCATCCCAGGTCATTTTACAGCTCTATTAATCACCTGCGTTTGCTCCAACGGAGAACATGCATATTGCAACTACTTTGTTTACTGCCTGCATACGTTTCCTTATACTGATTCTAGCATAGCCTCCAGGAAACTCTGTCAGTGCCGGCAAGTTCAATCATGTCATTCACAGAGGCACACAACAACTCTGCTTGGCCAGCTCATTAATACAGCACACAGCACATTGATACTGCTTTTTATGCCTGTATGTTTTTCAGCTCCCAGGAACGGCTTTTACCATTAACTAACTAAACAGAATACTGATGGGATGCAAGATTTAACCCATGGTGAACATTTTTCAATGCATGCAACCCTAGTGGAGGCTTGCTATTAGATTGCCATGGACCTATTTCCAAGGTTAGCTTTCCATTGGCCTTTTTCTGTATGCTGAATATGGATATTCTATCCATATATTAAAACACAGGCTAGGAACATACCTGCCTTGGACCTGCACTGGATTACTGTAGATCAGGGGTCCTAGCAGTGAATTTACAGGTGTCACAAGTCCCTGAACAGAAATGAGGTGCAGCCTGTTGATGATAGAGCCTGCCCTCAAACACCCTCTCTGTCAGCTTCCTCCATGAAACCTGCATTTCCCTCGAGATATAGTATTGATTCATCAGACTCAGACCAGAGGTTATAAATATACCCTGTCTTCCACGTTCCAGTTAATATTTTGTGAGAAAAACTGAGGAAATACAGTGACACAGCTAGATTTTATGTGGCATCCTAAATCAGCTCATAAAAAGCAAACAAAACAAAAGAGCTCCCCAGACCCCAGGCCATTTCGGAAATGCAGCTTCCCTCCAGCTCTGTCCTGCTTTATAAGTCCTTGGGCATCCACCCACGGCAAGGAATGCAAACGGGGTACCTGCTGTGAGCTCTGCATCCCTTGATCTAGAGTCCAGTTCAGCCTCTTCACCTCATGCTCTAGCTTTCTTGTGCATCTCCTTCAGTCTTCACCCAGGAGACCTTTTAAACCCTCTTCTATCACCTCTTTAGCTTTGCTGGCAAGCTTCCAGCACTCCTGGAAAAAAGGTTACTGGTTTGTATAGGGAGATAATGTAGCCAGGGGGTCAAAACCCATTATGTCATCCAACAGTAGCGATCCAGAAAGTCTTTACACTTTGAACATGTGGAGACAGTGCAGCTGTAAACCTCCGCAGTGTATGTATAAGGGCTTGCCTGTCATGTTGGATTTCAGGGACCAGTCTCCAAGCAAAGACACAATAATTTCCTGTCCCTATTCCTGATAAGCAACTGCTAATGAAATCTTTTTTGGATTTTTGCCAAGGGGAAAACAATAGCCTGCTCGAGCACTTCAGCTTGAATGGGCGCGAGCTATTGTGCATCATCTTCTCAGCCAAATCCTGCAAGAGGGCCGGGGGCGTATAATCAGAATTCAGTGTATGTGGAGAGAAGAGATGCATATCTGCTTTCTCCTTAATCCTAATGCACTCTATTGTCCCACAGGGGAGGATGGAGCTATGGAGATATCATTGCAACTCTTAGCCGAAGTTGAGAGATCAATTCTGACAGCAGCAGAGCATTGACCATGAAGTCACTAACTCACCTGAACAATTTTGTTGTCCTCTTTAAATGTCAGGTTTCACTCTGTTGTACACTAAGCATTATAAGATCCTGCAAATTCGTGCTAGCAAACATATGGCATGAAGACACATCAGGGGAAAATCAGATTGGACGTTAGGAAAAGGCTTCACTGTGAGCATGGTCTGTCACTGAACAGGCTCCCCAGGGAAGTGGTCACAGTATCAATCCTGTCAGAGTTCAAGAAGTGTCTAGACAAAGCTCTTAGTCATATGGTTTAGTTTTAGGTAGTCCTGCAAAGAGCAGGGAGCTGGACATGATGATCCTTATGGGTCCCATCCAACCTGAGAGAGTCTATGATTCTGTGATGCTATATCAGACAATCAATAAATACGGTCTCCTTGCAAGTTTTAGAGGTGGAAGAAACTTTGAAAATGGAAAGAGGTAAACGAAGCCAAGAAATTTAGCATCCATTTCTGTAATATTAGCTTTGGTGTTCATGAGACTGCCCACGAAAGCAAAGGCATGAAGAAACAACAGGAAGGTCACATATTAGTAAAATTCTCTAAATTGAGAAAGATGACAGTTTTTTTTTTGTAAATGTAAAATAAAGCTGTTCTATGCTTTAAGAATCCTGAAAGATGATACTATTATATAAGCCAACTATAGGCTATGAACATAATTTGCTATCATATTATTTCGGTAAACGTGTTTGTCCACCCTCTTTCAACTCTATCTGTAAAGGAATTTATCTTTTTTCAAATGCAATCAAAACATATTTCTTTGTGTTTAGGTGCTAGCAGAATGCCTCTCACTTTCACAATGAATTTTCAATAGTTTGAATAAAAGTCCGAATTTCCAGATGCTGGTAGTGAGTGCCTGTTTTTGACACACACCTCTTTCTTAGTCAGCTGCTGCAAATCAGTCATCATGAAATCGGAAATTCATTGCAGAACAAGGTATTGTACACCATGGGAAATGTTCCATGACTAACAAAGGATAATTTGTATAATCTGATTTTATTTTCTAAGTTAAGTGGCTTCTCATTTCTTCTCTGTACATTGTATTCGAGTGTGCGTGTCTCCTATGTGTACTGCTCCAAACTGCACAGACACAGCAGCTCGTCTGCATAGATCAAAACCAAAGGTCGGTTTGCCCAACGTCAGGATACAGGCCAGCTCTTATCTACGTTTTCCTCTCTCTCCCGATATCACTCTCGCATTGGTGCCAGGAATTAGGATATTCATCTTCTCTAGGTAAACATCAGTTTATAAAAAGGGGAATATAATTGCACAGAAGAAGCTATGATACGTCTTGGGATTAGTGAATGCCTCCTAATTGAGCTTTAGTGAAAGCGGCAGTTCTGGCATTATTTTTATTCACCTTGTGGAAAATTATTGGAGCATATTTCATATAATTAGGATCAAGAATGGATTTGGCATCACTTCCAGCAAATGCCCCTGAACACTAATCTGGTTTATTTGGCACCATTGCTGAAGCTTCTCTTGTGGGGAATACAATGACAACAATTAACCTGGCAATACAGAACAGAAATGGGAAGTGGGAAATTGTCTTGTCTTTTATCCCCATACAGGATGAAGTGTGACCTCATTCAACAACAGAGCAGCAGTGCCTTGAATTTATTTTCTTTTTTTTTTTTTTCCTTCCTGAGATGCCATAAGGAATCCTCTTTCTTTTTTTTTTTTTTTTTTTCCAATTTTGCTCTAAAATCCAGATTTTTCCTGCTTTCCAAGAGGGCCTGAACAAAAAGACACATGGGCTGATTTAAAGTGTTTGTAGATAAATGTATTGGATTTAACTGGGTGTTGTTGAATGACCGAAAGAGTCCTTCCCTTACTAGAACCAGACCAATATTGACTTTCAACAGCTGTCACTTCAGAGTGTGAAATCAATAACAAGATTTAGATTACTTTTCATTTTAAATAATCACATATGGTGTGTACGGACTCTTTTTTCTAGTGGGTTCTGTTTGTTCCTTTTTATGTCAGTGTTCTGGACAATCCATCAAATCCCTTCGGTTTTTTCCCTTCTATTCACATCAGCACTGGCAACAGATTTTAAAATTTTTAGGTCAGGTGCAGTGACAATTCATGCATCCATAGTTTTTGCTTGTATTCAAAACAGTCATCAAGCTGGACAACAGCGCAGCAAGACTTGGGAAAACGAGTTTGTTTGCAGGGAAGATGTTTGGAAGAGGAGACTTCCACTAGAAGCAGGACAAAGAGATTAGGCATTAACCCGGGATCTTAAATACTGCAAAGCTTGAGAGACTTAGGGATTTACAGAGATGTGGGGAACTTACAGGAAAGATGCAGAGCAGAGTGATTTGGTTTATCTGCTGGACCAGCTGAGAAAGGGATGTAGGAAAACTCTGTGGGCAGGAATGAGAGAGGGGGATCCTGTGTATTCAGGAAGCCTTAAGACTTAAACACAGAACGCACTATCACACGATGAGCAAATTTTAGCAGAGATACATGTATAGCTGGTTATTGGTGTTGTGTGGGGTTATTTTTTCCTTAGCAGTGTATTTCTTTTGCTAGATGCTGAACTTAACACAAGAAATTCTTCGCCCAAGTGTACATTCTGTCTCCGACCATAGCAGTAGGAAATATAACATCCAGGCAGAGGCAAGTGTGCTCATTTAATTTAGGAATGGTCACAAAATCTGCTTCTGTTTCCTCTGTCCTGGGTGGCCAGAGAGCTGAGCTGGGAACCCAGGAGCACTTGCGGCACTGGACCTCATGGAAGGAATTTGCTTAAGTTGCTGAGCAGCTCAATGAGGACAGCTGTGGTCCTGAGATGTCATTTCTACACAAAGTCCCATTTCTTCTAGGGAAAAGACAGAGACAGCCTGTGGCCAAGAAGCTTGTGAGAGAGACTGAGAAAAAGGAAGTGTTGCGATGTGCTCAGGCCAGGAGCACCTGGAGAGTATCCTGTAGACCCAGTGAAGTGGGGACTGAGAATAAAATCCCTGTGAGAACCACACCAGTGTGTGTGATGAGTGGCTGGAGATCACAGGACTGCATTTCAGCCACATTACTAAAAATCTTTCCAAACACAACAGATTTGAGGAATGCTGTCAGGTCTACCCGCTTCTTTTCTGAAATCTTGGGAAAACAGAAGAGGCTCACAGCCTGTCCTGATCATTAACACCCCCCTCCCTGCAGCCCCCAAACAGCCTCAAGCAAATGCAGAAGCTGAGAGCTCCTCACAGAAAGTGTTCTTCCATTATCTTGAGCTCCAATCTGTGCTCTATCCTTTTCTTTGACAGGGAAAAAAAGGGACGTGGTAAGTAAATCCTGGGCAAGCTGTTCACATCAAAACCAACAGCTGATCTTGTAAGATTGATACTCACAGTAAAATACCTTGCTTAGCAAGAGAGTAACTGCTTACAGCTCTGGATTGACTGTAGATGTAGCTCAAAGATGTGCATATTGCAGCAATTTAGCTGTGAAGCAACATGTAACTGCCCCCCCAACAGTAAGGCCCGCTATGAGGAAAAAATACACTCTTGCAACATCCCAGACAAAAATGACAAACTTCCTAGAAACCGCTGATTTGTGACTGTGCAATAGGAACCCACCTAGAGCCTCTCTGTGTGACAAACCAACAAATGGCAGGAGTGGAAAAGACTATTTTTTCCTAAGCAAACAATTTACTTCTACCAGGCAGCATTTCTGCCAAGCCATTTCATCATGAACTCAGTCCTCCACCAACAATCTGTGAGATTTTCAACAGCATCAGGTGAACTAGAGAAAAGGTTATTGTCAACACAGCTGCAGTACTGCAGCCTATTTTTCCTATTCTGTCCCCAAAATACCTCATTTACAAAGCAGAGAGGAGCAAAGGGCAGGACAAGTGACACTGCACCCAGGAGGATCTGACCCTTGCTCTGGAAATGCCCAGTGTGGAAGGAGCTGGAAACCTCTAACACCATTCCTCCCTGCTGCTGCCCTCAGTGAGCAGTGTGCCCTGCCAACTGCAGCTGGTCCCCATCCCATGTCATGCCCCAGGGTTTTATTCATGCTGCTGCCCCTCGCCCATTCCCCCTGCCCAGCATCTGCACTTGGAAAGTGATGCAGGCCACAGTGCTGCTCCAGACCCCATCCTGTGCAGGAGATACTCTGGCTCATTTTCCAGCAGTTTGTGTTAAATTAAACATTTTTTAATTTTAGGCACTCATGCTATTGTATCCTATTTTTAAACTCAGAGGCACTCAGTTTCATCCTTGGATCAAAAAATCTTGGATACTCACCTTCTAGAATCTAAATTTAAAAAATCTGGCCTCAATCCTTCACGTCCTTTCTTGTGTCAGACATTGCATAACCTTCTAAACAGTGATAGTTCATACACTGCATGTGCTGCAATACCAAGTTTTGTGAGCAGAAAATGGGGTGTCACCCCTAACCATGAGTTTCCTTCTTTTTCTAAAGATCTGTGTGACAACAATTAATATGGCTTAAATGTGTACCTCATATTTTCATTAGTTTCAGCCACAAAGATTTTTATCTCTCACTACATCTGAAGTAGAAAAATAGCAATGCTCCCTGTCAGCACAAAGAGAAGTGAAAGATAATAAATCACTGACTTGTAAACTGCACCCAAGAATCAATAAAATGTAAATGGCTACAAAATAGAAGGTAGAAATACATTAAATATGAATGATAAGAAAGAGGAATAAGACTGGAAAATGATAAGGCTGTGTATTTCATTACATGAGACAGAAGTGATGGAAAATAGTGCTGGGCTGGTAAAAGGACAGAAGGTCTTTGCAAACAAAATGGTATCTGACCATGTATCCCCATCCACTACCCTCTAATGGAGATAGAATATATCACATGAGTGTCAACAACTTTTAGAAACTTTACACATCACTGATTACAAATGAAAATGTAATTCAGCCTACACGTGTTCTGGCTCTTATCTCTCCTCCAGGGGAAGGCATTAAAGCCTCAGCCTGCCACGGAAAATGTAGTATTCAGACATCTGTGACCACTACATGTAGAAAAGAGAAGATAAGGTGCGTATCAAGCCTACATCTGTGACAAGGGTCTCACCACCTCTAGAGACAGATGAATGAATGCATATGAAGACCGACTGAAAATTTTCTAGTAAAACCTTTGCTTTCCCCAGAAGTATTTGTCCTTTACAGAGTATTTTCTGTTGTGGAAAAAAAAAAAAAGCTTACCAAAACCATTTTAGCCAATAACACCAATATCCAATGCTATTTTTTTTCTCCCTCTTCTTTTTCTTTTAGGAAATAAGTAGCCAATTCTTGGGCAAAGATACTGCATATACATTAAAGACTCCCTGGAGAAAGTTCAGCCTGTGGGCATGGAAGGTAAGAGGTAAGCTGTTAACAGCTGCAGCATGACATTAGAAATATAGGCCAAGAGACAGATTTGGACCTTTGAAGAGTAACTAGTCCTGAACAATAGCAGATAGATAAATCAGAGCAAAGCCACGGGTAGCAACAGTGGCCTGCTGGTCAATGTAATAAGGAAAACAGCAGTACTGGTCAGTAACCCATACTGGCAGGGTAGGTGAGACAAATAAGGTAGAGTTTCAACTTCAAACTTCCGAGCAAGGCTCTTGAGTTTTACAGCTAGAAGGATAATCAGCTTTGAATGGTCAGCAATTCATTTTACTGCTTTAGAAACTTAAGAATAAAAATGCAAATGCACCTTTGATGTGTTGATTACTTAGGGATGCACAAAACCATGAACAGTGGTGGTAATGAAATGTCTCCTGGGTGCCTTGGAACATTGCAGAAGGACCGGAGCAAGGTTCCCTAGGAAACCAGAGATGCACTCCAAAGCATGTGCAAGCTTGGCCTGCTGACAGCCATTGAGTTGTGCTCCGACCATCACTGGTAGAAGGTATGCAATTCAACTCCAGAGTGTAGCTGGCTGGACTAATTGTGGAAAGCCTAAAGGAGGCTGGGATAGATTTGTTCCTGGTTGCGTAAATGTTCAGCCCTCTAAAAGAAAAGGAAGGCTGATTGCTAGTTATCCAAAACAAGGGGGAGAGAGGAGTGAATAACACCTTCAATTAATCTAAACATTGATCTTAGTCCCAGGTTCTCCTGGCCTAAATTCCATATAAATTCTTGTGCCTACTGTCTTCCATTGGCTAGCACCCCAAAGGCTTCCGAGTAATTACTCCAGAGATGTGAATAAGGCTCTGAGCACAGAGCCACTTGTGTCCACTGGCGGTCAACTCTGAGCAGTCAGATTTGTGTGGAATTTAGTCCTGACAAAACTGGGCCTTAGGACTGGACTGTGCCTCTAAGGTGCTTACAAAGGCAGATGCCTACAAACCCAATGCTTTTCCTTGCCTCCTCTGACTTTTAAGCAAGGGAACCGATTTAGCATATCTTGAGAAATACAATTTACCACCTCTCGTGAAACTTGCTCTTTTCCTGTACCCCAGCACCTCCAACCCCATCCTCATTGGGTTTGCTCAGGAGAGCTAAGACTTTATGTGTGACCCGTGAGGGGAACGTGAAGAGAAGAAAACAATTACTTTTGCCCTCCTTGGCAGTGTGATTCCTAACCCTTTTCAGATCCTTTTTCTCTTACCACAAAAACTGAAGACCTTTCATTAAGGGCAGAACAGTTGCATTTTCCATGCAGTTCTGAGACACAACAGGACTGAACTTCTTCCCAGTTGCATTTCTCTGACTCCTGTAGCACACGCACCTGGATTCACCAAAGACTGAAAAGCAGTCATAGCGATTTCAAAATGCTGCCTATGACTCAGCAGTGAGTCCTTCCAAATGATCTGTGGATCGAATGGCCTAAAGAACAAATATTTGGGGATTGGGATGTCTGGAGTGGAAAGGGTTTGCCACATATAAACTTTCTTACAGAGTTTTGCACGGATTGAAGCAGCACTGTTGTTGCTGAACTCCCATGTCCTGGTATGAGATAGGGCAGACAGGTGTGGCTGTAACTCCAGCACAAGTAATAAATACATTTAGCAGCCAGATTAGCATAATTCCTTGCCTAGTCAGCTAGCATGCAAATTGCACAAACAAGTATCATAACAGTTTTATTACATGTACATGCTTGTGTTTCCTTGAGACGTGATAAAACAAACAGATCACTATTTTTAAAACAAGCAGTAAAAAACCTAAAAAATGCAATGAGTAATTTAAAACAAATGTTATGTCTGTAAGAAATCTTCTCCAAGCTGCACCCCAATTACATTTTATTGATGCAAAAGAAAAGATATTATGACCAAATGCATTACAATTCACAAATGGTAAAAGCCTACATTTAGGCAGCTTTTGTTTTGCTCCATTATGAAATATAATTCACTGCAGTAATTTATGCTCTGCAGTCTATAACCATCAGGTGTGATTCTGTCTAGAAACATTTTAAATGGGTGATTGGTTGAGAAATGTCCCCACCCTTTCTTTGTTCAAATAACAGATAAGTAATGTGTCTCTTGTTTCTCAAGAAGAGTATGTAAGTTCTTGTTGATAAGATTGTACAGTGCCTTTTGAAGAGCCTGAATATTAGTGGTTTATAATTATTTTAAAAACATTTCTAACAATCCACTATCATTTCACAAATATTACATGAGTTAGCTAGCAAGTTTGTTAGTCAAAACAGGAAAAGGTAAAACACCTTTGATGTTACACTCAGATGCACTCAGCTGTTCAATGAAGTAGAATCAGCTGCTGGAGCTTATTCATTTTACAAACGGCACATTGTGTATGTTACAGTGAACAGTGGGACCAGTGAGCAAGATGTGACCGAAGTAGACTCTCAAATCCTTGGTTTGATTTATAATTATGGGGTTGCATTGACATGAGACTAAAATACAGCAAAGCATATGTTCACTATAAGTAATAGAGACTCATTTATACATTATAGTAGTACCAAATAAACAGTCCTGATCATTTTCTAAAATAGTCCTACAATGAATGTGGTTATAGTGCCATGGGACAAATACTGCTTCGCAGGCTGTGATCAAACAGAGAGAAAGAAACCTCAAGCCGTTTTTGTTTTTCTCCCTTGAGTTTCCAGTCCTCAGACTGGTGGAGTGAAAGGAGCTGAAATAGCATACATTTTCCTATTGTGGGTCCAAAGAAAGACGAATCCTGGTCTTTCTCTGGAACAGAGAACAAGCACCACAGTGGCTTCATGACATAACTTGCTCAGTTTCAGTCCTCAAAGAATCTGCTCCCTTTGATTCTCAGTCAGACTGTTTGCAGGAACAGGCTCGGTAGGACTTTAAGAAAACGTCAACATAGTTTCAGAGATGTCAGTGACAAATCCATCTCAGTTATAAAACAGTTAATGCAGGAATGCAGAGAAACCCATGCATTTATCTTCAAGACTGGCAATCCTTCCACATTAATGTTCTAATTAGGAATCATGACACCCTACTTCTTTTTTTAAGATCCTAGTTGTAAATGGACAACAAATGTTATTTACCAGAGGTTCAGCAAAAGAATGTCATTGTTTAATCATGGAAATGGAATTTACAGTTCTGCATTCAATTATGTTTGGGGTTGCCTTTCATTTGGAGTTAAACCTGGAGATTAAAAAAAAAATGTGGCTCCAATATAATTTCTCTTTGTAAAATGGGAAGAATGTTAAAGAACATATCCAAACTGCCTGTAACAGCATAAAGATTGTCTAAAATGTACTAAACCTCTTAGCTGTTCAAATAATCATGCATTGTACAAGCATGTTATTTTGTGCTGTTTGAGTTTCCAACCACTACATTATGAGACAGATCTTAGGAATCAGAAGTTTCTGAAATCTTACTTCTATTTCTTCTCTTTCCTTTTTCTAAGATACATTTACTGTGAAAATCACAGAATCAATGGTAGGGGTTGGAAGGGACCTCTGGAGATCATCTAGTCCAAGCTCCCTACCAAAGCAGGTCCATCTAGAGCAGGTTGTACAGGAATGTGTCCAGGTGGGTTTTGAATGTCTCCAGAGATGGAGAGTCCACCTCCTCTCTGGGCAGCCTGTACCAGGGCTCTCCCACCCTCAAAGTGGACAAGTTCTTCCTCATGCTTGGATGGAACTTTCTACGTTCACTTTTGTACCCATTACCTCTTGTTCTGTCACTGGGCACCACTGAAAACAGACTGACCCCGTCCTCCTGACACCCATCCTTTAAGTATTTATATGCATTGATCAGATCCCCTCTCAGTCTTCTCCAGACTAAAAAGACCCAGGTCCCTCAGCTTTTCCTCATAAGAGAGAGGTTCTAATCACCTTTGTAGCCCTAGGTCTTTTCCTTCCTATCTCTCCCAGAGATCTCCATTTCTGGCATACCAAAAGCAAAGTCATTATGAGAAAACTATTTTTTTTTTCTTTGTTTTTTCCCTTGAGAATTTCTATACATCTGCTATAACTTTGTAAATCAGAAATCCGATAAATTAAACCTAGTATTCTTCTCAGGCCACCTAAAGAAAAGAAAGACTGAGTGAAAGGGAAAAAGTCCAACAAAATAGAAGGACTGTCTGGCAGGCTTTAAGGCACAGGCCAGACTGAAGAGGAGGTGTGGGTGGATACAATATCCACAGCACTGGTAGGGAAGAGGAGGCCAGGGCTGGAGCTGTGAACTGTTGGGAATATGCAGCTTAAAATCTGCTAACCCTGGAAAGCTGCTCTGCCCTTCACTCTTTGTTCCAGGAGATGAATTTAGCTACACAGCTTTAACCATTGGCTTTTACTAGGCCAGCAGGGGTCATTTTGACTGCATTTGGTGCAGCGCTACAAACAGATGTGTAGATGTATAGTATGGCATTCACCAGAATTAAAAAACACACACACACATCAACCAAACACAAAAACCCTATCCCCAAATCCTCTATTGACGTAAATTTTTGAAATGTTCCATTTCAAAACTACGATGTTGCACTTGTAAAAACGGTAACACTGTCCTTTTAGTGAACATCAGTTATTCCAGGGAAACACATTTTGCTGTGTAAAACGCGATTACTGCCATTCCACGACTGCGATTGCCCTCAAAGGTGCAATTCTCAAGCTTTCCTTCCAAGAAATTGCTCATTTTTAAATCTGTAGCATTACATCTTTGAGATATGGTTTTACAGGTCTTCAGCTACAGGTCTCCATGTTGCATCTTGTTATTTTCTGCAGTGCACTGGACGCAACTAAGTTTTCTTGTAAGTGCATGGAAGGAACTATTGGTATTAAATCAGAGGCATGTATTCCTAAGGACCCTTTGTTAGGTAATTTATGTTTGAACTTACCTAAGAACAATTAACAATGATAATACTGTAAAAAGTCTTTAAATACCTGCCTTTTAGGACGTGATGGTCTTATTTCATTCATTAAAGTGGCACAGTAGAATAAAGGCCATATCCTAGCCATGAGCACTTACACTTTGGTAGCAAACACTGGAGCTGAGTAACCTGCCCCATGATCAGAATTCTAATTTTGATTTTAACACAAATTAATTGTGTACTTTTTTCCTGTAGCAGCAAACACATGCCCAATTTTCTACACTTCCTGCCATTTAGTGTATTCAAATCCCCTATTTCATAGAAAAATTGAAAGAATCCTTTCTGCCATTTATTTTCAGGGGGTGTCTCACCACAGATTTGTCCTTCAGAAGGACAGTTTTTCTAAACCTTCCCTTCCCTTCTTCCTCCCAGATCAATGCTGCATTCTTTATTCTTCTGCCCTGGCAAGGTGATGGATGATTTTGAGAATTTAGTTCAGGTATAGTCTTCCCCAGCCAGTGTGACACCTGCATGAGGAAACCTGGCACTCCATCCTGCACAAAGGCCTCCCAACCTTTCTTAGAACAGAGAAAGACAGAGACTACTTCTGAGCTGAACTCATGACAGCTCTAAGGTGACATGTTAGCACTAAGGAAATTTTTTTTTCTGAAACTGACTCACAGTTTCCTACCCTGGCCCTCCTAGAAGAGTTACTGAGAATCCCTGAATAACTTGGGCCAAGCCCAAAACCATAAGTGAAAAGGAATGCAAATCACCAGCCTTAGAACCACTCCTAACTTTACTATGTTTAATTAGTTTATCACCTAAAACACTAATGGCATGTCCGCAGACCTCATGCCTCTACCTTCCTCTCCAGATTCACATATTTTTATCCTTTCAAACTGAGGCATTAGGAGGCCACATCATCCCTGACTTCATTTGTCATTTCTATGCCTGATGTTCTTTTAATGTCCTGTTCCTTCCTGAGTGAAGTGGGAACTCGTGAACTGTGTCGTCAGCCCACCAAAACTAGATGTGGGACAAAGGTACCGCAGGGAAGGTGAAGTTTCTGCATTGCTTCTGTGCTAACCAGGACTCAAGAGAAGCTGGATGCTGGGTGTCAGTCTGATTATTTTTCTCCCCCTTGTTTGGGGACCTGTCCCAGGCTTCCTGTCAGTACAAGGGCCCCCTGTTCCCTGTGTCACTGCCTCTGCTATTTGTGTCACCAGATGGATTGGTGGCTTTGACTAAAAAGCAAGAGAGGAGTCAGGGGACGCAATACATACTTCCTTCACAGTAGGCAGCAACTCTCTAATTGGTACCAGCAGGAAATGCTGCACTCCACCCATAGCAGGAAGCACACACCTTCTTCCTCCACAGCTCTAAAGCTCCCGTAGCCTTGCTTTGTGTCTCTCCTCCTGTGGTACAGGCTGTGGGTAGGTGTTCATGCTCCTCTCCCCTTCCTGGAGGGAGGACAGACCTTTCGGAAAGACCTGCAGCACAGCAGAGCAACTATGCAGTGGTGGAAAAACACAATATTCCAGATGTGGTCTGAGTGTCACGTAGAGGATGGTAATTGCTTCTCCCATCTCCTGGATGTTCTCCTGCTGACACAGCCCAGGGTGCTGCTAGCCTTCATCACTGGCTCGGGCTTACCCAGCTGTCCCCTAGGACATCAGAGCCGCTACCCTGCAGGGCAGCCTGTCCCAGATACCATTTGCCCTGGTTGAATTTCATGAGGTCCTTGTCATCCCATTCCTCCAGCCTGAGTGCCTCTGAATGGCAGCTCTACCCTTGCCTATACTGACTAGTCCCACCACTCTGCTGTTATCTGCAGGCTTGATGAGAGGAGCATTCTGTCATCTCCTCTAGATATTGATAAAGACATTAAACAGGTCAGGTCCCAGCTCTGCAGCTAGGCAGATCCCATGCATGTTTATGTGTTGGGTTGTCCCATGTGATTCCTGACTTGATCCTCATCCATTGATGGTAGATCTTCTCCTTGAATCCTCACCAACTGATGGTAGATCTTCTTGAATCCTAAGCACAGAGAGCTGGGAGACACTAATGCTAGACCAGTATTTCCAGCAGTTTCTGCATCAGTCCAGAAACCTGAGTTAGCTGCTCTGATGGTAGAAATGTACAGAACGTTCAAATGTGAGCACCAAGACTATTAAGAAATGTAATATCTGAATGTCCTGCATAAGCTTCAGTATAAATTGTACTCTTCTATATCTGTCCAAAGGCAGCTGCTTTGTTCTGCTTTGTCAGGAAAACTGTTAATAATTTAATAATGAAAGGGAACTAATGAGGCCTATGGATTTGAGCCTCATGCTCAGATTATCCAGAGTCTAATGAAGTGTGAATTTTGACTGAAGCTTTTTCTACCCTGAGGGGAAAACGCCACTCTCATCCATGCGGATTCTCCTGTGACTAATAAAGGGTGAGCTCACACTGCAGCTCTTGCTGTGCAGGGAGCACAGGTAAGGTTACTCTCCAGCACCTAGCTTGAGTTTCATGACATTTATGGAAACATGTAATTCTGGAGATATCTGCCACTTTAATTCAGATTTGACCAGTGGGTTTGGGAATTACTAGGGCAGGCTGACAAAGGCTGGTCCCGAGTCACTATGTAAGCCTCGTGCACTTTGAAACATCCTCAACGTTTTCACTGCTTTGCATTTCAAACACAACTCATTGGGAAGGTGCAAAATAATTTACATTAAGTATTAGCCTAATTTTTGAAACAGGTGAACTGTAATGATTCATCCTTTGAAAAGCATATCCCTTCTGAAATACTGTAGACTAACAATTTCACTCCATACTTTTCACAGATGGCTTACACATTTAGTACCTTATATAAAATAAGGTTGTTTCTAATGTAAGCCAGTAAGACTTCTGTAAAAACAAACCCCAAATATTACCTACCATTTTCTTTGTACAGTAGATTAAACTTGGACTGAGCAAAGAGGAACGTCATCTGGTCTGATCTGCCTGCCCATACGCCACAAGCAACCTCTCAAATAGATGCATGAGGCTGCTGCTGTCACCTTTCCTAGACAATTCCATTCAGAAGGTGGGTTTTGCTGTGGCAAAGCTAACACATAGTAGCTACCACGTTTTAAAACCAACGTGGAGACAAACACTGCACTTTTATTGCGAGATAAACCAGATGAGACCAACCAAAAGCAGCTGCCAAGTGCTGACCTCCCCTAGAAACCCAGCTGCTGCTTGTCTGATTTTACAGGCATGCAGCTACTACACTAAATAAGTTTTCACAGCAAAAAACCTCACAAAACCAAACCAAGGCCTTGTGCCACTGAAGACAAAGCCCAGTGTAAGTGACTATACACGCGACAGGAGATTGATGTTAGCTTGCTGGAGGAATGGTACTGGTCTCACCTCAGCGGCATGTCATCTAGTGTAAGCAGTGGTAAAACTGCCTGAAAAAAGGCAAATCAGCCTGTACTGTGAATTCCAGCCCACTGTGACTGCCAGACTCTCTCCAGGCCCTGTTGTCTCCCCTTAAATCCTGCACATATCCTTGACCCTCTTCTGTATCTCACACACATTCATCAACAAAGACT
This sequence comes from Thinocorus orbignyianus, assembly GCA_013400375.1. Lineage (NCBI taxonomy): Eukaryota > Metazoa > Chordata > Aves > Ciconiiformes > Thinocoridae > Thinocorus > Thinocorus orbignyianus. Next base: position 1,266,460 of record VXBW01005537.1, read on the forward strand.
CATCATAAAATTGAACAAAAGAACTATTGTATTATACAAGTGATCCAAAGTATAGTATCTCACAACAGCTGTATCACAGGTGAGAACATTCTTTTCCTTTCTGCAAATGTATGATTTTCCATCCACTTGTTCTCCCATAGAAGCAAACACACAGGCAAACACGCTGAATGGTTGAATAGATGGGAGTGTGATACCCGGTGTGGCAGCCTAACAGATGAGGTGATTTCAGCAAATACAAAAAAAAAAAAANAAAAAAAAGTCCTTTAGGCCAAAATATTTTGCAAAGGGAGACTCAATAGCACCAAACTGAAGCATCATTACAACTTTCATCTGTATACAGACTTTGTAGGATGTGACTTCTCTGATGTGCAAATGAAACTCAAACAGAAAAACAAGTGGAAATCGCAGCTATTATTAATTGGATAATGAGAGACAGAATCTAGACTTCAGCTTTACAGCACAATAAACATTAGGTGCCATTCAATCACAGCTGGCTCAGAAATCCAAGTGGTGTGTGCTGCACACTGGTGCAAACTCAGATTTAAGAAATCAGTGATGATCAGGCAGTCAGAGGTGATGGGCTGGTTACTGCAACCTTCTACACCAGATCTATCTTGTAATTTCATCAATCAGTTGCGGTTTATTGGTGTCAAATTGGTGTAAGAGTAGAAAACCAGGCCTACTGAATGGTCTGAATGATGACAAAATGAAGAAATTCTCATTCTCATTAGGAAGCAGCGATCAGAATCAACATACCCTGAAATCTTGATGTCTTCCTTTATATTTCTCTTCTGAAAACTCAAAACATGAAATATTTTATTACATAGGATCCCACTATTTCACTGTAGTAACTTCCTGAACTGCATTGTTTAGTTTAGTTTATTCACAAATGACTGGTTTCAAACTAAGAAATACCAGGGTAATTCAACAGCCCCTGCTGTAGAGTGTAATATAAGCTATTTACATAGGAATAACATCTAAATTTTGTAAAAGCATGGGGAAAACTGAAAAGCACTTACCAAAGATTTTCTTAAAATTGGGCTTCACTATAATGAAGTTTTGTATTCTCTCTCCATGTATCTTGATTGGCCATTCCTACTTGAAAAAAAGGACACTTCGCAAAGTGCCACTTTTAAGTCTTTCCTTTCCCTAGCTATTTAAAGATTTCCTTTCCTTGATCTTCGATGGAAAGTCTTGCATTATTTCTGATGCTCTGAGCACCCGCTTTGCTCACACCTCTTCATACTTAGGAGCTTGAACACTTCTATAGCACAATCGCTCAAGGTTTTTCCCTCCCCTCCATTATACGTACAGCCCTTTCCCCCTGAAACACCTGCCAGGCTCATTCTCTGTCCTATTTTCTCCTGCTACCTCAATGCCATCCCTTCCTTTCACTACCCCTACTTCCAGCCAACCTCCACCATCCACCTTGATCCCATCCTCCTCACCACAGGGGAGCCTGCCCGCACACCACTGCTACCTCCACACCAGGGGCACCACCTTTACGCTCTCATTAACGCGTTATTATTTCTACTTCTCTCACTCACCATCCCATCAGCCAGCAAACACCGGCGTGGCTATTTCATCCCATTAACTAGCTCTCCAACCCAGCAGCCCCTCCAAAGGCAGAGGGCCGGCAGGCTTCGCCCTCCCCTTCAGGCCTTCAACGCTTCGCCCTTCCCCTCCCCTCTATTTTAGCCGTTTCCAG